>JAVJAQ010003800.1:7090000-7537500 GCA_032362365.1 Zygogramma bicolorata | reverse complement strand
AATCAGCCCCCAGATTCTATTTTACGAATTCGATTGTCAAGTAGCTCAGACTGTGACTGTAGCATGCGATGTACCGAAAATATACGCATATTCTAAGCAATTCGATTATCGAATTCGTGAAATAGAATCTGGGCTCAGGTAAAATAACGGAGGATATTCTCGATGAGGTTAGTTCTTTGTTTTTCAGGGAATCGTCAACAAAACATTCTGCTGCTGAAGACGATAGCCAGCCATCATGCATGTTCAAATCCAATAGATCCCCGCCAGCATCTACTAAAATAGTTGCTGAAGAAGTAGCTGTGGATTCCGGCAGACACATGTCTCCTTATTATCCCCTAGAGTTTGCGCCAGATTCTGTCCGTGCGTTTAGCAACAAATAGCGGTTGGATGCCAGAAATCATTATTTGTTTTTGTTTTTTGCTTATATAATAAAAACTATTGGTCGAATAAAAAAAAAATTGAATTGAAAGTTGTAGATAATTGAAAAATCTATCGATTAGCGTTGGCCCGATGTCGATATTCTAATTTGTTGCTCAACTATTGCGCTCGGAATTCAAAAAAAGGCGTTTTTTCCATTACTCTATTAAAAAATGTTGAAATGCATTTGGGGGTTGCAACTGTGAATTTGGGAAGTTCTCAACTAGTAGAAACCACAGTTTCAATCTGGTTCAAAAACAATTGATAGGTTAGCAACAATCTTATTTGTTACTGAAAAAAGTGTCCCACTAGATTGTTATTTCTTGCCCTACGGATAATCGTAGAGAAATGAACGAAACAGTTTCGGATAGTCAAAGAGTTGTACTAAAAACTATCATTTTTGGAAAATCGATTTTTGCAATGTGATACCTTCGAAAATGGCGTCAAAAAAACAACGTTATTCAAACTAAAAACCAATGAGGGAAAAATGGTCGTATCAAAATGCCACAAAATGCATTGGAAAGCTACGATTTTTCTACGAATTTTGCCAACCTGACTTTTGTTCCAAGATGATTACGAGCCGAGATACCACTTTTTGTAATTCTATTCCCCCTTCCTTTGTTTATTTATATGAAGCAACGAGACCTTGACGACTGCACAGAGAAAGAGTCATATCATCCATAGAAACCAGCAGACTTTGTTTTCCATAATTATTTATCGTATTTATTGATGGGGGCATTGGAGGTTCTTCCGGGACCGTTCGACGTGCCGTGTGGAAGGGGGAAGCCGGAGAGAGCGATCTAGCGCCAAGCGGCCGCCGTCGAATGCATCGCGTGAAATAAACTGATCAAAGCCCAAAATGACCTCGCGCTCTGTAATCTCGGGAACTACTAGACGGATTTTAACTTTTTTTAATTTCTACTAGTGCATCGAGATATGATCGAATATCACTATGGCTTGACGTTGATTGTTTTCGGATTAAATAAGGATTAAATAAGTATAAATGTATACTGATTCTAATAAAAAAAATTATTTTACATTTGTGAATGGTTTGCAGCTTGTTTACTCAACCGAGAAGCTTTTACCTGAGGATATGTGGAGACAAATTACTTGTCGATGCACAAAAGGGTGCAAGAGAGCTACGTGAGGTTGTAGAAAACATAGAGTCTTTGTTATAGTTGCCGTGGTGAAACATGCACGAACGTTGAAAAAAAAATAATGAAAACTCAGACATTGATCAAGAATTTTCGGACGAGCATAAAAGCTTTATAGGTAAATCAAATGTTCCAGTACAAAGCTACAGTTTGATTGATTATGGCGAATGTGTGCTCGACAGTGAAAATGATGAGGATGAGAGCGATGCGTGCGAAATTGAATATACTATCGCAAATAAGCGACCAAAATTGTAATGAGAGTACACAAATGCTTTCAATGTATGTATAGTAAGGACATGTGAATATTTACGAATGTAAAATAATTTTTTTTATTAGAATCAATATACATTTATACTTATCCAATCCTTCTACGAAACAGTCCTATTTCAAGTCAACATTCACTTCCAATGTCACGATGTTATTAACCTTCCAAAAAATATATTTATTCCCTAACACTGAATTTGCAGCGTTAAAATTGAATTATTTGTTATTTGAGGAATTTTCGAAAACAATCCGGGCAAGCCACAGTGATATTCGATCATATCTCGATGCACTGATACAAATTGAAAAGAAATAAATTAAATCCGTCCAGTAGTTCCCGAGATTACAGAGCGCGATGTCATTTTGGGCTCTGATCAGTTTATTTCACGCGAACGGCAAGTCAAACGGTCCCAGAAGAACCTCCACTGCTACCATCAATAAATATGATAAATAATTGTGGAAAACAAATTCTGCTGGTTTTTATGGATAATATGACTCTTGCTCTGTACAGTCGTCAAGGTCTCGTTGCTTCATATAAATAAACAAAGGAAGAGGGAATTAAATAAATAAAAAGTGTTATCTCGGCTCCTAATTTGCGTGGAACAAAGGTCAGGTTGACAAAATTCGTAGAAAAATCGCAGCTTTCCAATGCATGTTGTCGCATTTTGATATGACCGTGTTTTCCTCATTGTTTTTTAGTTTGAATAACGTTCTTTTTTTGATGCCATTTTTGAAGATATCACGTAGCAAAAATCGATTTTCCAAAAATGAGAGTTCGTAGTTCAACTCTTCGGTTATCCAAACCCGTTTCGTTCATTGCTCTACGATTATCCATAGGGCAAGATATAACAATCTAGTGGGACACTTTTTTTAGTAACAATTTAGATTGTTGCTAACCTATCAATTGTTTTCCAACCAAATTGAATCTGTGGTTTTTAGTAGTTGAAAGCTTCTCAAATTCACAGTTGCACACCCCAAATGCATTTCAACATCTTTCAATAGAATAATGGAAAAAACGCCTTTTTTTATATTCCGAGCGCAATAGTTAAGCAACAAATTAGAATATCGACATCAGGCCAACGCTGATCGATAGATTTTTTAATTATCTACAATTTTCAATTAAATTTTTTCTCAATTCGACCGATAGTTTCCATTATATAAGCAAAAAACAAAAAAAAATATTATTGACGGCATTCAACCGCTAATTGTTGCTGAACGCAAGGACAGAACCTGGCGCAAACTTTAGGGGATAATAAGGACACCTGTGTCTGCCGGAATCCACAGCTACTTTTCGGGTAGGCGAAAATCGTTAGTTAGTTCATTTCACGCGATCGAACCTTTTGGCCGCCAGCGCTGTATCTGTCCCTCCTGCTTTCCCCACCACGCGGCGCGTTGAACGGTTCCGGAAGAACCTCCAATGCTCCCATCAATAAATACGATAAATAATTATGGAAAACAAATTCTGCTGGTTTCTATGGATAATATGACTCTTTCTCTTTGCAGTCAAGGTCTCGTTGCTTCATATAAAAAAAACAAAGGGAGGGGGAATAGAATTAAAAAAAGTGTTATCTCGGCTCGTAATCATCTTGGAACAAAAGTCAGGTTGGCAAAATTCGTAGAAAAATCGTAGCTTTCCGATGCATTTTGTGGCATTTTTATACGACCATTTTTTCCTCATTGTTTTTTAGTTTGAATAACGTTGGTTTTTTGACGCCATTTTTGAATTTCAAAAATCGATTTTCCAAAAATGATAATTTGTAGTACAACTCTTTGACTATGCAAAACTGTTTCGTTCATTACTCTACGATTATCCGTAGGGCAAGAAATAACAATTTAGTGGGACACTTTTTTTAGTAACAAATTAGATTGTTGCTAATCTATCAATTGTTTTTCAACCAAATTGAAACTGTGGTTTCTACTAGTTGAAAGCTTCCCAAATTCACAGTTGCAACCCCCAAATGCATTTCAACATTTTTTAATAGAGTAATGGAAAAAACGGTTTTTTTTGAATTCCGAGCGCAATAGTTGAGCAACAAATCAGAATATCGACATCGGGCCAACGATAATCGATAGATTTTTCAATTATCTACAACTTTCAATTCAACTTTTTTTTTATACGACTAATAGTTTTCATTATATAAGCAAAAAACAAAAAAAATAACTTTGGTAGGTTTGGTGATCCAGAGTTAAATTCTTCAATGGTGGTATTGGTGGGATTGGGTTTTGTTTGTACCTAGAGTGTGTATCTAAAATGTCTGTTTTATACCTAGTTTTAATATTTTTACTCGGAAAAACTGATTTTTGGTAAGTATTTAAAAAAAATTTTTTTTTCATTAATCAACATTTTGAACCCCTGAAAATGTTCCAATAATTTGTTGGCATTCTCTTATTTTATTTATATCCTTCCACTCTAACACGCAACTCATTGTTATAGAGCCCTGATGATGAATTTATTAAAATTCGAAACGTTGGCAAGGAAACAATAGTTTTTCTTTAATTAAATTGATCCCAATCCCACCAATACCACCATTGAAGAAAAAAAAATAATGATGTCCGGCATTCAACCGCTAATTGTTGCTAAACGCACGGACAGAATCTGGCGCAAAGTTTACGGGATAATAAGGACACCTGTGTCTGCCGGAATCCACAGCTACTTTTCGGGTAGGCGAAAATTTTATGAAAAAAGTTTATTTGATTGGACTAATTAGGATTTTTCTATTTTAAGAAATTCTGTAATATTTTTGGTATACTGCCGACTTTGTTCAAGCCAACGGGTTGTTTGGTTAATTTTTTTCAAACTGTGCGTTTTAATTACGTAAAGATGTGCGATTTGTTTACCGTGCGTGAAGAGCTATTTACTGAGGCTGCGTATCGTGTGTTTTCGCCTATTTTCTACAGTAGCGGTAGGAAAAACTTTTATACAAACATTTGAAAATTTGCTCATTCCTATCCTACTTCCAGGTTGAAAAGTGTCGACTTTTTCACTCAAACGAGGAAGAAGAGGTCAGAACAAAACTTTGTCTCTTGTACTTCTTGGAGCTTACTATTTTCTTAAATGAAACAAAACAAGCTAACCCTGACACGATATCACACACTCTCAGTATCGAACGGACAGGCAAGATAGAGATTCTCAGTTTCTCTTTCAATTCCCCCAACCTCCTCAATAACAACAACCTCACATCAGTTTCCAGAAATGAAACTTTATCGGTTCATCAGCCATATTATCAGATTTTCATTATGAGTGGTTGAATGGATATTTTCAAAATCACTCTACAATATGTAATTTGGTGGTGGATAGGTACGTGATTTTGTCATATGCATAAAATATTCTATTTATGGATATACTTTCATCAACATTCGTGAAATAATAACGAAGTGGAAAATTCTGTACAGTATATCTTTAGAATATTGAACATTGAATTTTTAGAATATTCTTTACGGTAGACATATTTTCAGAAAATATTATCAGTAAAAATATAAATATTTCATGAAAGTAAAGATTTACATTAAAATATATGGAAAAAAAATTCATGGAATGTATATTTCCTGCTGACCCCTTTTCAAATATAAATTTCTTAGATTTCATGAATATTTTCAGACCATCCCTAATATCATAGTACGAAAATTTCCAAAAATATTCCGGATACTTTTCTGATGTTTATTTGCAATTGATATATTGTATTTCAATGAAAATTATTATCATTATCAGAAATTCTAGAACGCATTTCAAGTTCAAAATGAGCCTAGCAAAAAACCATAATATTCAAGAAATTTTCCTTTGTTCAGGTACATCCAATTGATTATATCATTAGGTATCAAAAAATTCAGATTTTCAGTTTATATAACACTCAACGCTTCAAAGTTCTGTTTGATTTTGCCGCAATTCAGATTGAAAGTACATACAATGTTTCCAACCTTTTGATTGATTTGATGACGTAAAACAATCTATAATAAAATCGACCATTGGAACACCTACCTTGATTTGCATATCCAAATAATGTGAAATTCCAGTGTTTGATGACTAAAGTATCTTTTATGATTCAAATGCTTTTTAGAGATAGCCCATTTGATTATAATCAATTCGTTGATTACGTAGTAGATTTGTCAACACTCTGTTGTCTGAAGCGGTAATTCTGCATCAACCAATTGAAAATTTTAACAGCTAATTGTAATTTTTTCTCATCATGAAGTTGTTAGCCTAAATCGGGCTAATAACTAGGTTCTCATAAAAAAATCATTATCTAAAACTTGTTACCCGGCATGCGTTGCAAAGGTCCAAAATGAAAAAAATTTTTGTAGTGGTTCGCTGCTCATCTGTTTCAGAACAGCGGATTTCAATAGTTCATACGTGAATGGCTCCCCATTCTTATATTGCTTCCAGTTTCTTGTTTTTTTTCAAACGATGTGACTTCAACAGTCTGTGCCGGATCTATTTCCAGTTCCCGTCTTATTTCCTGTTGACGAAGGGACTCCAATGGTCCGTACTCAAATAATTTATTATTGCAGTTTTGTTTTCCGTTGTTCGCCTGTATCAGAAGAACGGGTTCGAGTAGTCGGTACCAACAAATTTTCTGCCTTGCTTCTCGTTGCTGGTTTGCTTTAGAAGGAAAAGTATTTTTTCCCTGATTGGCAGCAAATATTAATTTTGCAGACACATATCAATCGGCAAAGTATCACTTCTCCTGCCTAGGCAACAAAAGTAATGTTTTGCTGATTGATATGTGTCTGGAGTAAGTACTTCTAAGTCGCTATCACTGTCCATAATGTTATTAATCTATAATTACTATAAACATATACATTATATAGCAACCAACCATTCCGATACTTGCGAATGTGAATACTTCAAATCTCATTTCAATTTATCACTAAAGGAAAAATATAAAGATTGTGAGAATTTTAATAATTTGCAAATACAATATCCTACATGTATCATTATAAAACATCGGAGAAAAAATATATGTTCATATGGCAATATGGCAACAAAGTAGCCTGCCTACTTTGCTGCCTAGTGAAACAAATAACTATTTTCTGACATTTTTTGTACAAACTATTATTATCATCACAAATATTGAAATTTTTACACCTGAATACAGATATTGAAATTACAACTAGCATCAATAATGTATACAGATGATTATTATTATTGTTATATCGTCTAATTTATCCAGTCGGGTCCATTCTCAGTACACCAAAACAGTGAGCGGACTTCATTAACCAATGACCATTACCTGCGGGGTTAGTGACCAGATAATCGTGAATCCTAAGCATACGCAACAAACAGAGAATAGTAACCATGTGCATGCGGCCGGCCATTTCTGTCAGATTTTGGCATGGGTATTGTACAATTTCCGCTTTCAAGTCGCCTGACCTTTACAGAAAAGCCATGTTCTTCGATATATTTGAAAAAGACACCACGCATGTGCTTATTTGTATGCAGGTGCAGAATTTTAGCGTTCTCTGCATCTCTCCCTACTGTCTCCAACTTGGTGACAGAGCCTTCGTTTACCCGCTAGAAAGAAGTGAGCTCACTTCAGGTATTGCGAAAAAGTGTAAAACAATAGTAATTTACGTAACAAGTCCGGAAAATACTGTTTTTTTGGACGAGTGGACAAAATTCTAGGACGAGCGTAGCGAGTCCTGGAAGTCTGCGAGTCCAAAAAAACTATTTTCGGTCGTGTTGCGTACACTATTTTTTCGGCAACCGACCCACTTCCCGGACGCTTTTTCTTTGAGAAGGTAGCATTTTCCCGGCCTAGTCCGGGAAGTACGTATTTCCCGGACTAGGCCGGAAAAATGCTACTTTCTCAAAGAAAAAGCGTCCGGGAAGTACCCACTTCCCGGACGGTTGCCGAAAAATTCAATTATTGTAGCTTTTTGCTCATACCTCAGCTAACATGCATTCTTGATGGTGATTGCTCTATGAAAAAAAGGGAAATAAAAATTTCTGCTAACTACATATGTATATTAACTTTATTCCTCTGATCGTCCAAAACCATCACTTGGGCACGCCAAAAAATGATCACTTTTTGTCTCTTACACTGAAATAGTTCTACCGGTCAGCAAGGATACCAACCATTCTGGTTATTCTAATTGGGACGCAAACGCTAGTAAATGCTTATTTTTCGAAGTAGAGAGGGGAATGGAGACACGAACTCGAAACTAGACTGGCGGAGCATCCACTTTTAATCTGTATGGTGGGGATCACCACAACACCATTTTAAATTTGCTCCGATCAAGAACTAAATTGAATTGGCTGGTAATATAGCGTATCTTCCATCGATTAGAGCTGCGTCGGAGTAACATAATCTATTGGTGTTTCCAAGTTCACTAGTGTCTGGGAACGATATTTTCACATTGAGATGGGAGCTGGAGAAATAGTGCAATCTCATTGGTTCCTACAAGAAAATTCTAAGTTTAGTCCCAGATGCCTCATTCATACAGGTCTCTTTCTTTCCTAACTAAATGGAAGTGCCATTGTAGTTACTCCTCGATGAAGTCTGGATCAAGTCTAATGGAAATAGCACATAATTTCGCTCTGATTGCAAACTTTTTGGATCATGCACCGAGAGTCAGGACCAAACACCATTACCTAGTCCTTGTTAAAGTCACTCCAAAATAGCGAAACCCAATTTTCATCTACTATCTATCTCGTGATGGGGTCTTCAAAATAGACCTATTCTGATAGACTAGTGGTATCAGGTTCTGTCTCACATGATATGACGAAATTCGGATATGACTAAAATTTGAAATAAGGAAATCTATATGGCTTACATCTTGTATCGATACAAAGCTATCTCCGCTAGGTCACGATCTGCAATAAAATCGTTTGGTGCTAATTTGTTTGGCGATGGCTTGTTTCAACAAATGTGTTTGGGGTGTTATCATGCAATGATATTTATTCAACAAGGTATGAGATGAGCGATAAAAGATAAAAATAATATTTCCTGCAATGGTGGCGTTTTCATGTGGGAACCTCATGCAATGCTAGTGACCAGCTACGCACTTGTTCCTCCCTTTTCGTTAACACGATATTTGCTATCCACGTGAAAAATCAAGTACTCAGAATGACATTTCCTGTGAATAAACACAATGCATAAAGTAAAAAGTCGTTTTTGGCGATTGATATTTATTAGAATTTCATGCAGTGATTTCAATCTAATTACTTTCAACGTTTAGCACTGCAGGCAATTAGGTCCTGTTGTTTTTTTTTACGTTCTGTGAGGTGTAATTATAGATTCATTATCCCATGATCAGCAAACAATTTGTGGTAAAATCCCATTTTCTACCTCTCTGTATGTAGCATGACACCTAACGGGGGTCATAAGATTGTCGCTTGCATTGCATAATAACAACAAATAACAAGTTTCATAAAGCGGGTATAATGGATAAATGCCGTAGAAGTAGCAAAACACTCCTTTGAAATGAAACATTTCTCGTATTTGTTTTTAAGGCGCGAGTATTTTATAAATCTATACGTACACTCCATAGACACTATCATGAATATCTCAGTTTTCCTTCTCTCTCCACCTGCCATACCTGTCTGTGACCGGTATATTAATTCAAGCCTTGACTCGCAATATTAATGGTAAACACAACTCGGATAGTTCGAAACGGTTCAAACCATTGCTAGCGGCTAATAAACTATTCAATATTATCAGTCGGTAGTGTGAGGCTACACGAGGTGAATAATATTGATTTTGGGCTATGAATTATCGATTTTTGTCAAGCAAAATCGTATTGGAATAATGCGTAAAATCGTTACCGGATCTTCAAAATTCTTTTTTTATACTTGGAAATTATGTGTGCGTATGAATTAGCCCCCGCCCCTAGTTGCCAACAGAATTCGTTGGAGGTACAGTCCGTGAAGAAAGCAAGTATAAAATTTGAGAGGAATAATTGCTTGCTCTGAGTTTCTTGTAGAACTGATATATATGTATGAAATATGTGAATAATTAGAATGCCTATCTTTGTGATTAATGAGCGCCTGATAGAAACAAATTTGCGCACAATAGATCACATATAACGAATATTTTTGTTCGGGATAATACCTACTTCACAGCGGTCACTTGTTCTTCAACAATCACTGCGCATGTACGTACAATATGCAGACACAGGTGTGAATAGCATTTACTCAATAAATCAAGATGTGCTCCTAAAATTTAAAATGATTGGATCCTCGAGTAAACATACACTGGACAGAAAGAATTTGTTATTACTATTGTTGGAAAATATTCCCAATTTGATACAAAATAATTGAAAAATAAATGAAAGGGAATCACTCATTTCTCGAGTTTTATCGTAGTCTCAAAAGAGACGCATAACGTCAAAAGTACTACTAGTAGTACTAACTATAGACCAATCTCGCCCATAACATCGCTGAGTAAAGTGATTGAAATAATTTTAAAATATAGATTAAACAATTTTCTGAATAAGTTCAAACTCATGTCCACGTCACAATATGGATTTTAAAAAAAATCTACACAAGATGCAATACATCTGTTGACAAGCATCATTTACGAATGTTTAGATGAAGGTGCTCCATCAATAGGCGTATTTATAGACTTAACTAAAGCCTTCGATACTGTGGATCATTCCATATTATTGAGATCACTACAAGAAATGGGAATCAGAGGCAATGCATATAATTTATTCAAATGTTACCTATCCGAAAGAAAACAGAGAGTCAGAATTCAAGACAAAACAAGCTCTGAAAAAACAATTACATGCGGAGTACCTCAGGGAACAGTACTGGGACCCATTTTATTCACAATATACCTAAATAATCTATTCCTGTAAGAAAATGAAGGACGTATCATAAGCTTTGCAGATGACACTGTCATTATCTATAAGTCGAGTGACTGGTATAATCTGAAGAAAAAAGTTGAACGTGACTTGGATAATCTGAAAAATTGGTTTGACAGTAGACTCCTTTCAATAAACTTCAATAAAACACATTACTTGCCATTTAGTAGCCTAGAATCTTCACTTCCAAAATACAACCTGACCGTTCAACAACAAATGGTTATAAAGCCAGTTGAAAAAATTAAATATTTAGGTATTTTTTTAGATCCCCACCTAAGATGGGATAAACATATAGCCTATCTGGTTAAGAAGCTGCGCTGTATTTTATATAAATATAGACATGTCACATCCTTTCTAGACTTCAAACAAACAAAAATTGTATATCAAAGCTTAGTGGAATCTCATCTGAATTATGGGATAATAGGTTGGGGCGGTGTCTCACTAAGCTATTTGAATATGCTAGAAGTCTTCCAAAGGAGGTTCTTGAGAATACTTCTCTCAAAAGATCCTAGATACTCGACTGATTTATTATATAGCGAGAGTAATTCATTAGATGTCCGAGGACTTTACTGTATTCAGTTAGGAATAAGACAGCATTTCTATAAAACGAAATTGAATATCCCTTCACATTCATATTCTACTAGATATAAAAGTGAATATGTTATTCCCATGAAAAATAAAGCTGTAGGATAAAAGAGTTGCGATTATTTAGCTCCCAAATTTTATAACTATCTTCCAGAATATTTGAAAGCTGAGACTTCGATCCTTAAATTCAAAAAGCTACTGAAAAAATTAATATTGAAAACGAAAAGAAAAGATCTGCATGTTATAATTGAAGGTTAATCAGAGAAATAGGTATCAGTCATGGAATATATTCTACTTTCTATTCATATTTTCACAAAACTGTGAAGATGAGAACGAAATGCCTTTTGTGATAAACTGAACTGAAGAGGTTCAATTAATTGATTTCATAGTCGATAATTCAATATTATAATCATGATTATCATTATTATTATTAATTTAGACCGTAACTATTATTCTACTGTCAAAAAGTTCTATTTGCTAGATATTTTCCACTCTTGTTGTATTGTTGTCTTTGTAGTGATCGACACTGCCGATATAATATACTATATATTTTATTATTTTTACTGTTATTTATCCATAATCCCCTTAATGATGAATTTATTGATTCAATGATTTGCTACTCCCTCTCATATGTGTTTTTTATTGTGTAAGATATGTTATTACTGCTTCTATTATCTTATTGCATAACCTTAGATACTTATTTATTGAATTCTTAAAATAATTTCTTTCAGATTCAAATTTATATTTTATTCGATAATACGAGGTCATCTATAAATCAATGAGAATGTATGTCCTCACTGTCACATAACTTGTATGTTTTCGTCTGTCGCACACAAGTTGTATTCTTCAACTTCAGCGATTAATGGTGTTTGTTTACCATATCTTTGTGTGTTCATATTTCCATATATTTCAACTTTGTTTCTTGCTGGTAAATAAACGTTTTTCATTATTTATTATTATTATTAGTAGTTAATATGATTCATTGTATTTCATACCAAGGCCAATGACTTCGACGGAAGTCTTTCAGCAGTTAGGACTTGTTACAAACTCCCTACGTCATTCCTCAGGAGCAGCATGGTTAGCAGAATCATTTTCTAATTTGTCAGAGAGAAATAAATGGGAGAAAAATCTTTGCCCCATTGGAGGATTGAACCCAGAGCCTCTTCGTCATGAGCTGAACTTGCCGATATCCAAATAGTTATCG
Source organism: Zygogramma bicolorata (assembly GCA_032362365.1). Classification (NCBI taxonomy): domain Eukaryota; kingdom Metazoa; phylum Arthropoda; class Insecta; order Coleoptera; family Chrysomelidae; genus Zygogramma; species Zygogramma bicolorata. The sequence continues at coordinate 7,525,077 of JAVJAQ010003800.1, read as the reverse complement.
GTCATTCTGGTCTCTCAACAAAACCCTCGGTTACTTCTTTACTCATGGTACATTTCTACATTTCATTGAATAAAATGGGACACTGGGTACGACCAAAACGGAATGTCGGAAACTTTCAAGGAACTTTCTCGAAAGGCAATAGGTTATCTATGTTTACTCATTTGACAAGTTCTATCAATGAGGATACCTTTTCAAAACCCTGTGAGGTTTCTCCAAGGGAGAAAATGGAGACGCACTGATGTGCCTTGCAAGTGGCAAGGTATTCGACAAGGTGCAAGAAATTGAAACCAGAGCTTTTGCTAGGTACAGAGTTCCCAGAACCAACGAACATCATATTGGACCTGGAAAGGTCGTAGTGGACCAGGCCATGGTCCAGCTCCTCGCTAAATTCAATAACTTTATTGAAATGTTGACCATTTCAATATCCCACAACAAACGAATTGAATGTCCAGTGATTAGAAGTCATAACTTCAAGCATGATCAGAAGATACCGATCAATACTCGACACTTTCCACTTCCTTTGATATTATAGTAGCTTTCTATTCAATTTTCACGGAATATGAGAATAATTACATGTGAGGAAGTGATCCCTGCATATACTTAACAAAGGCGCATTCATCAATAATATTGGGTTATTATTTTCTTCCGTATTAGTAGAACGCGTCGCTTCGAGTATAATCACTTATATCAAACCATGATATTTTTGAATCTCTGTTTATGGTACCTCAAGGTACCTATGGTTTCATAACCTCGTTCTTAGAGCGATTTTCTAAGGTCATCTACCCTATAATGTCAATATTTCTGTTTACTTGACAATGTATTACAAGTTTCCTTCACTGAAGGCTGTGGTGTGTGCTGATTTCTGTTTGTCAGTTTGACTGAAAAGTTGACAGGAAGCTTATGGAGCTTCAAACTATTGTTGACAATAGAAGTTTGTGGAGAAAATGGAAGTTTGAACTTTTAATTATAAAAATATGAATGTTCTCCAACATTGACATATAATTCCACTTCGCGTCTGAATTTATTGCCATCTTTTGGCATCATCTTTAAGTGACCAAGAAGTTGTGCGATTAAAGCTACGACCTCCGAAAAAAAAAACTCACTAATGCCATATATCCGTAGTGTAATACATCGTTTTATATATTATTTCCGTATGATTGGCTACCTATCCAATATCTATAATCAATACATATTTTGAAATTCTGGAATGTATCGAAAATTGGTTTATCTAATCAGTTATTGACACCTGCCTATTGGATTAACCCTCCTCACTGCCGCTTCGATAGCGGTTTCAATTCCCGGTCACGACATTCATTTTCTAGATGGGTTTATGCGATAGACAATTGTTGATGGCTTGAATACCATTCCAGTTGCCAATGCACCAACTTGGTAGCACTGTAGTTACTCTCAGATTTCCTACAGTTGAAAAAGCAAATGCGCAACCGAAAAATTAAGAAGACTCCCAGAGCTCTACGGCATCTACGAAGATTAGTTCTCTCCTGCTCACACAGACTCTCCCTTCTGAAAGCACTCGTCAGTGTTTGAGGAGACATGTAAGAAAATAAAGAAAATCGTCATTCTTCCTCTGATTACTTTCCAGCAGCAAGTTGGGAAGGTCCTCGCTGAATTTGTAGTCTCGATTCAGATTATTCCAGAAAATTCAAACATTCCATTTTTTCGTACTTTGAAGTCAAAAGAACCTTCATTTCTTTAATTGATGGAACTGGTCGATACTTGATGAAATTCCATCATAACATAATTCAAAAGATAATTTTCTTATTGTGTGACTCACTTAACAGTTATCAAAACTGCTACGCGTGTTTCACTATACAATGGCGTCTTCAGACGTGTTATGGTATAGGGGGTCCGGAGATATCGAAAACAATTTAGTCAGAAATTGAGTTGAATTGACCTGAACTTGAAGTTTCAAATTAAAAAAAAACAAAAAGCGCTGACACTCTTGTTTTGATATATACTCATTTATATCATAGAAACTTCGGTCCGACCAACATTAATGTTTGAAATGATAATATAACGTATCAGGTGATCGATTCCAGTTTATAGCAAATCAATAAACTAATTGGTTATTTCATAGAGTCACATAGCCACTCATCAGATATTGGAAATTTCTGAGTTTGTTGTCCCTTCACGCTTCAGAAATTCTGAAATATTTCTACTACTTTGACCTAGATATGTCATACTGCTGGGTCTGAGAAATGATGTAAAAATTGTCTACGCCCTCCTCCTAGGGTTCAAGTTTTCTTTCACTAGCTGTACCATAACTCTGTGTTTTTAATTCCAGTTGATACTTTTTTTAACTATCATCGGCTGACAGAATTACAGTTTGCTATAACTGACTCCAATCTTTCATGGCACATCTTGAAAAGTTTCAGTTGACTATATTATTTTGATGGGTTTTGGTCCCAAAAATATCTTAAAAATTTTCATTACCCCATGAAACTTTCCAAAATGGTCTGAATCTGTGATGATGATTTTATAAATAAATATTACATAAGTTATGAAAAGAATCAACATGTTTTTTATGAATTCAGGTTTTGTGATTAATTCCCTCTAAGAAAAAATACTTAGAAAAAAAGAAATAGCTTAAGTTCCAACTTACTGGACAAATACGAAACTTTGCGTCAACAAGTGGAGCATCCGGTATTAGGAGATTAGAAAAGCTTATCCCTCGCCAAGCACGGCAGGTAGAGGAAGGTAGGTCAATATGATACGATATCTGAAGGTACTCAAAGAGTTCTATAAATCTTGCTACTATCCGTAGTCTACAATTCAATGTGTATCGTCTTTAACAACAATACGGGATACGGGACAGACACCTGGGGTGGTACAAAGAAAACGTATTCATCCTATGCGATTTATTTTCCGCAAGAGTTGTCTGTGTTGATTTCTTCATTTTACTTCAGCGAATATGTGATTCTGAATCGAAAAAAGTGTGTAAAGTCGTTTTTCCTAGAAATGTTTGGCTGGAGAGCCGGTGCCATCTTGAAAACTGCTTTTCATTCAATATCATACGAAGTCTAAGTCATACCCAAAAAATTAGAAAATACTTTCTGTGTAGAAAATATAATAGTCGCACGTAAACATTCTAGCCATCTCCGCCTCCTTCAATATAATTAACAAGTGTCTTTTTCATGAACTTTTTTGTTCTCAAAAATTGTCAATGGAAAGCCATTCGATTCGGAATAGCATATGGATGATTTTTGAAAAAAATAAATAAAATGCTGCTCGCAACAATTGCAAAAGTTATAAACAAATAATATTAATGGAGATTTTTGAAATCTGAAAAAAAATTCTTAAGGAAGAGAAAATAGTCGGACCAATATTTATGATCTTACCACGGGGATGAAAAGACGGTCAAAAATGGAATACCTAGTATATTTTCCATTCTTTTTAAATATTTCCTAAGGTTTCAAATTTTTCATTATTTCTGAGATATTTGCAAAAAATCAAACACTCATTTTATCCTTTTTTTTTCAAAAATCATCTATATGCTTTTCAAAATTGAATGACACCTCATTTATATTTTACCACAATGCTGAAACAAGTTGATTATAAAGGTTCTTGTTATCTAGATAATTGTACGGGGAAAAGGTAAGTGAAAAAATCTTAATTTTTTTTCTCATTTTACTCATGGACTACGCATTTTCCGATATGGCAGCTGAATGATCACAACATTTTTTTACCTTAAATCAGTGCTCATTATTAGATTCAATCGAGAGACCAGCGAATCTCCCTTGATTTTTGATTCTCTTCAAACTTTCCATGCTTTTCATTTTCTCAAATTACTTGACCAACGATAACTGTCATTACCAAGTTATCCAATGGATTGCAATACAACTATGATCAATTGAGAAATATATTTTTAGATTTTGTACATATTTTGTATATACTGTTACGAATCTCCTAGCGCCGGCCCTGACGATCGTAAACGCAGGGGTCGAGCGAACGTCATTTTTCCAGAAACTGTTGATACGCGTGGAGAGACCTCTCTCGAAGATTCTCCACAGGCGTACGCAGGTATATAAGCAGACCCTTCATCGCGGAGGAGTTAGTGATTTAGAGAGAGAGTTTAGCAGAGTTATTCAGATAGTTATTCGGAGCTTAGTATTGCTAAGTGCGGAAGTTGAAGTAGAGAGTTTCTGTTAAAGAGAGTTTGTCAGACCGTTTGGTACAGAGCGTTGGATAGTTAGCGGAGCAGTTCAAGTGATTGTATTTTATTGTATTGTGATAAAGAGTTGTAATAAAAGTAGTGAATGCTGTTTGGAGTTTTAATCACGAACCCAGTATCTGCTACATCATTGAGGAAGAAATAATTTAGCTCCAAGTATTTTATCGTGCTCATTCCGCAATCTTCTCTCTCCTGGGGCCAATACATTAGTTTTAAATGTAATATATCAAGATGATTTGTATTAGTCAACAATATGAAAATGTTCGGTTCTAAATGACTTTTCCTATCCCTGTTGCTTCTTCATGAGATACTTGAGTATATATTATCTAAAAGGGTAAAAAGAAGAATTGTATAAAGCTTGGGAACTATCCATTATATTATTGGTAGGAATTCACAGCAATAACGATCCTTTCTGTGTGCTTGGTAACCTTTTACCTGTAGAGTTCCTTTGATATTTGAACCAGATTAATCCCCTTTTTTATTCACTTGGTAATGTTGTAGTCTTGTTGTCTTTGAGGTACCTGTTGAGTTCTTTTGAAAATTTAACCAGATGATTTGCATTTTCATTCATACAGTAATGCCGTAGTTAGATGTACTACTAAAATAGCTTCTCTTTTCAAATAATTCATTAATAAATCATTTGGTTCACCTATAGTTTCGATTATTTCCTCATAAGTTACCCAGTTAATGAAAACGCTTGAGGAAATTAATTCCGAAACTTTCATCGAAGAATATTTCGAATATTATCACTTTGAGTTTTTCACCATCTTCTGAAGAATCTGAATATTCAAATGTTAACCGAATTGGATGTACCCAAAATACATAGTATGAACTTAATCAGGCTCCAAAAAAATTTTTTTTTTTTACCAATATCCTAGTTTTCTAGAAAAGCCCTCAGAACCTCCGTCAAGAGCTTATGCGAGCAAAGGATATCCGGGACCTACAGATTATCAAGTGGAATCTGAACCACTTTGGCTCATTGGCTGGCGGCAAATACCGAATTTTAAATATTCTGGTACTTCCCGGGATTCGAACCTGGGTCGTCCGGGTGAGAGACTGGCTGGGCTCTTTACACCATGACCACGGGGCCACTATATCGAAATCTTGGGAGGAACTTCATTGGCAACACGATTTACATGATTTTTCACGGATGAATTCAGTTGTTTATAGTATCAAAATATTGGTAAAACAGATTTATTCCTCTATAAACTAATGAGCTATGATGGTGCTTTATTGAAAAAACAGTCAAGTCATTAAAAGTAAATTTCTGCCAAATATTCTTCTAATTGAAAGTTGCAGGAGATATATTTTTGTGCTCTCTTCAAACAAGCTCTATACAATACTTAGTTTCCGAATTGTTCTTTCCCGAACTCTAAGAACTGCTTATCTGTTTTCGGAACCTTTTTCCCGCACTAATCTTTGCCATGAACCACTTATTTCAAGAATGCGTGCCTGCAAGACAATTCAATGAACAATAATCCGTGGTCCAAAATTTTTTATCGCGATTTTTCAATCCATTAGTTGATTAACAATTTTTTGTATCACGAACATCAACATTGCCAGTGAGATAATTGTTCAACTATTTACCTGAGAATTGAAAAGTTGTATGGTCATAGTTACATAAGTTTATGAGATATTTGGACACAAAAATAGAAAAAAAATCTGAAAGATTATTTTTATAAACAAATGGTATAAATTGAATGAATAATTGAGTAATCGTTTCAAATGTTGTATTAATTTGTTGTTTTATTAATGAAGTCTAAATAAAAAAAATATTTCTTGTTCTTATCTCCATTAGTTAAAAAGTTATAATTAAATTGAACATAAATAACCAGGTCAGAGTGGTGAAATGAAAGAGAACATAAAAACTATGAATATTTTTTTTAATTAATAATGGTTGTTTTTGTTGAAGTATAAAAAGAAAAAAATACAAAGAATTCATTTGTTCCTAACCAATTGTTTATTAAATGAACAATGAAAATTTAAATTATAATCGGATTTTTTTAATATCAAAAACCACGATGAATAACGATTTTCAGAAAAAATGGTTCCTTTTCATAACACGTGGTAAAAAAATGTCATTTAACAAATGCCATTTCAAGCAATACAAATTTTTTTCTGAGAAAAGTTTTTTCTAAATCATAATTATCATCAAAGATTATGTTATAAAAAAAATCAAATTATCTCATAAACCATGCATTTGTTTATAACAATTCAAATAAGAATTCATTTGTTCCTAACCAATTGAATATTAAATGAACAATGAAAATTTAAATTAAAATCGATTTTTTCAATATCAAAAACCACGATGAATAACGATTTTCAGAAAAAATGGTTCCTCTTCATAACAAGTTGTTGAAAAAATGTAATTTAACAAATGCCATTTCAAGCAATACAAATTTTTTTCTGAGAAAGGTTTTTTCTAAATCATAATTATCATCAAAGATCATGTTATAAAAAAATCAAATTATCTCATAAACAACGCATTTGTTTATAACAATTTTTTAGAAGATGAAAATTATTAAAAATTATTTTTTAAGTAGCTTCTGGTCAATGTTAATTATATATAGTTGCGTTTACGATAAAAATGGCTTTTTTAATTTAGTGTGAAAAACCCAACCATCAGAATAAACGACAGTTTGAATTTGGGATGAAGATAATATAACAAATGAATTTTTGTCAACCGGCCAAAACCTAAGACAAATCATTCTCTTTATACTACCCTCTACCAGATGTCGCCAGATGTGTTCTTGTTCATATTAGTCGAAAACGACAACAACTCTGTTACCCCCAGTTATTGCGTTAAACTTTGTTTTCTTTGCGATTAGATATTTGGAAATGTTGTGTGTTTGATGAATAGGAAAAACTGTCTCTTTCGGAAATTTATCTTGCCAATATATAAATCTACAAAATTTTATTATCGACCGTGATTAACCATCCCACTCCTGATGAGGCGTAAGAAGTTCGTAACAATGTCTGCGTTCTACCTAGTGTGGATCAATTAGTTTAAAAAATATCATACCCATGAATGAATGATAACATTAGCTTTTGATTTCAAATAAGATATGATTATATCCCTTTAGCGTGAGCTCATTCCCAATCGATAGTCAAACATTTTTTTTTACCCATTTTAGGAATCCTCAATCACGCCCACTTAATTGTACTTCACCAGCAGGTGAGCGGTTCGGCAGATTAAATATTCCGATAGCCACACCCTTCAATTGCAGGGATGATGCCATCGCTTTCGGACAATTTTAGAATCAGTTGCCATGGGTAGACACTGCTGGGACGAACACAGCCTTTTACGTCCCACCTCTCCAAATTATGCATTCTGGCATGAAATATTTGTTTGTTCTAAGTTTTCCTGATGGAGTTTCAAGAAAATGGAATCTACGGATTTCGGCAAAAGAACTCGATATTTCCCAACTTTTCCTCGTATAGATTCTAATCTTGAGAACAACACTCAACGAAATGTTAAAAAATCATAATTTTCTCAAAATGAACTTATCATCTAAAAATAATACGGAACTTCTTCGAGAAGATCTTGATATTTTTCAAGTTTTCCTGGTGTGGAATACAAGTCTAATCATTCCACGAAATGATCAGAAATATTTCTTTTTACAGAACGATCTGAATGAATTCTACGGATTTCGTCAAAAAGATTTGATATTTTCCAAGTTTTACTAGTATCGAATCAAAGTTTGAAAGCAACGTTTACATAATTTCACAAAATGATAAAAATCATCATTGTCACGGAACGATATAGATGAATTCTATAGGTTTCTTTGAAGAGATATCGATATTTTCCATGTTTTTCTGGCATGGATGCTAAGTTCGAAAACAATCGAGGAATTATTTTTTCGGCTGTCGAATAAATTTTAACTTCTATGAAAAAAGTAAAAACAGAAAAATATACGAACACTCTCTGTTGATAGGTACGAGTATATCATTCAAAGATGTTCGATTCATTCACAAAAAGGAAGAAAGAGTCCATCTAAAACAGTTACTCCCCTGCCTATGTGGCACGACGGGCACTGGGTTACATAGATATCACTTTTTCTTGTTCAATTTGTAAACCAAGCATATGAAAATTGAACCAAATAGATAGCATACATAGGAAATATCTGTACGAAGCAAAATAAGAGCTGAATTGTTAGGTGCTTCCGGGCTTCTGAGCCGTGCAAAGGCGATGCGGCAATGGTCGAAGTATCCTTCTCTGCTGCGAGGCTTTGATCTGATGTGGTTCAGATGATGAGTCACCATTTATCGAATCTGGGTTCGGACGGTCGATTGATCCTAATTGATTATTCGAAAGCGTTTTTTCTCTCATTGGGAGGGTTCGTGCATTTTGAACTGCTGGCATCGACAACTTCTTTTGTGTTCGGTTAACCGCGTTTTTATGCTCCTTTTTGTGGTTCCGATATAGACAGAACCACAACTGCATGGTATTCGGTACACTCCTGAGGTAGATAATGGATCCCGTTGGTCTTTTGCGGATCTGAGGCTTTCTTGAATTTTTCTCGTGGGCTTGAAAATTGCTTGCACCCCATGTTTTTTTAACAGTCTTCCATTGCGGTCCGTCACACCGCTAATATAAGGCAGACACGCCCGTCCATTAACGGCTGGTTCGGGGCCATTCATTGAAACTCCTTGTCTGGGTCGCACGCAAGGCTCGGTGAATTTCGTCCCTGCGTTAGCCATTACATATAAAGGCGTTTTCTAAATGACGCATATCTTCCTCGAAATATTCTGGCTCAGAAATGCGTCTCGCTCTTTCTACCAGGGTCTTAATTACTCCTCTCTTATGCCTCGGGTGATGGTTGGAATTCCTGTTAAGGTACCGATCTGTGTGAGTGGGCTTTCTCTACACTCTATGCCCTAGTTTTCCATTCTCCCGCCCTTCTACCCATACATCCAGAAAAGCTATTCTCCTATCCTTCTCAGTTTCCATCGTGAATTGAATATTTGGATTCCAGGAATTCAGATGATCCAGGAATTTCTTCAGCTCCTCTTCTCCGTGACCCCAAATCACGAAAGTATCATCAACATATCTCAGCCAACAGGATGGTCGGACCGGCCAACGCTCCAGAACTTGTTTTTCAAAATGTTCCATGAAGAAGTTTGCCACTACAGGGCTCAATGGGCTCCCCATAGCAACCCCTTTTTTCTGTTCAAAAAACTTTCCATCCCACTGAAAATATGTTGAAGTCAGACAGTGCTTGAACAGGGCGGTTATGTCTGGAGGAACAAAAGTACTGATCAGGCCCAAAGTTTCATCTATCGGAACATCTGTGAATAGGGAAACCACGTCGAAGCTCACCAGCATATCATTCGGGTTCAATGTCAGATCTTTTATTTTCCCGATAAAATGTGTAGAGTCTCTAACGAAAGACTCAGTGTTTCCCACCATTGGTTGTAGCAGGCCCGATAGGTATTTAGCTATATCATAAGTCGCAGACCCTATAGCGATGACTATCGGCCTGAGCGGAACCCCTGGTTTGTGTATTTTGGGAAGTCCATATAGCCTGGGTGGTAATGCTTCTGTTTTCAGTAATCCCTTTTTCTCATCTTGGTCCATCGATGAGTCACGAATCAGTTTGTTTGTTTTCCTCATGATGATCGTGGTTGGATCTCGTCCAAGTACATTATACGTGTTGGGGTCCAGCAGCTCTATTACCTTATTCTTATAGTCATCTTTGTCCATCATAACTGTAGCATTCCCCTTGCTGCAATAAGAGCTATTTGTAGAAAAAATCTCACTCACTAGAATAATATTTCATATGCTTGGTATACATATTGAGCAAGGAAAATAGATTTATATGTAACCCACTACCCGTCGTACCACATAGGCAGGGGAGTAGCTGATTTACGTCTCTAAATGATATACACCTACCTATCAACAAAGAGTGTTTCTAAGACTTCTTTCGAAGAAGTTGCGATTTTTTTTGTGATACGAAGAAGAAGAAAGCCAAAAAATGATTCCTTAAACTTCATTCTGTCCACAAAAATACCTACCAAGTTCCTAATTATCACTGAAAACAATCCACAAAATGAATCAAAACTATCATTTTTACAAAGTTGAAAGTATCCACAGTGTTTGAATTATCAGTATCCTCACTCATCACGTGAAGACGAACTACTTGAAACTGGATTTCAACATTTCATTTCTTATTTTTTCTTTTTGTTCTATTTGATTTCACAGATTTTCTTCTTCTATATTCATTTTATTACTATATTCGCTCATTTTCTGCTAACTCACACTCCTTTTTGTAATTATTTCATTTCTTCATTAGAGAAATGAAAAGCATTTCCAATATGATGTCACAAGTCTTTCTCTACTATCTGACAATAAAAGTCGATACCGCCCTCTTGGCAACTGGTGACATCAGACGATTAATTCGTCCATAGAAAAAATACTGAAATTGATTTTAACTCTGTTCAACCTTCACATCCTATCCTATCTAATTTAAAAGTTAATGGGGGAGCACATTTTCCGGTCGCACTGTATGTAGGTATGCTACTGGGGTCAGTTTACTTTCGATGATGACTGAAGAGACTTCAATATGTAAATTTTCTATCCCAGGTTCTGAAAGCGGTAATCCTATATGTGACAAGCATTTCGCCCTACGATATGCAATTAATCCCGGTAAAAGGCTGTCACAGATGATTGAGTGCTAATCGAATGCTTTCTTATTTGATGTCGATGGCGCAACATAAAGAGCAAGTAATAATAATTGATAAACCCAACCTACCTCAACCGGAAATGGCCTCAGCTGGCTAGGCTATAAATATAAACATCACAGTATATTGCACCGTGTATGCGACCGCAACTGCATGCGACTGGGATAAAATCAATTAATATTGCATAGCGAAACATTCAGGTTTACGTGCAAGTGTTCTTGCTGGAATTCAGCGTTGCAAAGGATTCTTTTCTGTGTTGTATCTGAGACCCAGTAATCATTTATCAGCTGGTGACAATAGACAATATTTTTCTACAGAAATCAGGAATCCATTTTTTTTTCCAAAAGACGAATGCATTTCTGACACTGAAGATAATCATGCTTTTTTATCTTACTCAAAAAACTCAATTAGATTGGTTACAGTGTACCCAACTTCCTATAAAATATTAAAAACACCAAATATTACAACTCACCCTGATTTCAGTAATAGTTTATCTTTGAATATCCAACACCTACCTCGCCTGGACCACCAGGACGTGACTCGTGCGCCCCCTAGCAGAAAAAAAATTCAGAAATAAATATGATGGATTGTATTATATATTTCACTCTAATTTGATTATTGCGACTACCAACAGCCTTGCTCTACTTGTTTGGTATCTGCAAAGGAAATATTTCACAACGTTAGTACACCAGTGGAAATATTGATGAAAGTATTGGTGACTTGGATGAAGAATTACAAGAAGCTCAAGCTGCTGTAGACTCAAGAACAGCTTGAAATATTCTGATGTAAGAAAATGAGCTTTTTGTATCAAATACGTATCAAAAGTTACTCTTGACTATAGCATGTGCTCTTTACAGTACACACTCTATGAGGTGTTATAGGTATTTGTTGGCATTACCGATGACCCGAGTATGTGTGAACGGGTCTTCTTCTAAATATCATCAGAACCAAATACAGGTCAGCACCTACCAATGAAATGAGGCTCTCATGAGTGTAATAACAAAATCATAACTGATGAAAATCCAACACAATCCAGTTATTCACAATACAAATAAAATACAAAATAGCTATACTACTTTTGGTATAAACATAGACATGCTGGTATAATTATAATTCTTCAACTAAACATCCGGATCAGTCAGCAGAATCCACTTTTCTTCAAATTTTTGGGGGACAACTCCAGTTTTCCCTCTCAGTTGGAGGAGATTCTATACCTCAACAGAATATATTACATCATCACAATTTCCCAAAGAAATTCATTATTATGATGACGATCACTGAAGTGGCCTACAGATAAAAATAAAAAATTATGGTGATGCTTTTTTTCCATGAATTTTAATTTACGTAACAAGTCCGGACGTGTAGACGAAAGTCCAAACTAACTTTTTTTTGCCGTGTAGAAGAACAAACCAATGAGACACATTTCTTCATTATATTCCTTTGATGAAATTCAAACAGATGATATGTGCTAACAGAAACATTGTAATTCTTATTTATATTAATATTTATATGAAACTTCTATCGATTGCTAATATTGAAGGGATTCTTCCTGACAAGTCCGGAAGGCACCTTGCCTAGCCTTTTTCAAACACAGTCAGTTCTGTCTCGGTCCGTTTGAAAAGATATGAGGCATATTTGAGGTAGATGTTAAAATTCAAATTCTGTCGATTATTCAAGTTAGGTCCTTTAATTATTTGATCGACTGTTGCCTGCTATAATGGGGATAGAAATAATAGAAACTTGAGAGATTTTTATGCCACGAAAGCATGAGAAAACTAGTCGAAGGGTTGACCGCGTAGAACCTGGTGGAAGTGGAACGAGTAGTGATATTTAACAAAGTGGGTCAATTTCGGTATGTTTTGGTGCATCGAAACAATAGTCTAGATCTAGAACATGTAGGCTCTTTACGTTATAGATCACCAAATTAAGCTCTCAGTTAACCTATCGCCATAAATTGAAGAACGAAGATTAATTTTAAATTAAAGTGGGAACTTCAAAAATGAACTCGACAAAAACCTCATTCTAATTTTGTAGTCAAACTCCTTCAGAATATTAAGCATCTGGGAATTGTGTAAGCCAGTTTTTTTTAATAATCAAAAGTGGATCAAGGCTACTCACTTATCAAAACTGTATTGAATCATTTCTATTTGAAAACAATTTGAAAAGATTTTTTTTTAATTTTTTATTCCATTAACCAGTTGTTACCACTAGTAACTACCGATTTTCAGTTAGGTCAAGGATAAAGACGGGTTTCCACTAGGCGGAAAATCAGAAGTAGATTTAAAAATCGGCTAAAAAAACTATGCTAAGTTTTCCATCGCTAGTTCATAGTCAGCAAAACTTTCTTGGGACTTTTGATAATACACTGAAATCATCATTATCGATTTTCTCCAATGATCATATTGAAGCAGGTAATTATAATAATCATTGCTATGGTCCATATCAGTGGAGAATTTTATCGAAAATCTAAAAAAAAACACATTCAAATAAATTTCGAACTTATAAATCTAGTGGAATCCGCAAAAAGTTGAACCATCCTCAACTTATTTGCATATCCGCAATGAAATTGGCGGTAACATTTTCCAGTTTGAAATCATCTAATGTAATTGTAACACTGAAAATCCGCTTCTAATTATCCGCCTGGTGGAAACCCGTCTTAAGAAATGGAAAGAGCCCTCATTTTATGGAACTGTCGTTCTGTTTTTGCTTGTCAGTTCCACTTCCGTTAAAGATAACGAATGTGGTACGGATTTTATTCTATAATAACTTCTGTATAATTTCCAGTATCTGCAAACAAACTGAATTCATCATCCAAAATGAATTGTGCATGTACACGAAATATCAAAGTTGATCGAAATAGCATTCTCCAAAATTGAGATTAGGGACGAATCACGAAAAGTAGAACATATTTTTATGTTATTATCTATAAAAATAACGATTGTAAATTGTCAAGGAGCTTTTATGGAGATATCGCAGTGTAATGAGTACTTTTTTTTATATGCAGATTCGCACGAAAGGGAAGCCCTGTAATGTTCAAAGAACACTGTGTGAATCAAGGGACAGGAGATAAGAATTAAAATTCACTTTGAATTTTTGAAGTTTGTGAGCTTCAGGAAAAACCTCACTCGGCAAGGAGTTCCAAAAATCATTTGATCTATTGAAAAAAGATTCCTGAGCAAGAGAGGAACAGAAGTTCAGCAGGATTCCAAGCTCACAACAAAGGGGTGAGAATTCTGTACTCGTCGGGTCATGTGTAGATATTGCCAAGGGTGGAACTGTTGATAAAAATTCAGAAGAGCAGCGACCGTGAAAATATCTTAAGAAGAGAGACGACTCTCCGACCCCTCTACGATGCTCCAATGAAGTGAGCGAGTCTGTGAGCGAAGAATCACCAACAAGACGGATTGCCTTTCTCTAAATAGAATCTTGAAGCTTCAATGAATGTTTTGGTGACGAGCTCCATACATGAGAACTATATTAGAAGACAAGCCATATCTGTGCCATTAGAAGCCTGACGAGAAGTGAAGTATTTTTTCGCACGAAATAGAAATCCAAGTTTCTGGGAAGCACCTTTAGCGATCGGTCTCACTCTTATGAGAGATTATTAGTGATGGTTATTCCTAGCATCGAGATACTTGACTTTGTAGGAATAGTTACTCCTGACATCTGAATACTAGATAATGATAGATCGTCTTTCTTTGGGAAAGGGATATGCCTAGGTTTTCCCAGAATTAAATTCCACCAAATTGATGTTACCCCATTCTGCTATTTTCACCAAGGCATCGTTAATTTTATTGACGTGAATGTTTCTTTGAATTTTTGTTTCTCGAGCTGTTTACTGAACCAAATGTTTTCTCGAACAAATCATTGATATGAAGCAGAAACAAAGTGGGCGCCAGAACTCAACCCTGTGGAACACCTGCATTTATCAGATGATACTCCATCAACAACCACATACAGAGAACTAGCAGACAAGAAACTCTTCAACAAAGCACACAACTAAGGAGGCAAACCATAAGACGGCAGTTCAGAAAGGAGACCCCGTTGCCAAACTCGATCAAACGCTTTCGAAATATCAAGTGCAACAGCTATCGTTTCTCCAAATTTTTCGATTGAATGTTGCCAAATATGAGAAACGTAAGCCAATAAGCCACTGGTTGATCTTTGATGGCGAAATCCGTATTGTCGATCATTAATTATTCCTGATTTCTCTAGATATTTGATAAGCTTCATATTGATTGCTTTTTCCATGACTTCGGAAATGATAGAAAGCAATGCACTAGGTCTATAATCACAAGGTAGAATTTTCTTTCCTTTTTCAGGAACTGGCTGATCTCTTGCTGTTCACCAGGACTCAGGAAAAAACCCAAAGTTATATGAAAAGTTGAATAATTCGCAAAGTACTGGTGTCAATTCGGGGGCATATGCTCTCAGAACAATCGCTGGGATTCCATCAGATCCGCAAGCCTTATTCGTCTTCAGGTCCATTAAAATATTTCTATATTCGTTTGGAAAAAATTATCTCAGGCATATGACCGTCGACAGGCGTGATATTCGGAGGATCTTTTCCCGATGAGTCCAGAGTAGAATTTCCAGCAAACATATTTGCAAATATATTTCCTTTTTGTGGGCACTGGTGGTTAAAGGGGGAAATGAACTAAAAGTGAAATATTTGGCGACAGCTTTACCAAATGACCAATACGAACGGGAACAGTTTTGACATTCAACAAGTTTCGAACGAATTATATGATTATGTGCTTCTTTAGCATCTATTTCTTGCGTTAACATACTCAGATTTCGTCTCTAAACTGGGGTTATGACGCCAGCGATTGAAATCCGCTTGTTTGGATGTGACGGCCTCAGAGCAGTTTTTATTGAACCATGGTTTCACAGACTGTGGTGTTTTTGTACTACTTGGATTGAAGGTCTCCATTCCAGAATGATGGTATTAGAAATTTCTTGAGCACAGAGAGTGGGACCCTTCTCCAAGGAGAATCAGAGAAAAGCATTCGAAGATCGTTCCAGTTTTCTGACTTGTAATGCCAGACAAGACGTGCGGTTAACTTTCAATAATATTGATGTAATACCGATTTGCCAAAATATAGCAGACATCCTAATCAGTCCCGTAAAGAAGGTCGTTATTCTTGCTTCGTTCCGTTTACTCAGGACTCATAATTCTCGGAGCCAATCATCATTCACCCAAGCGGCAAATAGTCATTATCTCTCACCGGGGTCGAAACTAGATTTTGAGGGAAGAAATAAAACTGAGAGATCTGTTTGAAAGTCATATTCTGTTATGGATAATGTGTTTCTTCCTAGCTTTCGGGTTGTTAACTTACCACAATCGGGGAGAAATATGGAGTGTTATATATTATTTTATATTATTGTTTAATAAGACTCGGTACATACAAGTTGTCACGAATGTCAATGTCGAAAATACATAGTTTGAAAACGTTCGTCAAATCATTATTCGAAATATAATATAAATATACAACAATTTGGAGACGAGGATAAAAGAAAGGAGTATATTCAGCATTGAGTGAGATATTCAGTTAATATCCATCATTGTTCGCTACTAAAAATCAGATCGAATTACTTCAAGAAAATGGCTCAAGATCTTACACCACTTATTGATGCCCTCAGTGGACTAATAAGTAATTTACAGCAGCAACGTCCAACCACAGTGAAAGACATCCTTCAAACGCAGGTTTTAACCTTTGAATCTTTCGATGAACATTCGGAAAATTTTGACAGCTATTGTCAGCGATTGGAAAATTTTTTCAAACTCGAAGGATTGCATAACAATGATCCTGAAACGAACGAAGCCAAAGTAATGGTACTGATCAACTGCTTAGGAAGCAAACATTATAAACTACTTTCAAGTTTGACTTCGCCTGACATACCTGCCACAAAAACTTATGCGGAGTTGATAGATCTCCTAAAAAATCACCTTTCACCCCAAAGGAATGTACTAGCGGAACAACATAAATTCTTTTCACGAACACAATGTCCTGGAGAATCAATATCATCCTACGTAGCAGCTTTGAAGGAACTAGTGAAAACATGTGATTTCCATTCAGAATGTGGCGATAAGAAATGTTCGAAGTCAGTAATAGATCTTCTACTCAGAGCACAGTTCATTCGAGGTCTAGATGATTCAGAAATACGTGAAAAGATTCTTCAACAAGCTAAAATCACATTCGAAAAGACACTTGAAACGGCACTAGCAATTGAAGCTTCAAAAGTTCAAAATCGAGAAGTCTATCAAAGCTCTTCTACATCAGCCATTCAAAGAGTAGAAACTTCTTCGAGGAATAGAGAAAGAAGCCCCAGTCAGAGGAGAGCATCAAGGTACAAGAATAAAAATCAACCAAATGAACCGAACTTTTCATATCGTAAAGTTGATTTAGAGAAACTGGGATTATCCGGCAAATGTCTACGATGTGGTCGGAAAAATCATAAAACCCAAAATTGTTCTGTTGAAAATAAACTCGAGTGCAATTCTTGCAAGAGAAAGGGTCACATTTCAACAGTGTGTATTTCAAGCTTGATGAAGAGAAAACAGAGTGTTCGCAATATTGAATTTGAAAACGAATCTGATTCATCTGAGGATTCCTCTATAAATCGAATTATTGACATTTTTGCCGAAACTTCTACAAATCTCTACGAACCAAAAATGCTGATTGAACTCAAAATAAATCGTAAATCATGGAAATTTGAATACGATACTGGTAGTCCTGTTACAATCATATCACAAAAGGATTTTGAAAAATTGAATCTCCAAATGGAATTGCAGAAAACCGATGTTTGTTTTCGATCATATACAAAGCATATTTTCAAACCATTGGGGTTAGTACAAGTTTCTGTATCGCACAAAGGAAAGAAATTCTTGGGTGATCTGTATGTTGTACCCAATTACGGAAGTGCCATCCTC
Organism: Zygogramma bicolorata; assembly: GCA_032362365.1. Taxonomy (NCBI): domain Eukaryota; kingdom Metazoa; phylum Arthropoda; class Insecta; order Coleoptera; family Chrysomelidae; genus Zygogramma; species Zygogramma bicolorata. Next base: position 7,507,273 of record JAVJAQ010003800.1, on the reverse strand, counting down.
GGAAGAAGATGGATTCGAGCTCTCAATATAGAACTTCATGATGTCGATAGTATTTCAAACCAATGTCAAAGTCAATGTCAAAGTCAATGTCAATGTCAAAGTCAATGTCAATGTCAAAGTCAATGTCAAAGTCAAAGTCGATGTCAAAGTCAATGTCAAAGCCAATGTCAACGTCAAAGTAAAAAAGAAATGAGGTGTGTGTCAAATATCACTCCAAATCAAGAAAATGCAATAAGAGCAATTCTCAATGAATTTCAAGATGTTTTTCAACCAGAAATTGGCAAAATACCCCATTATAAATGTTCTCTTCTCAAAAAACCCGATTGTAAACCAATATACATCAAACCCCGCCGAGTTCCATATGCTCTTCAAGAGGAAGTGGATCTAGAATTGGATTCTCTAGAACAACAAGGGATTATTGAAAAAATGGATCATTCAGAATGGGGTACACCACTGGTTATCGTTCCAAAAAGCGATGGTAAAATCAGAATTTGTGCTGACTACAAAGTTACAGTGAATAGCCAATTACAGAATAATCGATATCCTATTCCAAAGATCGAGGACATTTTCAATAAAATGAAAAACGGAAAATTTTTCTGTACTCTGGATATCTACAAAGCCTATCTCCATCTTCCCGTAGACGATGAAAGCGCTAGATTACAGGCGATATCAACCCATCGAGGTATCTACTTGGTGAAACGATTATTTTTTGGTATCAAAACGGCTCCCAATGAATTTCATAAAGTTATCGATCAAATTGTTCAAGATCTAGAGGGCACCACCGTTTATTTCGACGATATATTGGTACAGGGTTCTACAATCGATGAATGCGAATCAAGACTCAAACAAGTTTTATACAGATTGAGAAAATATAGTTTACATTTGAACCGGAATAAATGTAAGTTTTTCGAAAATAAAATCAAGTACCTTGGACACGTCATCTCAGAACATGGACTTGAGAAATCAAATGAGAAAGTGAAGGCCATTATGGATGCACCAAGACCAAGAAATGTCGAAGAGATCAAACAATTTTTAGGATTGGTAATGTATTATGCAAAATTCATCCGAGGCGCTTCCAATATTCTATATCCTCTTAATAGATTACTTCGAAAAAATATCAAATTCAAATGGACCAGTGAATGTGAAGCTGCATTTATCAAAGCTAAAAATGAAATATCCAACGATCAAGTTCTTATGCCTTTCACGCCTGAATTGCAAGTAATTCTGGCCACAGACGCCAGTCCTTATGGACTTTCTGGAATTTTGTCACATCGTCTCTCTGATGGCACAGAACGACCTGTAGTTTTTATATCCAGATCTCTAACAAAATCTGAACGCAATTATAGTCAGCTCGATAGAGAGGCTACAGCTATATATTGGTCTTTTAAAAAACTTTTCCAGTATATCTATGGCAGAAGTTTCATTCTTGTAGTAGATAATAAACCACTGATGACAATTTTCAACCCATCCAAACAGTTACCAACATTAACTGCTACACGAATGCTTCGTTATGCGCAATTTTTGTCAGGATTTGACTATACCATAGAATATAGGAAATCGTCTGATCATGCGAATGCCGATTATCTATCAAGAAATCCATTGCAACTCAGCAAAAATCAGGAAAACACCGTTGATGATGTGTACATGGTGAACATCAATACAATCAATGAAATTTCAACAGAAACAATAACTGCTTCCAAAATTGCTGAAGAAACCGCTACAGATCCTGAACTGATAGATCTCAAACAATCTCTCAGTGATGGAACCATTCGAGATTCAGAACTATCCCTCCAAGATGGAATATTGTTCCGAGGACGAAGAGTAATGATTCCAAAAACACTTCAACCAACCATACTCAAAGAACTCCATGCAACTCACATTGGAATCGTTAAAATGAAAGCACTAGCCCGAAACTATTGTTACTGGAAAGGTATCGATTATGACATAGAGAATCTTGTTAAAAGTTGTCAGCCTTGTTGCGATATAAAAAAAAATCCAGTTAAAGCACCAATTCACAAGTGGGAACCACCTACAGATAATTGGCAGCGTGTTCATATGGATTACGCTGGTCCATTTCTCAATCACTATTTCTTCATTGTAGTTGATGCTAAATCAAAATGGCCAGAGATTCTTATGTCGACCCAAATTCCAACGACTACTGGCACAATTCACAACTTGCGAGAAATATTCAGTCGTCATGGGTTACCAGAAATTTTAGTAAGTGATAACGCTTCAATTTCCAAATCAAATGAGTTCAAAGACTTTTGTCTTCGACATGGTATTTCACAGCGTTTTATTGCTCCAGGATACCCAGCAACGAATGGTCAAGCTGAACGCTATTGTCAAACCTTGAAGGCAAAACTGAAATGCATGTTACAAGAACCTGGAACCCTACACGAAAAATTATATTCATTTCTATTCAGATATCGAGTAACACCTCTTCCATGTGAAAAATCTCCGTCTGAAATTCTGATGAATCGACATATGAGGACAAAGTTGGATCTTATTAGACCAGGACCCAAGAAGAATACAATAACAGAACAACCAGACTTTGATAAATCATTCAGACTTGGAGAAAGAGTTCAATCTAGGAATTATTCAGGATCTCAATTATGGAAATATGGAACCGTTGTTGAGCGACTGGGAAAACTACATTATTTGATCGAGTTAGATGATGGATATATAATCAAACGACACTATAACCAATTGAGATGGTGTCAAGTTCCGAAACAAAACGACTCAGACACATCCACCCAAACTCATCAGAAGAATTCCCAATTTGTTACGACTGTTAAAAAAAAAGTTTCGTTTGCCGCACCATCAACAGTTGATGCCAGTAGTATACCAAGAGTAGATGCTAGACCACGAAGCAGATCAATTAGTCTGGATGAATCTATCGATACTTCGCCCACAACATCGTCGACTGAAAATAACAAAGTTACCAATGCTGAACAACCGAACAGAACATCGGTAAATGAATCACCGAAACCACAGTCAACAAAAAACTCATCATCCGTTTCTGATCTACGTCGTTCCACTAGAATCAGAAAGCCTATTGACCGTTTGAATTTATGAATTTTGTCACTCGAATATAGTTCTTTCAATTATTGTTAAGTGTACCTCAAATTTTAAGCGGCGGAAAACTGTTATATATTATTTTATATTATTGTTTAACAAGACTCGGTACATACAAGTTGTCACGAATGTCAATGTCGAAAATACATAGTTTGAAAACGTTCGTCAAATCATTATTCGAAATATAATATAAATATACAACAGGCGTAGACAAAATATCTCACATAAGTTAAATGAGGCTGGATGGTTGGATATGAAGAAGAGAAGACAGTGGCATTTGGCTTGTTTATTTCACAGAATCATCAAAACCAGAAGTTCAAGAAAATATCTTTTCGTGAGGATGTTTATGATATAAACATCCGATTCAAAGGTACCATCACTCCTCCACTTCACCGAACGCAATCATTCAAAGCTTCCTTCTCCTATCAAGTGTCACTCGTGTACAATGCCCTGCCATTGAATTTCAAAAAGCTTCAGATAACCACTTTCAAAAAACGTCTGAAAAATCATTTTCTCAATGAGCAAAATTATATATTATAAATAAATGGGAATGACTGATGATGATGAATATTGGTAATAGAGCGGTTTCAAATAGAGCTACTTATTTTTCTGGTAACAAGACGTTTTCGCATGTTTTTTTTCCTCAATTCCTATATTTTTGTTTGATGAATATGTTTAAGTGTAAACTTCAACTCGACACACTGTGTGAATTATATATTTACGTATACGTACGCTTAAGAATAATGACATGGGTCCTGTGTAATTTCGGTTGCAGAGCACCATCTGATCTTCGGCGTTTTCCCATACTATTAATGTAAGTTGTATTTTCTATAATTTGGTTTCATGGTAAAGAAAGACCTTTTATTATTATTATATTAATATTGAAATCTATACAATTCCGCTCTCCTACACTTGTATAGATTCCAATATTAATTCTTCATTTTACGAAATTGATTTTGATTTAATTGATAATATCCTTCAATAAAAATGATTTTATCGATTTCATCACTCGCAACTTTGCCCTAAAGTTGCCGAATCATTTAGCAAACAATACGACAGGGCTGTACTCAGTTCAGCTCGCAATAAAATGTCCTGTTCTGTGATTTCCAAATTCAATCATTACCTATTCAAATATACATTTTTTTTTTGTTTCTTATCATGTTGCATTTTTGTTCAATATGAACCCATCAAGCGAGATAAAACGAAAGTAGGTAAAATATAAAACAGAGATAGGTCGTCTACCTTTCTGTACGGCCTTCAAGGGTGATCGAGGAACTAATTAGGATAGGATAACTTTCTCATTATCCTCGAACAAGATGATAAGAGATGGACTACGAGACCTACTGCACGTAGGCACTAAACTCGGCACTATTGTCTACTCACGACTACTGGCCTGGCTCGCTTTTCAGAGGACGATTTTACGAATCAAATGAGCTGTCCTGAAGGCACCTGAAGGTATCTGAAGGTTTCGAGGAATCAATAAAATCAAAAGTTACATTTGTCTAAACAATGGTTCTTTCATGCACAACGCTGTACGACATGAAATATAACACTGAAACACCATATTTTATCTACACTAATATATATATATATATATATATATATATATATATATATATATATATATATATATATATATATATATATATATATATATATATATATATATATGAATCCTTAATTTGGTGCATTGGACTTATTTACATTTTACATTGCAATGATTACAATGATATCGATCTCGATTCTCTCAGCTTGAAATGAAGTAAGTTTGAAAATGCACAATCAAATCTAACATATTCTTTTATATTAGGCATGTGTATGTTGTCACGAAAAAATAATTGCACATATATGTATACACATATATACAACACCTATAACATAGGTACATACACACACCAATTACACCCATTTGCACATACACACATTTTATAAAATGACAACACAAAACACTTTGAACATACTTGAACATATGTACACCTGTCATCACTAAATATTAAAGCAAACTATACAAAATGAGGAAGTGACCACTAGATTTTTTTATTGATCAAGAAAGTGTGATGTCAACTTCGTCTTGAATGATGTTAAAGATGTTAAATCTTTGATCTCTTCTAGCAGCTGTCTCCTGAAAAAAACAGATTTTTGAAAAATGTCGAATTCTTGAATGATTTGACTAGTTCATACGAGACGGTATATGAGAATCACAGATGAGAAATAATAACAAGAATAATTATGTTTGACAACTTTTATTTAATTTGTGTTACATGCGCATATTAATCAAATCACGTACCTAAATAGTAAAATAATATTACACTCACGTACCCACTTTTCTACAGATGAAAAAAGTCAAAATTATTGAATAATTACAGTAGGGGTTTGTGTTGAGTAAACGATAGCAAAAACAATATTACTTCATCTTCTTTTGAAAGTCTCCCCATTTGGCATTAGACTTATTTTTTCTGTTTTTCGTTCGTTTTGTTTCCCCAAATATTTCATCTTTGGTTGCAGAGCCAATATACACTAAAATTGTAGTGAGGATGAGTCAGGTAACTTTTCAACCCTCGAAAACTTTTATATCAATTTTGCAGATTTTTCAGTTCCGTCTTGCCATTTCTATCTGAATTTTGTGCACCAAATAGTTTTTCTGAAGACTGTGGCATATTGCTTGGTCTGTAAAAAGTATTTATCTAAACAAAAAAATATGTCAGCGGTATAGAATACATAACACATTTGAGTTAAATATATCATTTCGATTGTAGTGGTCATTGAGCATATTTTATCGCAGTACTACAGAATACACTACAAAATAAAGACAATTCTTACATCCGCCTTCTATTTCCGATTCTTATTTTAAAATCCACCACTAATATCCACACTAGACACAGATAATTAAATACTTGCACGTGAATAAATGAAGTGAGAATTCAAGAGACAATAAAGACAGGTGCCAGCGAAGCAAGTGTTCGACCGCTTTTGTCTTACATTTCGGTTGATTGTGTCCCCCTTACCCCGTGATATTCTAGGGCCACCACTGGGTATTCTTCTGGATTTGAAAATCAAATATATTTCGGTCTTCTAGCACCTGGTTTCAAAAATTCGCAATGTATAAGCTCGTTTCGGAAATATTCGGGATGACATTCCAAAGAAGTCTAACGTTCGACATTTTCCTTTCCATTTTCCTTCATCACTTGTATGGCCTTTTGAATTTCTTTTCGGGAAGCCCTGTATAAAACTCATGTATGAGTTTTGCCTAGATACAATGGTGTTTGTCATTGGGTTTCTTAGTACTTTTTAAAATTTCACAATATGATATGATAATATGAATATATGTTATAAAATTCCAACCACTGCTCATATAATTTATGTAAAGTTGAAACTTCCATCGTAGGTAACTTGATGTTATTGCTTGTATGATGATAATGTGGCAGTGTCAACCGAACAATATGAACTTTTCATGGATTATATGAGCAGTGATTGGAATTTTTAAACATATTTAATAATCTCATTCATACTAATTCGAAGTTTTCCGATTTCGAACGTTTCTATTATTTGAAAAATTCCATTCAAGGTAATGCAACCAAAGCCATAAGCTCATTAAAAATTTCTTCAAAATGAACTGAAGCCAATGAATTGAATGCACTGAATATGAATTCAATTCCCGAATCTGCCCAACTCTGACATTTAGTGAAACTCATACTCAATCAATATTAAATCATAATATTCTCGGCCTTTTCCTTACAGTTAGTACATGATGTGTGCTCGTTACAGGTTTTTCCGTGTAACATGGAAATTTGGAAAATTGCTACATACATTGTTTCTTTTTCACATCTACATATTTGAAATACTTATACGTGCAATAAAGCCCAGCCCATCATACACAAATAAAACACCAAGATATCGAAACGATGTACCGATGTGACTTGCGATGTTACATTGCAAGTCGCAAGGATATCGCAGTTGCATCGCAGCGATGGAATTTTGTCACACTCAAATTACAAGTTTTTTGATGTCTCTGCGATGTGTAATTCGCGATGTCGCTACGATATATTTTTCAAGATGTCGCTGCGATATGTATTTATCGATGTAAAGGCAATATGATCTTTGCGCTATCGCAGTGGCATGAAATATGCGAAAAACTGTCCATTATCGTAAATGATTGAAATTCTAAAATAAAGATATATTCAAGAAATAAAACAGTCCATTAATAGATAATATGAATGATAATAAATCACGTCATCAAAAAGTTTCACCTTCCTCAACAAAAAAAAATTTCATACAACAGTATACATTTCCTAACAAAAATAAATAACATTTCATTGTTCCGATAAGGGCTTGCCAACAATTAACATGGGACATTTTCAAACTGAAATTTTTGAAATGATGAAAAACGTTTTTTCCTCTCTTCAGCCAGATTGCTTGTCTCGGTTTCCTTAGTGGGTACACACGCTGGAACAACTTAATCATAGTTTGATCAGATTTCGTCTTATGAATTTTTCAACGTCTGAAAATAATTCAAACGACGATTAAATACCATTATAAAGTCATATATCAGTAATACATGATAACCTTCACTTGAATACATTACTTCGGAAAACAAATGACTAGTACCTACCATTCCTTGCTCTTCCATACTTTTCAGAACATGAAAATCCACTCGTACTCTATTGACGACAACGTGATACATATTGCGTATGGATATAAAAATTCGTTCTCACCCGGGATAAAATTGAACCTTTCTGCAAAATACGATAAAAAATCTATAAAAAACAGAAAGTTAGGTTAAGATCTGTCGACTCCTTGTCAGGTTAGCCAACTGATACCTATATCAAGTGAATATGCATTCGAGAACAATTCTATTTGCATTTGAAATGTCAATCAATATAATGTGTGAAATTAACTCAAGTTAGTCTAGTGTAATCAACTGAATGTAGACAGTATACAGTTATGCCTAGATTGGTACCCGAATTCGACATTTGATATGTTACATAGTTAATATCCTTAAGACATCTTTAAAAGAATGTCCCCTTGATATCTCAGTTGTTACGTATCACCATTTCATTCATCAGATATCGCAGTGATGTAATCAGATGATATTACAAGTGAATTAATACATCTCGGAGATGTCAGTGTCACATATTTTCTTGGGATCTGTTGATAGACTGAAGCTCAAAATAACGGGGTGAAATCCTCCCACATAAAAATCATGGACAATAGTCGTTCCATTCTATCTACAAATATGTATAAAATATATATCGACCCGATCTCCCCTAAGGACTGGTTTCGGAATATCATTTGAACACCAGATTTTCGTTTAATGTTGAATAGGGGTTGAGAGGAAAGTATAAAGCCGGCCCTAAAGCAAATCGGGGATTTCTAGGAATCCTGATTCCAATTGATAATAGGTATATCATTCAGTAGGGGAGACTGGTGTTGGTTAGACAGTGATAGATCGGTACAAGGGCAGTTTTACCACAGAGGGGTAAATGGTGGTAATTACCCCCCCCCCCTTCCCTCCCAGGATAAAGTAGTTTTCATGTTTTCCAGTGAATTTCAAAATGACTCGTGTGTATTCCAACCATGTGTTGAAAAAATACCTTGAAATACCACTGTTTTTTCCTTAAGGAAAACTCAGGAAAGGTCTGTAATGACACTCACTTGATAAAACGGCCAATGAATCTACGAAACGTCTGGTTATTGAAACTTCGTTAAGAAAAGCCTGTTATAAATTCAGGAGATACACAAATGATTAAAAAAAATCAATCGCTAGCTAATTGCCTTGAATAAATTTACAATTCGATGACATGAATTCTCGTGACTACCAAACCGGGCCATCGGAACATGATTATTTCTGGACGAGAACGAAGGTTTTAGGAAAAATTATTTCGATTTTCTTCTCCGAATGGATAAAAGGACAAGTGAACACCAAAATACCTACAAACTACCTATTTACATGTGTCATTCATAGACGTTTGATTTCACAAAGAGGAAGTAGAGTACTTATATCTAGGGAATGTAATCCCGGGGTACGGGATTCCGGAAGAAAAAATCAGCTGGGATTGTGAAAAGTGGGATTTTCGGGATCTGAAATTTTCTCTCCAAGAAATATCTCTATGAGAATATTAATGAGATTCAACAACATGAAAGCTACCCCAACAACAAAAAACAGATCATATGTCAGTCAGAAGATAGAACAGGTTCGTTATTGAATGGGAATGGTTCGGACTTCCATTGTCTATATTATTAACTCTATTAAAACCTGTTGTTAAGAACGGAAGGATTAAAATACAAATCAAGGGAGATATTCAAATCAAAATCAAATTTTTGATCAATAATGAAATTAGGGATTAATTGATCAAAGAAAATACAGTTCTTACAAAAATCGAGATATCGAATATGAAATATGAGTCAAAAAAATTTAAATAACGAAATAAATGAAATAATATTGTGACAAGAAAATTGAGGTATCGAATATAGAATACTAGTCAAAAAATGTAAATAAAGAAATTTGGGTGATGACTGAAGACGATTGCGGATACCAGCAATCGAAACGTCGTGAGTCAACTTGAAACTTGATTTCAACATTTTGTCATAATATTTCATTCAATTTTGTCAATTTGTCAGAAATGATACGCAACTCCATTTTCAACAGAATAATTCTGTCCTACATCACACTCACTTTGTCTAACAAAGTTTCCACGTTACCACCTGCATGATATAGCAATTATATTTCCGCGTAAATACTCTCAAAATAACTCGGTCTAATTTTAAAATGGATTTGGCTTTGGTACTTCCGAGGAGTTTATTGACGTTAGATCTTATAAATATATATATTTCCCACATTTTTTCAAGTTGGAGGTTATAATCTACGTGATTCTTAGGACGTGTTGTTTTTCGAATTGATCTGATACGTTGTTACTCCAACAAGAGAGCAAATAATATTAGAAATCGAAGTTGCTAACTTGATAGCGTATTGGGCGACGAGTGCGAGTGGTTTCGATCTCAAGTAAAAGTTTTCACTTTTATCTTGAGGGTTCTGATGTAACCTATTATTCAGGTATTCAAAAAAGCTTGAAGAAGACCTCGAAATAGTCCAACAAAAAAAAATGCGTAATTTCGGTACATGACTATGATTGGAAAAAAAATGACATTTGGACTAAAAATAGGAGATTTGAATTTATATGATTTGAATTTTTCAACTGTCGAAACTTTACCTTCCTACCTACCTGATTCCTTTCTCTTCATCTCTTTTTCTCTCTTACGGCTAATTTGAACCAGAACGGCCAAGCCATGGACGTCTCTTCTGGAAGTTTCACCGAAGTTTCAGAAAGTTCAAAATGAATGATAATTTTCTCGGAACATTATAGGTGTGTCTTCGATTATAAACTTGAAGATAATATAAATTTATAACAGATGAAGTATGGAATTGAATGAAGACTATTTATTGTTACATGAAAATTGAATTTGTAGGTACATACACCTAATTTTATCAATAGTTAGATATTATTATACTTACAAGAAAAGTAATAATTTTCAAAACATAAATGCCAAGAAAGGTTTCATAAACGCTACATTTTCTGAAAGGCATATTTTCAATATATTCTTTATATATTTACCAAAATCAAAGACAATAATATCTATAATTAATTATTTTATTATATGAAAGCAATAGATTTATGTGTCGTATTAATTTAGTATTTTTAAAAGCTATTCTCTTCTTTTCATTTCTGGCAAAATTATTAGCTGTCATTTAACGACATAAGAAAACAATAATTATTACTTCTGACAAATCTGGAAAGGCTTAAATTTGATCCATGATTCAATTTACTTTTTCACTTCATTTTGGCGACATAATCATTACATGATTTACCAATAATGCAATTTTGGCCCTGTTCCGTTTCCATGTCTGGTGAACCAGAGTGGTTCTCTCTTTCTTTCTATCATATTGACCGGGTCCATCCAAAAGAGAGAGAAAGAACCACTCTGGTTAACCAGACAGGAAAACGGAATACGGCCTTTGTTCTTCAATCCACAAAAGAATACGTACACAAGCTTCACGAAAGTTTCTCATGATATAAGGGCATCGGGTATGTTTGTGAGTCTTGTTTCTTGAGCCATCTTCAACTTCCAATTTCAAATATGTAAAATTATCTAATCCTTCATTTGGAATAATCACATCCAAACTTCAAGGCCTTGTGCAGGTAATGGACGTCTATTATTTTCTGCCTTGGTCCTCCGGAGCGACTTGCGTTTTCTATTGTTGCATATTCTCTAACAACATACTGATTATGATCGAATATTGTCTGAAATTCCAAAAATATCCGAGGAAATAAAATTTTTCAATGGAAAATGAACATTTCTGATTTTAAAATACAGATTCGCATTGAAAATTCCAAAATGGGGGTGGCCCATGTGGAAGGACATGTCCACTGCGGTCTGCGCCCGCTCATAATCTAAAAGCTGTGGGTTCGACTCCCCAACAGTACAATTATTTTTTCTTGAGAATTTTAATCTGTTGTTTCGAGGAATGACTCTGCCAAGTTTCATGGTTCACGGGTCCCCGAAATACCAACTCCATATCTCTTGCTGTTTATGAGATCCCCACGCATACCTATACTCGAATTTGATTGCCTTGTATACGTATGGCTTATCTATCAGTCCAACCAATAATTGTTGATATTTTGTTCTAACCAGGAATTCATGGTTGGTGATTCGGAAACTGTGAAAATATTATATTATAATCAAGGATTTGAAACCGTGTTCAGAACTGCTTTATAACTTTTGCTCATGATTCAGACTTGATCCCCAGAAAAAAATTCTCTTAGGTCATCTTCAACAAGTAAGTACAGCTTTCTCAACCTACCTACCACGAAGTAGAAACCAAGCTTTTGAGAATCAATTTTACCATAAAAGCTTCTGCTGTGTTTCCAAAAGAAATTACTTCCGACAGTACCCTCTCCGAACATCAAAATATCTTGTTACATCAGACCAGCCTTCTTCGAGGAAATGAATATATGCTTTGGTTTTGCCAGCATTGAATTGTACCAAGTTATCAGAACTATTTAGAACTACATTCTGATGTTTGTCATGTTCTTTCACATCATTTACATTCTCTCACCTTTCTTAACTTTCGAATGGAATAAAATATCAAGGTCGGACAAGTTTTAGTAAAAAAGCACAATTTTTGGTACTCTTCAATTGAGGATTTTAGGTTTGAACGTCACTCGTAGCCAAGAGGGATATATTTTTTTTTTTTCCAAATGGATGCGGAATTTTCAATTCAACGCTGGGTTATTTCTGGTAATTTTTACCAGCCATTAAGTAGCCTAAAGGGATATTTTTTTTTTTCAAATGAACGAGGAATATTTCATCCAATACTGGGTTATCTTTTGGATTTTGACTAGCCGTTACTAAACTAACTATTAATATAGTAATTTCAATAAAAATAGAATTCAAAACGAATGGTTCACTCGGAAGACCACGAAGTCGGTAAAACATTTTGGCGAGCTCTTGGCACTTTGCGACTCCATCTTCTTTTTTAATTGGAAACGGACACAAAAGATATAGACCGGGAGGTCATGACAGGTGACGTTCCACCATTTTTTCGTGCATGCCTTTTTAAGGCTTGATAAATAACCCTAAAATATCAAAGATAGTCGGGTTTTTAGCCCCCCCGCGCGTCCTCTTCATAATGAAAAACGCTTTTCTTTCTGTAGCGAATTTTCGTGTTTTTCCGTGATATTTTACTGCATGCCATTGTAATATACGGAAGTTCAAACTAATTGAAGCTCTAATAATTGATGGCATGCACCCCGCAGCGGCCCAAGATGATCAAAGGGTTGTGAAAACCTGAAAAAAAATTTAGGAAAATTCCGTGTTTTCAAATTGCATGCCGATGTGAAGAATTGAAGTTTTTGTAATAAAAATACTATGGGAAAATTGGCATGCACCCCCCGTAGGACCAACGGTGAAAAATTTCCGGAAAATTCTGTGAAATTCTAACACCAATTTTCCGTGATTCCAAATCACTCCTAATAAGGATGAATATTAATTTTATAACGGAATAATTATCTAATTCAAATGGCATGCATGTTGAATAAGCCCATCGTATTATAAATAATAATAAAAGTTGCAAAAAACAGTGCAAATTTAGGTGACTCGTTTTTGCATGCCGTTTTGTATTTGATGAATTTACCTTATTTCAAGTCATGAGTGTAAATGGCATGCATGTAGCTACAGCCCAATAGACAAAAATTGTGAAAAAATTGAATAAACATAAATTTTTGGATTGAATAAAAAATCTAAAAAATGCCGTGACTTCTTCTTGCATGCCACTTTGTATTTCGTTTGTAGATACTATTTTAATTTGAAATACGAAATGGCATGCATGTAGCTCCATGAAAATTGTTTGAATAAACATTATTTCAAGTTGATGGCTGAAATAACATACATGTTATCACAGTCCAACATTCAAGAATTGTAAAAAAAATAAATTCAAATAACACGAATCTCCCGGTCTCTAGTCTAAAAGTGGCCTATCATACGTCGACTAGCACGTGAGGTTACTACTACCCTATTGTTACGATCTTTCTTCTGGAAAATATTAATTCTGACACCACTGTTACGATATATCCTTTCAAAATCCAACTTCTGACACTACTGTTACGATTTATCCCTGGGTTCGTCGATTAAAACACCGGGCAACACTGAACTTCTTTTATTATAACTCTCTATCACAATACAACACAAGCACTTAAATCGCTCCGATAACAAACTTTCCAATGCTCGGTACCAAAACTTGTACTAAAAATTCTACTTCCGCACAAAGCTCTGTTCCACTTACCTCCCAATAACTTTCACCACTTAGCTCTGAATAAAATTTGTCACTTAACTAACTCTGTCAATAACTAACTCTCCGAATAAAACTTCTCTCCGCCGCGATATCACGATGCTTAGGTACCTGCGTACCTATCGAGAATCCTCGAGAGAAGCCCCGATGACGTGTCTCGAATTCTCCAGGCGGCAATCAACAGTTCTTGGAAAATGACGACGCGATCCCTCATCTGCGTTTACGATCTCGTCAGGGCCGGCGCTAGCACGTAACACTATGATAGACGCTACGCCATTGCCTATACCACCGTATAGAAGTAAACAACAAGTTCGTTACCAGTCGGCATGATGTATCAGGTCAAGATTTTATATTAAGCTGGGTTCTGGCAGCATGTGGTGCGGTAGGAGGGTGTCGGCTGAGAGCATTCTTGGCTCACTTGCACTCACGCCTCAGATACATGCATCGGCTGAGCGTTAAGTAAGCGATGGGAATATTAACCCAAATAGGGTGGCGAGTGAATTCAATAATAATACTTCATGTATAAAATAATAATGCTGAAAATGATTTTCTACTTTCATTTTTTATAAAAAATTTAAAAAATAATAAAATTATTAAATCGGAGGATTTTTTTGTTTATTCAACCAATTGTCATAAAGCTACATGCATGCTATTTTGCATTTCGGCTCAAAAAAGTACATAGGTACATAGCGGCATGCAAAAAGCAGTCACGCCATTTTTTTTATTTTTTTTCAATAAAAAAATTGATGTTTATTCAATTTTCTCACAATTTTGGTGTATTGGGCTGTAGCTACATGCATGCCATTTACATTCACGACTTGAAATAAGGTAAATTCATGATTTTCAAAATGGCATGCAAAATCAAGTCACCTAAATTTGCTCAGTGTTTTTTGCAACTTTCGTCACGCATGCCTCTATTTTGCAACACCCTGGTGTGCATGCCAAATTTTCTTCTATTCAATAATGGTACGAATTAGGTATTTTCTCAATGGCATGCAGTTTGGAATCACGGAAAATCGGTGTTAAAATTTTACAGAATTTTCCGGAAATTTTTCACCGTTGGTCCTACGAGGGGTGCATGCCAATTTTTCCATAGTGTTTTTATTATAAAAACTTCAATTCTTTACATCGGCATGCAATTTGAAAACACGGAATTTTCCTAAATTTTTTTTCAGGTTTTCACAACCCTTTGATCATCTTGGGCCGCTGCGGGGTGCATGCCATCAATTATTAGAGCTTCAATTAGTTTGAACTTCCGTATATTACAATGGCATGCAGTAAAATATCACGGAAAAACACGAAAATTCGCTACAGAAAGAAAAGCGTTTTTCATTATGAAGAGGACGCGCGGGGGGGCTAAAAATCCGACTATCTTTGATATTTTAGGGTTATTTATCAAGCCTTAAAAAGGCATGCACGAAAAAATGGTGGAACGTCACCTGTCATGACCTCCCGGTCTAATATAGGTACTCTTTAAAAACCACAAACATCTTCAATAACTAACACAATCGTTTCTAAAAATGGTACGACACCGTTTTATTAGTCATTTTCTCAAGTACATGATTCGGTGCTCTCGTCACTTGAGGCCAGTATATTTTTATTCTGGAAAATGCCGTTAATATTTCAATGAGTGATCCAAATGTTGCTATTTGCAACAATCCTCGTGGAACATGAGAAAGTTATGAGATATGATTGGCATTCCGAACGCAGTTTTTAAAACTTGATTGAGAATCTGGGTTGTGAAACATTTTTTCTTTCGGGAGAAATGATTCACTTTCTGCTTCGGTATGTAATACAGTGCATTTCTTCAATACCGCCCCTCTTATTTTTAAAAATTGGGACTTGGGATAATGAAATTGATGCATGAATACTATATTTTGGAGTGAAATTGACACATAAAAATTTAAAGATGGCGACTGGGCGACATCTGAAAAAAAAAATTGAAAGGGGGGTCTTGTGATACATCATTCTGAAGCTCCTGACGAATACTTTACAACCCTAGAATATGAGGTCAATATCTTTACACACTACAAAATGGCGGAACTTTTAATAATTTTTCAATTTCAATTTATTCACATACCATAATTTACAGAATTCACAGGATATAATTTGTAAATTATAATTATAAATTGCTTGTGTCATGGCCTTGAGGTGTATTTGAAGTGGTTTAGGTGTTTCACAATGAATTTGTGGTAACACAGGTAACAGATCATATACTTACCTTAATATGGAATGATTACAAACAGTAATAACAAGAATAAGAGATGAACAAGAGAAACAAACATAGAGAGAAGAGAATACAATCTAGTCATTCATGATTATTCAATAATAACAGTAGAAGGAAAATACGACGGCAAGAGAGGATGAGGTGCGCGATGAGGACTTGATTCCAACAAATGAGAAAGTGGAGAGATGATATTATCAATGAGTGATGATTTGTTGTTTCATCAGAAAATTTTCAGATTTTTATTTTCATATAAAAATGTTTTCATAGTTTTTTTATAGTTTATGGCATAAGGCAGCGAGTAAGGCAGAATATTGTATAGTTTTGGTCCATAAAAAAATATATAACGTTGTGTATGTGCCTTTCGAAAGATTGGTAATATTAAATACTTATTTTCAGCAAATCTTGTTTGGTTAGTTTTGGGAGTCATATATTTGTGTTCATTATGGAACATCCAAATTAGCGACTGATATGTATATAACCCTCTTGTATCAAGTGTTTCAGTGTTCTTGTAGAGCTGATCGATGGAATAAAGTTTGTTTTTCTTTAATATTATTTTCAGCAAAGCATTTTGTGTTGATTGAATTACCTGAATATATTAAAATATTTGTATAACGTCACTTGTGAACAAGAGGGCAGGATAAACTTTATTTCAGGTATAAAAAGAGGTCCGTTCTATCTGGCATTTTTTGCTTCTGAGATTCGGACTAGTTGATTGTTAAGCAGTTATATTTCGTCAAAAATATGATTTGAAACTCACCAATTCATTTCGATGAACATTAAAAAAAATACTAATGAAGTTTTCTGTGACATTTTTAGAAACAGTTCACAAAATCACTGAATTATAACAATTTCAGTCGAATAAGTATACCAGTGTTGGACAGGGAATTGAAAAACCTTTCACACACGGTATGACAAAACTTCTCATTCTCAAAAAAATATTGACCTCTTTATCTCGTTCTGTTCAAATGTAGAAACTGTCTAGGTACATGTCTTCACGAGATATTTTCATAAAATCAGTGACAACGTGACCACCGAGCCCTAAATTCGTGCCACGTGTCTGCAGTCGTACACTGACTGATCGTAGATCTAGAAAATTCTTTTTTTTACCTGCCTACCTCCACTACCCCGAGTGTCTGTAGGGCTATGGTATGGTATGCATGCGTTGTCTGACTGTGATTGGTCGAAGGGATGCAGATCTATAAATGACTGGTGAAAAACAATCGCTAGATGTAACTCGTGCTTTGAAAAATGCTTTGTCCTGAGAAATACGGGGATTATAGGGTGATCCCATTATGTGGTATGAGTATTATTTCTATTTCGTGGAAATAACCGATACAAAATCGGTTGAATCGGCAGAAAACCCATATTTTCTTACGCCACTGATTCAGTTATTATTTTCCACATGACGTTTCAAGTAACTACTCTGATTTTCAACGAATCTTAAAATCAAAAACTTAAATTGGTGAACATGAGAATTTTCTCATGAAACAGTTGCTGCATAATTTGTCATGATTGAACTGTTTCCCAATATTGAAATTTTTAGTCACGTTCTATTTAAGGTGTTTCTACAGGTGTCACTTCAACTTCGACCACCACTGTATATTTGTTTCAAATAACGTACCTAGTAGCTAATGAAACAAATCGATCTTTTTCGAACATATCAATAGGATACTGATTTGAGAAATTGTCCCGAATTCATTCGGAAACGTTGACCATTAGCGGGGAAATATAATATATACAAAACGTCCCCAAAATATGATAATTCATTATTGAAATCATCATATTATAAGAAATTATACCTCTATAAACTAATGCTTTACTTCTTGATTAGGAATAATACGATTCCCAAACTCCTTTTTGCTTTGCATTGATTTGGGCAAGAAAAAATCAAAAATCACTTCCCCGATTCTTGAACAAAATATTGAAAATGCACTTATTCTCAGTAGAACTCAAAAAAAAGTTTTTTCAAGTATGTCATGAGAAGAAATACACTATACCAAGATTTGTTTATATTCATGTAAATGCCGATTTCCTTCCATCCAACAAACATAATAGTATATTATGCAACGATCGTGTAATGATGGTTATTAATATATGAGCATAAACCGGGATACGAAACGAGCCGAAGGTGAGTTTCGTATGGTTTATGCGAGTGTATTAATAACCATTACATGAGAGTTGCATACGCTATTTTATCTACACCCGATAAATAGTGAAGAACTACAAATATTATATTTATATTGCACACAATACTACTAATTTAAAGAATTTCTTTGAAAAATTCCACAGAATTGTAATTAATAGTATTACTTCGAGGAATAAAACGATGAGATATGAAAAGAAGATCAAAAATCAAAGAAAAAAAAGATTACTCGAGACCGGATTCGAACCAACGTCTCCTTCACCTAGAAAAACCAATGTCAGCGCCATAGACGGCTCGGCTACGGACAGCTCACAAAATCTGATGAAAAAATAAGTGATAAATCATGCATTTGTCAAATGGAAAAATTTAATCATTCTAACTGTATTTCTGTCGGTGAAGGTGTCGAAGGTGATTCTCCCATATCGCTGGTATCAGACATTTTGTTATGTGTATCGAAGTTTGCCTATATTCTTCAAAAGTTCAATACCTATACCGATTTTGACTTGACAAATGTCAAATAAAGAGCATGCACATCATGCTTGATTGAAAAATAATGGGTTTCTATTGGTTGAAAATCTGTATCGTAATGAAAAATCTGTATCGTAATGGATTTCATTATAAAACGGGTTGTGGGCATATAAGTGTATTATTAGAGTACGGGTGTAGATAAATCATTTTTATTTTGACGATCGCATCCAAGTTGACAGATTATTATAGGCGATAATGTGAGAAGTCACAGAAAAATTCCTGAGTAATTCAATAGGAGAAATTATTACTGTTTTTCTCTGTGCCGATAAATCATATCATCCCTACCTAGTTGTTCAACAACTGTCAGCTTATTGACTGTACAACAACATTGCTCACTTAATAATTCTCAGTCAACAATTTTACGATATGAAAAATTGGGAAAGGATGGTCGGAGTCGAAGTGAGGCAGTTTATATTCTGCTTTTCGAAAACCTACTTTGTAAACGGACTTTTCTGTTACCAAACATTATTTCAATATCTGGAAAATGCTGCGATAGTCAACTATCAAAAATATAACTGATAACTTATAGAGGGGGTTTTCGAAAAAGATTTCCAAACCTACACAAGAGAACCCTCTCATGAAATCATAAATTGAATGTTTTCTAAAAATGCAATGATTTCTAAACACAGGATGATAAATAAGAAAAAATCCAGATCTTCAGAAATATCGAATATTTTTACATAGAACCTGGATTATGTATTACTGCATAACGTATAATTAAAAAAAAGTTATCGCCACAATGTTTGCAGGCAACTCTCCCAAACCCCACGTTATTTTCTTTACTGGCCCTGAGAAAACTTTCTCCCCATTCTTGAATTCTGCCTGTAGATCTTCTCGTGCATGATTTTCGAATCTAAAAAAATTTCGAATATTATGGGAGCCTATACCCAGGAAGATAATCACACAGAATCATTCTTCAAGTTTTTACAGAGATTTTTGGTTATTTGGAAATTTTTGAGAAGAGAGATTAATGATGTTTGAAAGTTTGGTGGATGAATTCTTTTTTTCATAGTATTTCAACCTAGCACAATCTGAAAAAAAAATTATTCTCACATTTCTTTTTCATATTGAGGTAGTTCAAAATATTCATCATCATCATCATCATATTGCGTCGGACTCATGAATGATAAACCATCAAAGAAAATATCAAATTGAAATAACTGTTTTTTTTTTTCAATATGTAGTAGATGAATAGGTATCTTGAAAAATATAATTCCTGGGCCGAAAAACGAAAGGGCACCCGGTTTTTCTTTCTCTTCAATCGGCCTTCGACACACGCGATATTAACTCCAATTAACCGACTCTCTATCCCTTTTTTTAGGTGGTGGGCTTAGAAAAAGTGACGCAAATTGTATAAGTAGCCACTTAACACCAAATCCGAACTTCAATTCTCTGTAAATTCACAAATATTCATAATGGCCAAAAATTTTAATAATTTACATCATTCCTTTTTATCTTCGGTGAGTTCAAATTCCCCGAAATCGTTAGCGTAAAAACCAACAAAACACACGTAAGAAGTGTTGATGTTGTGCAAAATCTCGTGCGACGTATTCCGTATTCACAAGAATAATCTAGAAAACGAGAAGTAGGTACAGACTTGATGTGAGAAGTCATCCGAGTCACCAACACTTCAATATGCTGTGGAAACGATGTTGACGAACGCAGCTAGTCATAATGACTGTTACTTTTCAGCACATATTTCTTATAAAACACCATCCATCTATTTTGAAAGGAGATATGTTTCATGATTTTCCATTGTTGTCACTTTTTATCATAATATACCTATATTTATTTCCTGTGCCGAATTAATAAAATGTTTTATACTGATATTTTTTTTAGAACAACAATTATTGTAATAAAATATATTCGAGTTTGTTCGTCAAATTGACACTGAAAGTTCTCCATGTTGAAAGTATTTTAACCTCAGTGTACGCTTTCTTTGTTCCTCAGTTCATCGTTTCAATTCAAATAATTATACCTATTTCGTATTCAATCCTTGTAATTTTTTCATCTTTGACAATATAAAGGTATGTAGTGTTTGAGTATTCAACGATAGACATTTGATGAAATGGCGATAAACCCTTCGTTTGCCCTGATTAATCTTGATTTGAAATCCCAATAAGTGATTATGGTTTTCGTTATACTAAGTGCCATTCATTACCGACCTATTATCCCATTTTTCTTTTCCAGAAGCGAAAACATTGGGCCAATGCAACATTTATAAAGAAAATACAAATATTCATCAAATCATTCAACAATTCATACAACTATTCTTCAAAAAAAAATTCAGGTAGTAGGTACGTTAGAATTTCCTGCATTCGAAAAAATATTTCATTGATAACACTGGCAACACTGGTCTAGCGTTCGCGATTCGTGAAGCGGCATCGCGTATATTTCAATAAAAATAATCATACGATATCCACGTAAGCCTAACATCGCGCTTGCGCGTCAAACCGTCGATGGGTCTACGTGACCGAAACAGATGCAAGCCGAGAGGCGGATTGACTCCGAGAAACAGTCGGAATTTAACATCAGTGGAGTGTGGAAGTAATATCATGGGAAGATAGTGTAAACCAACGAAATCTTTTCTTTGTGCCTAAGTAAAGCTTAGTGACCGGCCGTTTTTATCTTAATTATCAGCCTATTTGTTCAATTGGACGGCGAAGTTTCGCAGTTTGAAGCTTTTTATTCGAATCTTCTTTGCCGAACAAGCGAAAAACAACAAATATGGTCGAAAGGATAATAGAAGAATCTGAAAATTACGGTAGGTCTGTTTACATTGGCACTATTCGAAAAAATGAACTGCAATACTAACTGAACTTTCATTTGTTTTTATTTTCCTAAGATGTATTTTCTCTTTTGCCGAACTTGGAGTCCTTTGTTCTGTGTATGTGTACCTACTGTCATTTTAGCACTTTTCATTTTCTTCATTTCCTTCCTGTTTCCTGTGATTATTCAATGTTTATGTTATCATTTCATGTTTCTCCCGAAGCGTTTTCCTCTTATTTGTTTTGTTTATTTTTCATGTGATGGTTTTATACACTTTCCCCAGCGTCTCCACTGGAACTGCGTATGTTATCAGGAATCTAACATTAAATCGTAGATTCGTGAACATTTCAATACACATTTTCCTAATTGTATTGGAATACCTGTGAAATTAAAACCTGGTATCGATTTTCAACATGACATAATAGCATCACTGTGGACTGAACCTAACCTGTCATACCTATTTCTTTTGTTGTCATCGCTTGTTGCTTTCGAGGGGATACTCCTTCATTCTAGAATTTAAATGCCTTTGTTTGGGGTTGTAGTATTTTCACCCTTATGAATACCATTGTGATTTCTTCGAAATACTATTCGTTAGTAATTTGGGAGTACTTAACGATTATTTACAAATTGCTTCTGTAAAGAATAAAATTAGAATTTCAGTTGGCTATTGTCATAAAAAAATGACAATTTTTATCGAAGTTGTGAGGAAACAACGCTATAAGATTACTTGATCCCTCTTGAATTAGTAGTTCTGAAATGATAAAATAAGTGTAGATGTGAGGAAGTTAATCCATGTAATGTGTACCTATACTAACGAAAATTTATAAGAACATACCTAGGTGTTGGTACTTAAATCAAGATTTTCCGGAAATATTTGTCTGTTTCTTTAAAAAAATGAGATAGTTCTTAGTGATCTTGCTTATTCTAATTGTTTATCAGCGGACAGTAATACTGACGAAGATGAAGTCGATTTTCTTCTAGGTTGCGTCAGCAATGTCTCCAAACTATCTTGTCACTTATAAAAATATGTATGTTATTACTGTGCACTAAAGTTTGCAATTGTCAGCAGTATCGATATCCCACTTGAATGTTATCAAAGCTGATATATTTCTACAGGATATTCATTTGTTCTAATGTAGGTAATTATGAAGCGTGACGGTAAATGACTCATTATCTGTTGTAATTATAGTTTCATATTGGGAAATTTAATCAAGAGAGGTTGTTGGCTTCTTCACATACTGATCCATTATATTTGGTCGATTGACAATGTTGATTCGTTTCTCTGTCTCAATTGGAGTGAATTTTGAAATGCATGTTTCAACACATTTTTTTTATAAAAATTTCGTGATAGGTATGTTCATTGACCCCTTCTTGAACTTGACCTAAATACAATGCCATTAGGTAAACTGGACGATAATGGTCTGGCTGATATAAATTAATTGCTCACCTCTCCATCATGGTTCATTGAATTGTCAAGTACTGATTTGTATGTAATCGAGTGTACGTATATTCAAGTTCGGCGTTGTTGACAGCCTGTAACTTTCAATCAAACATACGGAAAAAAAAATCGTTAGGTGTGGATTCCATTTTTACAGATTGTGGTAGATAGCAATATTGTAGAGAAAAATCACCATTCGGTGTTTCAACTACGGTTGAGGTAATTTTTTTGAGAAATCTGAGTAGACTACTCAAATACTGGGATCTGAAGAACGCGTTTATATATACCAGCTGTGAGACATCACATCTCGTCCGCTTTTCTCTGACTTGATTTACATATACTGGTATTGTTTGCTGAATTCGATGTTTATTCTTTTTAAAATATAGCCTATGTCACTCCTGAATAGTCTAGCTTCCTGTTAGTGAAATAATTTTCATGATCGGAAGAGCATTTCCCAAGATTATTCCCTATAAACAAAGTTAGAAACTTTACCTCTTTATAATAATATAGTATAGTAGGCTACCGCCCAGTAGGTATTTTTCCACTCAATAAGTTACTTGATAATATGGAGGAAGAGTCCCCTGTTCAGTACTTAATAATTCTACCTTAAAATTCAATTCGGTTTTATTTATTCAAGTAATCAATTCCATTGAAGAAAGCGAACAACTGTAAATTAATTCTAATTGTTACTACTTACCTATTGTCAGTTATAAGTCCTTCGGCACATTATTCATCCAATAAGTCCGGTTATACCGGAGATTGAATTCAAGAACGGCTCAGGGGATGTTTTTAAACGTTTTTCCACTTTATATTACGTTTTTCAAGAGTTCAAATGGGTGACTGAGTTTTTTGAGAGATCCCAAAATTACTCGAATTTTATTTTATAAGATAGCGTGATGTGTTGGTGTGTATCGTGATCATATTTTCGAGGTTTTTTGACATGAAAATTCATTACGACTTTCTTGTGAATCTTTCTTCCCATTATTGTTATTCCATCAAAATACTGGTAAAACTTCCCTCATTTACATTTTCGAGCAGGAAAACAACATTATTATTTTGAATAATTTTCCATCAACTCAGCAGTAACAATGATGGCGGCAACGCCGACAACATCGCAAATCAATTAGTATTGAACTATGACTTCACAACGAATTCTTGACGTTTTGAAAAATGAATTTTGAATTTTTTCCGTCCTAAAAATATTGAAAAAATGTAAATAAGGGTTTTGATTAATGAAAAGGACAAATTTTCTGACTTGCAAAAAAGTTTTACCTACCACAAAATTGGCCTGTATCTCTGAAATTAGACGACCGCCGGAAATTTTATTTTTTTTTGTAGAGGAGCCCGAATTACGTAAGTAAAAAAAAATTGGAAATTCAGATGCTCACTGCGAGTTTTACCAAGACCTTTCAGCCAAGCCATTTTTTCGAAACTACTCATACTAATTTTCTCTTGTAAACCCTCAAATCTCTTCTCTGATATTCACCTATAACTTACAAGGGATTACTCGAGGGATTATCATTTGCATGAATTAAGAACCAATAATTTGTTTTGAAGATCAACCTCTTCATCCAATAGAAGTGATTGGGTTGTTACGGAGATAACTTTCATCAGTTATTTGTATTCGATAAGCCCACTATGAAGAGTATTAGGCCATGCCATGAGTCAAATTGAAATTTGCCTTCGAGACTGCGGCTAAATAGTGACAAAAAGGTCATACTCTCACTGTCAAACAGTATCCTGTTGAACTTTTCTTGT
The DNA here is from genome assembly GCA_032362365.1 of Zygogramma bicolorata. Taxonomy (NCBI): domain Eukaryota; kingdom Metazoa; phylum Arthropoda; class Insecta; order Coleoptera; family Chrysomelidae; genus Zygogramma; species Zygogramma bicolorata. The sequence continues at coordinate 7,482,492 of JAVJAQ010003800.1, read as the reverse complement.
ACATGCTTATTTCAGTATTTTCAGCAATGAATTTGGTTGGTTCGAATCCCTGGTCAAAAAGATGGATGTTTTCATTCGTTTCCGTAAGCTGCATATATTAGGTCGTATAAATTGCAATCCTTGTGTTTGAGCCGATGAAACAATGAATGCACCGAATCTTTTTTCCTCGCTTCTTTCATCCAAGAGGAATGGTAAATCAGATTAAAAAAAAATTAAATAAAAATGTCACTCCAGAAATAGCTATCCTTCTCCTCTACGCCAACGGGAAGACAGTAATTCCACATATTTTCATAATTTTGATGGTACTTGAATTTGCATCATGTGCTAAGTAGTGCTTTTCAGAGGACCTTCGAGAAGACCGTTTGTCATGGTATGGGTTGTCATGTTGTCAGGCTGCGATTAGTTGAAACATCCGAATATAGTTAACTACTTAGCAACTTTATAGACTTGTGTATTCTATAGTTTTTTATGCAAATATTTTTTTCCATAAAAATCAAAATTGTGTGTGTATATGACATTTATATCCGTTCAATAAACTGTGATGCGTCTATTTATCCACCCTATTGATAGTAAAGAAACTGATAATCCTTTCAGATATCTCAGAAAATGACTGGATATTGAAATATATTATTCAGATATTTCAATGTTAATAACCTTTTCGACATTATGAACAAAGTCATTTGCAAAATGATTCGCGCTTTTTAAATAATCAATATTCTGAAGGAAAAGAAGCCTACTGACCTATACTCTCTTTATCGGTACCTACTCATCTGGTTATTATAAATAATGTCACCCAAACCGTCGGTTGAGTTTCCATCACCTGTTGTGATTCATGCAAATTTTCAGTCCAGTGAGTCATTCGGTATAGTATGTCTACCTAGTTTTCTCACACGCAAAATTGTAATAAAGTCGATATTTCCTAGAGCAGCAAACAGCAAAAGAAAGAGACGATAACTACATAATTTTTCAATTACGTAAACATAAATGAGTTCATATATCTCGCCTTCTTGTTGATTACTTTAATCAGGCACGGGGGAGGACAATTTTCTGAACACGTCGACAGTAATTCGGTAAAAATATAATTCATTAAACTTCGTTCGAACGGAAAATGGATTTTCAATGGTGATGCAAGTATCCAAGTATCAATTGTATAAAAATATAATTAATGCATGTAACTGAATCCTGGTATGAAATTTAAATTTCGCAAACGAGAACGATTTCTCGCCTCTGACTTCATCCACTTCTGAATTGTATATTTCTAATTGGCATTCACCAATGTACGTCTGGCGTAAAGTGTAATCTCTAGGCCATAGGCCTATAAATTAATTTATTTGCCGAAAGTCGACGATGCTTTTTTTATACCGCATTTTATGGGTTGGGTATTGCTTATAAGTACATAGGTGTAAATAAATCGTTGAGTGATGATGTGAAACTTTCTTGTTCTTTGCCCTTATTATTTTCTAAAAAGACACTCACTAGAACCTAGATATTAATGGACAATCTCATTGACCGTTGACTTTAGCGGTATATCAATATACACTGTGTTCTATCTAGTTTGTGCGTCGGTGTCCGGTTGTAGATATGACTATAAAATTCGGGCACTACAACTTACGAACTTTTTCAATTCAAAATTGAGCAGAACTCTATCATTCATTCAAAACTGTACTCTTGTTCCTCATATATCAATCGTGGTATAATAAATTGCTGAAGGTCAGAAATTCGACCTAAAAATGGTCTGTCATCTATATATCGTTTTCTTTCGAGAACAAGCCCACTCTAGAACAATGAGCATTTGCATATTGAAATCGTGAAACTCTGGGTTGGTTATGAGAGCAGTTTCTGTAGGCTGTGGTTTTGCGGTATCCATTGTTATGATGGCAAATATTGAATAAACAATTGATTTTGCCATGAGTACGTTGCCCTCAGATATCTAAGAGTACCCTTCCATTTTCAAATGTTCTACGTTTTCAACAAAACATTTCCCTCGAGAATCTTCCAAACTTATTTCATTTCCGAGGGGCGTTTCACTTAGGAATAGTGGTGTACCGAGTGGTGTACCATATCTGCTAGAAACCTTGCAAATCCATATTAAAATCCAGAAATCACACCTGAAACTGAAAGGCTGAGATCCTGAAATCCGAGCTGAAACCCAATTCCAATACCTTATTTCAAAATTCACGTGAGTGAAATACCCATCGTTTAGTGCAAACTTGTTCTTTACCGGAGGACACTTGTCGAAACAGATGGGGAATATTTCTAGTATCTAGAAAATCAGTTATTTTTCTAGATAATTATATACTCAATATAAACAAGGAAATTTCCGAACAATGTCCACGAGAATATAGCATGTAGTCTTCAACTTCCATTTTAAAAATTATATATTTTACGTGAATAAATTAAAGTTAGAACATAAGTTAGGTTAAGTTTCGTCGAACATCTCGCTCAAATAACGTAGAAAGATAAAGGTTGACCATCTTGTTGATTGTTAATTGATACTTGTTGCATAAACACTTTCATTGAAAAATAAGAAATTATAAACTCGATTTTTGTTACGTAATCATTGTTATTTGATGATTACAATTCTCAGCTGCACAAATCCACAACAAATTATCGAGCAAATTTTGAATTCATCTTAATCTAATGTTATGAAGGTATATTCCGAGATTAACTCAATTTCGCGCAAGGCATTCATTTTTAGTGTAGATTTGATTCAGAATCATTCGAAACATGAATTTGAAGGGTATTTTGAGGAATAATCACGATTTTTGTAACTGTACTTAGCAAGGAACGATTCAAACACTGGACTTACCGCAATATAGTTGAGTTTGTCAATCTGCCTGACCATCTCCTACCCATCTAGCATAAATGATGTGAATAATTAATGAAACCAAAATATTAACTGTTAACATTTCGGAATGGTTGCCAGGTAACCAGCTTCTCTCCGAGATTAGTGGAATTCAGAATTCACCTTGCCTTTTGTGCGTGCGTATATGGCATTTATATCCGTTCAATAAACTGTGATGCGTCTATTTATCCATCCTATTGTTAGTAAAGAAACTGATAATTCTTCCAGATATCTCAGAAAATTACTAGCTTTTCATATATCATTTTATTCAGATATTTCAATGTTAATAACCTTTTTGACATATTCTATGAGCAAAGTCATTTGCAAAATTATTCGCGCTTTTTTAATGTCGAATAATCAATATTCTAAAGGAAAATAAGCCCCCTAACTGACTATGAAAATACAACTTTCTCAATCGGTATCTACCCATCAAGTTACTATAAATGTCACCCAAACCGTCGGTCGACTTTCCATCAACTGTTGTGATTCATGCAAAAAATAATGAAAGTCAAATGTTTTTATATTTTTTAAGGCCATGTAATATTTTATTACGGTCATTGGTGCACCTATTTGCTCACTCTCCTCAACAGACTCTTGTCGCTAAATATCTATCACCAAGTTACTTATCAGTAAATAAAGAGAGATGAAAACGGTTCATCGTTAACGTTGACCAATCGTATCATCCGGATTCTGTCAATTCAATAGTGTCAATGCGCAGTGGTGAGTGAAGATCAATCAAGACACGTGGAAAAATGTCAACAAAAGATATTCCCCACCAGTTATGATAATCTTGAAATGTCGGTTCTTACGGGATAGTTACTGTATCTTATTATTATCTCGTAATATTGAAATCGGACCTGTTTGTCGTTGTCTTCACCCATTGCCCGAGCGTTCATTAAGAAATGAACAAAATGGAGTATGGAACGTTTAGTGGACGAATATTTTTTACCCTTTTTTTTTCCGTTTCCTCCAGTACCTACTTGTATTCAAAGCGAAAATTCCAAAATGAATATTGCCTCAAGTGTTTGAATATTTTTCTCAACTTTCCACTCACCTCCTAAAATGTTTTACAGAGCACAAAGGGATGGCTGAAAAAACTTCAATAAATGACGACGTGTTTGAACCTTTCATGGTGCGCACCTGTACTTGTGTCTGAATTTATCGAAGTTTGATCATGTGGCATTGTGGCCGTAAATTTCAATCGTTCGAAAGATATCTGGTGCTGGATCGAAATAAAACAAATATTGGTAACGCGAACCTCGCGTGAACATCTTTTAAGCGGCTGGTTGTAGTTTTCGAAACAGGTCACGTGATTTTATATCTTCGTCGATAAACGTGTTTACTGCTCTCTCTGTCTAGTTTATAATCTTTCAAAGGATGTTGTGCTTCGTCATAAGCATGGGATAGAAACTCTCGATTACATTGCTGTTCGTTGATCTTTTTACAGTGGCAAATTATATTCCATCTTAGAACAAAAAGAGCAAAACAAAATTTTGAATCAATTCATAAGTCAATTTCAATGATTGAACTTAGTGCAAGTAGGTACTGTCCCATACTTCATGATAGAAGATTTAAAATTGGGCGATGCTGCTATACCTAATTCATTACACTATTATATCCGTAATACACAAAAAAAATTGCGTTTTAGGTTCTCACTTGAAACCAATATTTGTATTGGACTCCATTTTTTTTTCTTTATAACTTGCTTGTAGGTACTTCAAGAGACGGAATTTGTTTCATATTCAATTGTATACGGCAAAAAGTATTTCGTGGTGGCCATGTTTCTATAGTTACCTTCACTTCAACAAAGCATCCGTTCTCAAATTCACTGATTGGGCATAGCAACAGCGCATCATCAACCGAAGATAAATATCAAGGATAATCGAACCAAAATAGTTGATTTTTACGTATTATGGACTATTTCTCAATATGATTCGAACATCTAACAAAAAGAAAGAAGCAATAAGTATATCTCTTTCTGTAGGATTTCTCCTTGACAACAACGATAAGTGAAATATACTCGGAAACACAATGTTTATACTATACGCATTAAATCTATTTTCATCGTTCAATCTTGTTCGACTATCAACAAAACTACAATCCTGAGCTCTCTGTACACGACTTTTTACTTCGATCGAAATTGAAAGTTGTTTCGACTTAGATGATGATAATTCTTCGTCATTAAAATGTCTTTGCGTATTCCTTGTTTGAATAATAATTACCTTGAATGCAACTTCATGTACTGGAACTTGTTTATTGATGATTGCAGCATAACTAACTGTGCATTGTGATATCTACTTCAATCTGAATTTCCGATGTGAGAGGAGATGGAGCGACTCTATAATAGTTACGATGTAATAGTCCAAAGAATTTGCATACGAAATAGTGCAATAATAAAGTCCTGGAGTTTTCGTACACATGAGGAAAACAGCGCGACGGGGGCTGAAAAATATCTAGAAGTCACTTCTTCTTGTTAAATTTATGTTAGGTATATAAAATCAAAAAAAATATGTCGTGATTAGCGACCGTCGCGCCATATAGACAGGGGAGTAGCTCTTTCAGATGGACTCTCTTACTTTTTGTGAATAAATCAAACAAATATGAATGACATCAACAAAATGTTCCCTAAATTTGTGAACTTTATTAGACGTTTTGTATTCTCTTATATATTGATTTGTAGAAGCGAAAGCCATAGAGAGTTCATTATTTTATTCGTAAAATTTTCAGACAATCTGAACAGGTTTTCAAAAATCAAACTTTAAAATCGATGTTACTCTAAATTCATAAACTAACAAGGCCAATAGGTTCGAACGAATTTGTTTCCAGTGATTATTGTCAAGTTATTGCTTTTTGAACAAGCACGAAAATTTGTGGATAAAAATTGTTGCTCAACTGAAGATCCAAATAGATGAGAAGATTGAATTCAATTCCCAATTAATTATCGACTTAACCTTGAATACGAAAAGTAAACAGAAAATGTCTACCTATTTTTGGAACCAGCTTATGTTCGCCAAGCGTAATATACTTTTTTCAGTGCAGTAATTGATCAAAACACTCCAAACTGCGTAGATATCGAAAATAGCTTGCCACAATAATATTCGATTAAATTGGATGTTGAGTACTTGAGCTTAGCCTATTGACGTAAAAAAAATATTTTGTATTCCACTTTATAACGTGGGTATCGTATTTGAAATAGAAATTATCTTTCCTATCAAGATAGCGATATCTGTTCAGCTGTAGAGAACACATTTTTTTATTCGAAAATAACTGGGTGTTTCAGCACGATCCTCGGTTCTGTTGATGTTTCTTTCGCTCCCAAAAATATTTATTTTTTTATTAATATTTCCACATCCACAATAGTAATAATCAAAGATTTGATAACTATCCTTGCCTTGAAAAAAACAACAAAACATGATCATAGGCATAGGAAAAATTATTAACCAACAATTCCTGAACTAAAAGAGTTACTAGACGCTCATTAGGTAAAGCATAAAATAGGTTCTTTCATTCAATTGGTTTCTTTATGGTCTGCAGTATTGCTTTTGCCGTGGTTGAGTGGTTTGAACTGAAGAATCCGATAGTGAAATCATGCGCAACCTTGCAGATTATTACACAGTTCATCAAAAGAGTGCCATCAAAAAAATTATTCATGGATCGCGGAAAGGTTGAGGGTTGAGAACAATTCGGTAATCGTGGCATTGTTCTTTGCTGAGTTAAGTTGATGTCTTGGGTTCCGAATGTTGAACTGTATATCATATAAAGGATTCGGAACAGCCCAATTTAGCAAAAGGTTTGTTTGGTATTCCGTTTTTCTAAATGGTTTTCTTCTTCAACAGTTTTTTTTTAGGTAATGGAATGTATAGATACTATAGATAGTCATTCATACATATACATTTCCCCACCCACTTTGAAGTTTTCAACAACACCCCAATAGTTTTGGGCGTATCAAATTTTAATTTAATTTTAGTTTCGTTTTGTTTGTTATGGTTTCTTCAATTATGAATGATTTTATGTAAGCTTCAAAAGTGGCGTGATGTTTCCCAAACAAACGGCGATAAATAATGGTGACACGTACTTTGTCTAAAATAAATATTGACCAAATCAGATGTCGATTACGTAACGAAGTACCTACTTAATGTGCCACGTCAGTTGGGGGACGAATACTTATCAGACTGTTGCTACGGAAAATAATTATAAACAGTATTGCGTCGTTGAATCAAGGACAGTTTAAATAGAATTATCATGTCTTCAATTTGAGCTTGCCTTCTAGAGCAGGAAGGTTTAATAATAAATTCAGCAGAAGAAGACGTACATTTGATGAAAAAGATTAAATCATTGACTGACAACATACTCCGACAATAGATCGTGTGGATAAGAACAAATATTTCGGGACAGACTTTGTTTTCTATGAGATATCACAAGGACGAATCTATAGTTTGGATATGTGCTTAATTTCATTCATTCCACCCTATGCTCTTCGAGTTACAATCTTCAAGGAATTGAAAGTTCTGAGAACTATCATTGAAAATGATCAACAGATTCAGAATAATGACTTCTCCCTTTTTTGTGGTATTGGGGTCACTTCTGCTAGTGGTTTCGCCAAATGAATGTAAAGCCCACGAAATAAACTTGGTGTAGGCGAGTACGCGAGGCCAACAAATGGATTAGTTCAAAATGGAGATTCATTATTGTAACTAACGAAAGTTTTGGTTTTTAATTGGGCATGTTCTAAGTGGTAGCTTTTCGAATGTTTTCATTCACTTGAATTACTTTAATAAATTGCCGTTATTGTGATTATTTTCATGATATAAATGAAGTTATACTTAATATTGATAATTAAAAATAGCTGTTTTTTTAACACACACCCAATTGAAAATACTTGGAATTTCCATCGCTGGATCTTCAAAAACTGTAGAGATTATATAACAATATGAAATATGACAATTGAAAACAACATTTTTCACATTGCAAATTTTTCTCCTCCCAATAGTCTTATACGTTAATAGAAAATGTGAGTAGAATATAAAAAATTAAATATAATATAACACATCAAAAAGGAATGAATAAAAAATGAAATAGAATAAAAAAATAAAACAATCTCAAATGGAAAATTTTGTTTCATCCAGTTCATAAGTGCCTTCCTGTTCATAAAACAGAACGTACGCCTCCCAACTTACGAGAGATTTTGAGGTAATCGGTGACACATGGGAATCATTGTATTCGTGCCACGTTCCCATGTAAGGATGTCGGCAGTAAGCCGTGTAGTGGCCGCTGTGCGTAGTGCCGCTATGATTGGAGATCGCGTAGAGGTTGTAGTGGCAAGGGACAACATTGGCTGCCGCGTAGTTGCTCATGTTCAGAATTTTCAACGGGAAATCGATGATAATATTCAATATTTCATCGAACCATTCCATTGGAGAGAAACGTTTGAGATGGATCACCAAAACCTGGAGGAACTTGTATATCGACAATGACTTCGTGCACTTCCTTACACTTGGAACTGAGTTGGAAAAGTAAAAACTTTCGACGGCATTTTCAAGGTAATTACCTGAAATATTAATATTCGGAGAAACGGTCTACCTTCGAAAGATGGCGTGATTAAGTATTGCATCAAAAAAAACAAGTAAATCTCCAGATGAATGAAAAAGAATACGAAGGAGAATTTTTGACATACCGTGAGTTATATTTATAACTCACGATATTTCATATCTGGATAATGGAATAAATAATTCTGAAAGCTCAGACGTACCAGAGAACTATTTTAATTGTGGCCACCTGATCCTGACTGCTTTCCCAATAAGACTATTTGCCACTCATTCGGACAGCATCAATGATGAAACTTCGTTTCTACGAACTAGCTCAGTGAATTACAATTTTATAGTAAACCTTATGCACCTAACAGATTTTTTTTTTATTACCTAGTGGAAAAACTCATTCATAATTTCACCGATCTATCATGTTCAATGAAGTTTTAGTTTTTTGCGATATTTTTTTTAACTCATAACCTATATCATCAGTTTCCCCACAACCTTCCCCCTACGACTGTGGGGATGTCATTTGGACTGGTAGACTAGAAGCTTCGCGAAAGTACACGGAAATGAAACCAATGAGGTCAAATAAATAAATACTAACTACCTATATGTTAGGATTTCATGATTTATCTATGAAACCCTAAGTACTGAATGTCTCGAAAATGTTCTTGTACCCCTTTAGGTATATACTGTAGGTACCATTTTTAATTTTCCATTCTTGGGATTTGAGATCTTTGAATTGCATTGAATTATATGGCTAGATTTCTGTTCAGATCATAAAAATATATCTGCAAATAACTCATTCTCTTCCTCATAATTTTCACTTAGAAAGGCACAATTTTGACTAAATTTCATTTGTTCGATGAAATACAAGTTGAACTGACCTCTCGTATTTTGTATTCATTAATTAGAAATTGACAGCCACTATGAGTTATTTCTTCGTCGCTGCAAATAACATCATTGGAGAAACTAACTCTGTGTGTGAAGTGAGAGATATGTGCTCAGGTCATTAGCCCCGTTAGCGTTGGAATAGACGAGGCCTAGCCTAGCCTCCGCGTCATTATTTCTAGTCTAGATAAATGCGAAGGCGTGAATTGGGTACACACCGATGATAGCGGGATTTAATTTTGTAAATAAAGTTACCTACTTTTGTTTTATGATATTCGTCAAGATATCATTCCAAGTCGTTAGACGATTTCTAAGTGAAATGCAAACGTTGTCAATTGTTTACCTGTGAGTTGTTGAAAATTATTGTTCGTGTAAATATAAGGTGTTTCGGAAATAACTGACGAATTTTTATATCCACTACCGACTCATCTTACCCAATTCAAATATTGAGTGGACTTGATATGTAAAAGTGCTCTATCAGATTTATGAAACATCTTCAATATATTTCAAGATACCTTCAATTTATTTTATTGAAAAAAATCAATGACATGTTTGTAAGTATCTCTCCATGAAGGTTTTTGCGATGTCCGAAATAACTTTGTTTTTCGTATCAATATATATTAATAAGGTTCGTCTTTAACAAATTCACAACGACGATACGTTTCGGTAGCTATGATTTCTTAAGGGAAATCTAATACGAACTTCTTGAATTTCGAGTGTTACTTTCACTTCCAACTACGGTTTGGTTTATTTCCTATGAAAGATTATCTCACACAAAATTCGCGACATTTTTTTACCGATATTTTATAACAATTTTTTGGCAGTCTTTCAACAAATGAAGCATCCAAAACGAAGTAGTTCTGTTCATTTTATTTTCGTGAACCAAGGACGCATTTTTTATATATGCAACCGTAAAAATGTATTTCCATCATTTTGTTATATAAATTCGTTTGGCTTGGCATGAAATGAAAAAATGTCAAATACACTAAAAAGCAGAAGGTCGATTATTTTAAATTAGATTTTTCTATTCGTTGAAGTTGAAAAAAACGCAATAAGAAAATATTTCGCACTTTTTTTTTATTAATTGAAGATAGTTAACACTCATGTATTTGTCATTTGCCGCATTACATCTTTTTCCAGATACACACTACTGATAGTGTACAATTTTAATGTAACATTTAAATTACACTGAAAACGAAACGACCATAAAAGCTTATTTTAACCTTACAGATTAGCTCAGGTGCTGTTATTGTTTTATGAACGTTAAATTTATTTTTTGATTTATTCAATGATCCGATAATGAAGACTTTCTAATGGAGGTCAAAACGGTATAAATTTGCATATTACGATGTTATTCGAACAATTTTCAAACAACTATCAATAAATGCGTGAATGGTGCCGATTCATACCAACTCTAATCGAAACCCGTTAGCGTAAAGGTTATGGAAAGTAAACATTTGTCGCGATTCAGCTTCTAGAAAAATCTCTGCGAAATTTCAATTGAATGACTCCGCCGAGGTCGTTCAATAAAAATAGAGAGGTCTTCACTTAGTCATCATCAAAATCGTGGAAATTTTCTTGCTGTTCGACTATAATTCTGAATAATGCATGAATGCTTCATTAGATTTCGATTATCGAACTTCTTGAGTGAATAAGTTAAATTGATTAGCTTTTATGAATCTACCTTCAGACTCCTCAACGGCTTGAAATATCCAACACTCTTTACTAAAAACTGCTCAAAACTTCGACTTCTTCACTAAGTTATACTTTCTCTTAATTCTGAATGCGCCTTACTAAAAACTGCCGGCCGTCGATGAAACGCGCTCTTATATACCACATCGGAACACAGGAGAATCTTCCAGATCTAAGATATTCCAGAATCAAAATCGTGTCGGGAATCACCTCGATCAACTCAACATCAACAATGATGCTCGGTGATGGCGTTGGCGTTAGGCAATTCTGTAACAATATCATTCTTCGAGTAGTTTGAGATGCTTCCCCAGATAATTTTATTTTCAAACGATCATGCAAATATTCTGCCATTGGTGTACATATAATATCATGACAACTAGACGTCCAGGCCATGATCCCCGCAGTACCGATATTACCTGTTGGGGATGGTTTAGAATTGTGCCTTTGTAATATGTGTATCACTGGCATGTCATATAGCCAGTATTCAAAACTCCTTCGAACAGTGCTGTGAAGGTAGCGACGTTTTAATCAATAATCAAAAATCTCATAGAAATCGAGTGTATTAATGTAGTGTTACGAATCTCCTAGCGCCGGCCCTGACGATCGTAAACTCGGATGAGGGGTCGAAGCGCGAACGACATTTTTTCCTGGAACTGCTTGGAGAACGATACACATCATCGAGGCTTCTCTCGAAGATTCTCCATAGGTGTACGCAGGTATATAAGCAGAGGGGACATCAAGGCGGAGACAATTTTAATTCAGAGAGTTAGTTATTAGCAGAGACAGTTATTCAGCAGAATTATTCAGAGCTAAGTGGTGAGAGCTTTGTGCGGAAGTTGAAAGAGAATTTCTATCACAGTACAGAGCGTTGGAAAGTTAGCCGAGCAAGTGATCGTGTTGTATTGTATTGTGATAAAGAGTTGTAATAAAAGTGGCGAAAAGTGGTTTAGTGTGGTTTGCAGTTTCAATGAGCGAACCCAAGGATAATTCGTAACAGTAGAACGTAGACAATTTATTTCATATTTGCGACAATGGCACTAATCATGGCCCGATATGAAATTGTTGGAATTTTTAAAAAACTATCCGGTTACCTGCAAACTTGTGAAAAGTGCGCATTTTAGTTTTACAACTCCTCGGACCGATGCGGATTTCATAATCATGTCGCCCTTTGTTACAGATTGCAACGGCAGCGTAGTGATTGGCAATGGCGACAGCCTCGGCGGTTGCAACATGGGGAGCGCCTCTGACAGCGGGGACCAGATGGACGCCGAAACGCGGGAGAGGGAACTCGCCCGTCGCAAGGAAGAGGCCAAAAGGAGGCGTCGCAAGAAGAAACGCACCGGCTCCTCCGTGGTGTCTTCCTGTTTCCAAGGTGAGATTCTTTGGTTTTATCCATTTCCGTCCAAAAATGCATTCGCTTTCCTTCGGTCGCGCCACGTGTGAACTTTGTAAAACGTTTCCCAAACCTCATTAGGAACAACTAATGACTCTCCGAAAAGAATTTTAGATAGGCAAGAATTGGATTCGATACCATTTTCTGGATAATGTAACAACGTTCGTGGGCTACTTGGGAACGTAGTTACTAACACCGATATCTACTCGCAAAATGCAACAGACTAACTTAATATCACAATCTAGCACTTATTTGAGGCCAACCCATTTCAAACTCGAATTGAAAAAAGAAACTCTCTAGTTTGCTCCAACTCCATGAAATCCTTCCTTGTGGAAAATATTGTAGCCAACACTTAGAAATATTACAGCGAATCTTTAGTAGTTTGCAAGACAGGAATGGAGGTTAGTCCTGAAAAATGCAGTTTCTCTCAGGAAAAAATTCATTATTTGGATTATTTTATCAATAAGAGAATACTTTTACAATATATTTGCTATGTGTCTCTGCATCAATCAGCATTAAACCATTTATCATGACCTTGTCAGAGTTACCTTTAATTTGTTTGTTAGTAAAGACTCCAGATATATGTGATTAGTTATTGCATTCTGAAGAATATTCTTCATTATATCAAGTTCCAGGGATAGCACAAAATACTACAAACATGATTTGATCCCCTCATTCATAGACAACTATTTCGCTACTTATATTGCTCGCTTAGTGTTACCAAATTTCCTTAACCTGGCATTCACCACCAGAAAATCAATGCACTGCTAACTGAAAGCAAAGATCCTCACCTTTCTTTAAGTGGTGGAGTTTGTAGAATAAATGTCGGAGAAACTGAAATATTTAGAACGCCGACCGGAAAAATACTTGTAAATCTAGATCAGCCGGCTTGCAACTTGCAATGAATTTAATGGAAATTGCGTTCGAACCTCGATTCGAATATCAAAACTACACTTTGTCCATTTCGTGTTGGCACGGAATTGATGACGTACTTCGCAACGCGGGACAAAGTGCGCAATCGGTTGTGGAACCAATTTCCGTGAAAAGTTGCGATTGGATAAGCTGTACATTTAGTTATTTTCGGTGTACATTTCCTCAATAACACTGATGGTGAAACTCAATGTTCATAGAAGCAGGGTTTTTTTGGACCAGTCTTCAATCGATTAGTTGTCAAATTTGTTGGGTTTCTCTTTAATTCAGCTGTTTAAGTCAAAAATGTGTGTGTGACAGAGTTTTACTATCATATGTGTAAAATACTTAAAGAAGATATTTTGTCAATTTTGAGTTTTCTTTAAATGAAAAAGGATCAGATTTATTAATTTTGAGGGGAAAATTTACGTATTTGTATTTTTTTGGGATTCTAATATCAACACTTTAGCATAACATCATCCAATAACAACGTAACAAATTATGTAGTAATATAAATATTTGTGATTTTATTTGGAAATCTTTCACGAGACGCATTACATGATATTTAATGAATATTTGACAAACTTCATAATCTAAATTGGATTGTACACAAATTAAGAGAAAATATACTAGAAATACTACAATCGTACGAGTGTGTCTATATTTAATATCACTTTCGATAAGCAATTAAAATATTGTTTGTCATTCAAAAACTCAACAATGATATAATTTATTTCTACTTCTCAGATGAACATCGAGTTTAATTATATTTGTTACTGACTATTGTTACAAATTTTATTTTGAGATTTAAGGCATCTGGTCAGAATCAGGACATTTTCAATCATCTTCCAATGATGCCGATTTGGTTTCCAAAATGTAATTTGTAGGAGTTTGTAGAAAATAACTGCTTTCCCGGGTTCGAAAATATTGGATGCATGTTTGACATATGATGAAAAATAACTTTTTGGTCACAGTCGACATTTCGATACTATAGTCACCATGTAAATGATAAATTAAAAATGTTGTGTCAACAAAATACTTGAACGGCAGAAGTAAAAATAATCAAAATGAAACAGCCTTCAGCTAGGAGAAAACGCCTACAGGCCATTTGGAATGACTTCGGATGATGGAACAATCTAAGAAACAGTAGTTAGTAATAAGAACGAAATGAGATATCTACTAAATTTAATAATTGATCAAGCAACTTCAATTTTCTCACTACAACTCTGAAATCTGTGACGCCCCGTATGAACAAACATTCACTATTGTTAATAAGAGGAGCATGACAAGCTTTGGCGCGTCAATTACCTCTAATGAAATGGCAGCAGGAGTCCTTGAAATAGCGAACATAAATTCTACAACCAACAAAACAAAATGCTAATTCTAATGAAGTTATGAGATAGTCACGTTAAATGTACATATTATTTCCTGGTTGGTAGCGTTTGTAAATAAGAAGAGAGGGTCTGAATTACCTTTTCAGTTGACAGGTACATAATTCATGGGATGAGCCAATGAACATTGTGACATTATTAGAAATCATCATTTGAAAAATGTTCTTTATCGATCAAAATTCAAATAATAGCTGGGGGTGATATCCAAAACCAAACTTTATGTCACCTTTAGACCCTAATGACAGGATTATGGTAATGATATATTTATTTTAATGGTATCCAAAAATACACAAACATTTATTCCAGAGTGTAATCGTTAGTCTCGTTTCATGATGAGTAATATTTGGAACATTGTTGGCTTCGTCGCCTTAGATTCACCATTTTAAACAAAAAAAATATTGAAATTATTCTTCTTCGAAAAGCCTTTTTATTTTCAATAATTTCTTACTCACAACTGGTCGTTAACCACGTTCCAAATATTACTCCTGAACTAATGCTAAAAGTGATTGGTTAGTAATGAGAGCAGAAAGGAAAAAAATCGTTAATTTCCAGATAATAGAGTTCCACAAATCAGACTTTTTATTTCCAAGTATTTACGAACAAAAGTTATTAGTAAAATACAATCAAAATTGCAACAATGTTATATATTGCCCATCCACAGATAAGTTCGGTCATTAGACAGTTTGTTTATGAATCTGTTAATAATTTCTCTGAGAATATATCATAAAAATGCTGATAAATTGAAGTAAACACTAAAAATAATGCGAAAGTCGTTTGTTTTGACTGTTATTAAATGCTGAGGCAACAGTTTGTAATCTCGCTCCACAACATTAAAAATAAATAGTTTGGGGAAAAAGAAAATACGTCAGTGATATCTAGAGAAATCAAAACAAGCCAGAGAAAGTACAAGTACTATATTTGAAAATGTTCTCGTTCAGAATCAAAAATCTCGTGTTATATTAAAGGAAGCTGCCACCTCATGAGAATTCATATTGAAAGTTACTTAATTCAATTTTCAGTACACTCTATCGTGTCTGAAAAAGTTACTTATTGTGTATGTCATGGAATACAGTTTTCATGTGTGGAGTTCGGCACCAAAACACTCATTGAGGCTTCTCGGTTCCATTCAGAGAAAGGCAATTCGTCTTGTTGGTGATTCTTCGCTCACAGACTCGCTCACTTCATTGGAACATCGTAGAAGGGTCGGAGACTTGTCTCTCTTCTATAGATACTTTCACGGTCGATGCTCTTCCGAATTGTTATCAATCGTTCCCCGCTTGGCAAAATCTACACGGATGACTCGACGAGTATAGAATTCCCACCCCTTTATTGTGAATTTGGAAACCTGTCGAACCTCTCTTGCTCAGGGATTTTTTTTCAATAGAACAGTTAAGGTTTGGAACTTCTTGCCGAGAGAGGTTTTTCCTGAGGCTTACAAACTTCAGAAATTCAAAGTAAATGTTAATTCGTATCTCCTGTCTCTTGATTCACGCGGTGTTCTTTAAACATCACAGGGCTTCCCTTTCGTGTGAATCTGCATATATAAAAAAAAATAATAAAATATGTCTCTTATATACAAATTACATAGTATAACAGTTAGCACTCTTAAGTTCAAGTCAACTTTGCTTTTCCTTTGTTTCAGATCTGTACAAACTGACCGGCGAAGTATTAGGCAAAGGAGCTTATGCGAGTGTTCAAACCTGCATTGGCTTGTTCAACGAACAGGAATTCGCTGTGAAGATCATTGACAAGGTCCCCGGACATGCAAGAGCCAGGGTGTTCAGGGAAGTCGAGACTTTCCATCACTGTCAGGGTCATCCGAATATCATTGAATTGGTGGAATTTTTCGAGGACGAAGAAAAGTTTTATTTGGTTTTTGAAAAGGTGAGATACCAACGCTATACTTTTTGATTTTTTAACGTCAACTTGAAAGCATTCATCTCTATTCTGGCGAATCTTGAATATTGGTTATTGAAAATGATCAACAACTGTTACAGAAGATCGAGATTCCTGAAATATCTTGTAGCTACTGGTTTTTCCATATGATATTGACAATTTTTTATGTGCACCATAATTTCATTTGCTTCCATTCTTGAATATTTCTCGAGAATCAGTAGGACACCAGATTAGACCTGATTGTATAATTTGAAATTGTCGACCGTTCTCAAGAAGGATCATTCACTGTTATGCTGATATTTCCTTCTTTCAGATTAATGGAGGCCAGCTCTTGAGAAGAATTCAAGAGCACAAGTATTTCAGTGAGGCAGCTGCTGCGGAGATCGTTCGTGAAGTAGCTTCTGCATTGGAGTTCATGCATGGCAAAGGGATAGCTCATCGAGATCTCAAGCCCGAGAATATTCTCTGTGTTCATCGGGATCGCCTGTGTCCCATAAAAATCTGCGATTTTGATCTGGGATCTGGAATTCGTTTCCAGGCCAGTGTTTCTAGTCCCTTAGCAACACCTCAACTTTTGACACCAGTAAGTATTTTGTTTCATGTATCAAAATTACAGAGCACTAACAATACAATATAGGATTTTGAGTTACATTGTGCTAGAAGCGAAAATAGTCAGTCAATTTTTTAGCCTGATATAAACAAATCACAATTCAGTATATGAATAATCAACTGAACTGGGTTGTAACAGAGAGTATTGTTTTATATATTTATGTAAATGTGTAAATATTATGTTTTTTTTGCAGGTTGGTAGTGCTGAGTTCATGGCACCAGAGGTAGTGGAAGCATTCATCGGAGATTCGGAGACGACCTCCTACGACAAACGATGCGACTTGTGGTCTTTGGGAGTGATAATGTATATTTTACTTTGCGGTTACCCTCCCTTTTACGGTAAATGCGGCAGAGACTGTGGCTGGGAACGAGGAGAAAACTGCAATATGTGCCAGGAACTCCTCTTCCAAAGCATACAGGAGGGCCGATACGATTTTCCCGAGCCGGAATGGGACGCCATATCGATTGAGGCGAAAGACCTCATTTCCAGTCTGCTCGTGAAAAATGCCAGAGAGCGTATCAGCGCCGGTCGAGTTCTGAAACACCCGTGGCTGCGGTACGCCAGCGACTCTGTCGCCCTCACCACGCCGGCTGTCATCAAAAAGAATAATTCCGCGCTGGAATTGTCCCAGTTTGCGGAATCCGCAATGGCTGTGAATAGAGTGGTGCAACAACATTTCAGTATGAAATTGGACTACTTGGAGAAGCCGAACGTTTATTCCAAAGATATCCCGATGAAAACGTGCGCGTCGGCTCAAATGTTTGGTTTGAGTCCTCCAAGCGAAAGCAATCTGATGCAGAGGAGAATGAAGACAGGCTCTTCTTACTTGTTGCCGGCTCCTGTGTCAGCCATACCTAGTCCAAGCGGTTGAAGTTGCCCATCTCGTCAAATGATTTGAAATTCTGAAGTTACTTTAAGTTTTGATTCGATTTTTGGCATTTTTACAGAAAGTTTAAATTCGGTTGATTGGTTGCGTTGTGTTCTGTTTTTGGTCGAAGCACAACAAACTGTTGTTTTTTTTTTTCTAATTTTCTATTGTGAAGCTGGCTATTCAAAGTATTGAGGCATTTTTTCACTGGATCATATTTTTTGGAAAAAGTATCGTACCATTGGGCAGCTC
Source organism: Zygogramma bicolorata (assembly GCA_032362365.1). Taxonomy (NCBI): domain Eukaryota; kingdom Metazoa; phylum Arthropoda; class Insecta; order Coleoptera; family Chrysomelidae; genus Zygogramma; species Zygogramma bicolorata. The sequence goes on along the minus strand of JAVJAQ010003800.1, from coordinate 7,464,217 downwards.
ATAAAGAACAGCGCGACAATAACTCAAAGGGATAGTCTTAGCAATGATAACATCAAAACTTTCACAATAGAATGTACTTCTTGAAGGCTTGAACTCTTATTTCTGTTGAAAGTATGATGAAGTTGAAATTCATATCTTTAATGGTGATGGGAGTATATCTGTTGTTACAGATATAATTTTTTGCTTTCTTCTCAACTATTCACGGATCTAATCTTGGAAAAAAATGCTGAATGATTCGGGAAAGTGAGTTTGTTGGTTAATTATTTTCACTACGTGTTCCAACAAAGTTTATTATAGATCATTTACCCAATATTTGGGATCGTTTATGTTTTCTGGAAGCTCCATCTCCTGATTTGGAGATCTTTGATCTTTTCTACTTGAAGAAAATTAAGATAACCGGAATAAATTTTGTTTGGGCCAGTTTGAACCATATTTTGTAAGATGTGGATCAATTTGAAATCTAAATTCTGATTTTATACTCTTTGAAAAATTTGATGCATTTTGTTTCACTTTTGCTGAGAAAATATTGCAATATCTGGAATACAAATTTTCCAATTCGAAATATATAATAACAGTGTTTCGTTTTTCTCGTTGTTATCGCAAATTGCGGTGAAATAAAGTTGAGAATTACTGAAGATAGAGAGAATATATTGTCTTTTCTAAAATTTTGATTATTGCAATATCTGGCTTAGATTGGTCTTCCAAGGTCTCGAATAATGATCTGACAATTCTCAAACAGATATATTGAGAATTATGGCGTGTATTCCATTTACAATGATGATAGTTTTTCCACTGTCGAAAAACAACTCTCAGGCAAACTAAAATGTTTCAATAAAATTGGAATCCTTGTTAAAGACAGCTGCATTCGTGCTGCCTTCTCAATTCGAACAAGTTTCCAGAAATTTGATAAATGTTTTGAAGACATTTTTTTATGGCTTTTTCCTTCAAATCTATGGAAGAATAAAAGACCTCTAGAAAAGGAATATCGAAAAATCAACAAATATTGTGTATTTCATTCCTAAACGTTAAATTCACACACAAAAAGTTCAAAAGAAAAACTACTCCCGGTCTATATGGCGCGATGAGCATCAAATCATACAGACGGCACTGGTAGTTTTGAATACTTTTCGTGAGTGAATCAAGTCTATAAATGATATACAAGGAAACACATCATCAGCAAGTGTTTGGTAATTTTTTGATGCTCCTTTTTTTGTAAGAGTCTTGAATTATATATTGATCAGGAGAAGAAACCTCAAATTTATTTCTCTCCGCAAAAATAACCCAATTCCAAATCGATGAAAGCATTTTTTTGCTGTCCCAGTTTCAGGTGGGTAGTTTAACAGAAAATCGTGTTGCCGTGATTAAATTTTTTTTTTTTGGTGGAAATATTTAATGTTCAAAGATAGAATCTTCAATCATCATAGTTCTTGTGAATAGCTGCAAGCAGCAAGGATTAGACGATGCCTCAATATAAATTGAAGGTTCAGCTCTGGCCTAGATTTAGACATCTCGCTTGATTTTTAATACTTTTGTATGTATTGAGGTAGATTGAAGTAAGTCTACATTTGTGATAATAAATAAGCATCTGACGTGCAAGATTAGATGCACGATAGACTGTAGACCGCCGTACCTGCTTTCATTTCAGTGAGATACGGAACGCTAAATTTTTGAAGGCAGATGCCTTGTTAAGTACTGACAGTCCATTCGTATTCTAAGAGTCCTATATAAGTTTGGATATTTTTTTAAGATTTTGTAATGCTCAAGGGTAGTTATCCTTATAAATGACTGGAGTGGTATCCAAACCAGGGCGCGCATCAACAAATACCAAATTGGCAGAAAACTGAATTATCATCTTGGTATTGGTAGGTACAGGTAAAGTCGATGCTGATTGTGTCGATGATTATTTGAAAATAATCCCAGTGCTCTGAACTACTGCCGGTTTGGTGCTTGTTACTTCCAACACTCAGGGTTGTAATGGTTCAGTGGGCGAGATATTACAAAATCTCGTTGGATGAATGTTGATATGTATGTGATATTCAGAATGAATGATATCCCTAAATTGTAGTTTCCTACAAGTCGGAGTATTGTTTTTCTAAGATTATTTTAAGGCATTTATAAACGTACTCAAGAGTACGGTCCGTTTCCAATCAGTCTATACCAAAAACAGATTATATGGAAAAAAGAAAAAATTATATATCGTGGCTGAAGAAATGTGAGTGCCATTATTTTCTATTTATATTTTTTATAGTCGATTCAGTATGGCATATCCCATGTCTTTCTTAATTTTTTCATACTGATTCAATTATAAAGGCCCAGAAATTATAAATATTGTTGAAAATTTGGTTACATCGTTTTTTTACTTCAAGCATGCCAGCGTTGGGTAAAATAGTGATGGGAATTTATGAACCAAGTGTGCTTTAATTTCTTATGAATAAAGACCGATTTTTTTAAAAACAGTTGTTTCTTTTTTACTCTGCTTTAACCTAAACTAAAAATAGGTTATACTGTTTGAATCGAACTTTTGATCTGTCTGGGCTTTCAGGTCAAAGGAATCATCAATGTGATGAGAAAAAGCTTCTTCCCGGAAAGTAGTATAAAAAAAAGACATCACTTCATGGAGGCACTTGAAAATGAATACCTTGCTACGCCACTGATATAAGGCACAGCCTCGTAACATAATTTCAAAGGATTGAATGAGCAATCATGAATCATTCAGAAAATGGTGTTGCTGCAAAATGAAACAACTCGAAAGACTGGGCGACTGTGACATCGACTCGATGAACTTTTCCAAATATCAAAATTTTAAACCTACAAGTAGCTTACAATTATTTCATTGTCACCCACTAAAAAAAAAAAAAAAATTTATCGGCTCTTATTGAACATCTTATGTCCTAAATTTTCAAAAAATCAAAACTTAGTGGATTCCAGTCATTTCTACTGCTGAAAACTGCCGGCAAGATATGGTTTCGTACAGCAGTATCCTTGTAAGCATATTTCATGGTGGGTCTTTCGGCTCTCTACAATTTTCTTATGTGCTTGTATTCTATAGGCAGGCGCAGATTCAGGAGAAAGGAGAGGTAATCACCCATCCACTTTCTGGGTTAGAAAAAAATCGGATAATTCATTGTAGTGTTGGATTCATTCAGCAATCGTAGCTCGGAAGTCGGACCTTGCAAATCATAATTCGTTACGAAATATGAACTATCCGTACAGCAATCTTGAGAACTGTCCAATATGTCGAGTTTTTTGTTAATCAAATGTCAATCGCCCACGAATAACGACATTTGAGAATCTAATCCAAACTTGATAACGCATGCGCAATAAATCGGAAGTCGTAACTTGTAGGAGTTGAAAGTTGGTCAATTTTTCTTACAAATTCCGACTTACGATACCTGCATAAAAGCTCTCATTGAAAGTTATTAACTCAACTTCTTATGACTTGCGAAACGAGAATTTTGTTTTTGGGCCATTGGATGTAGTCATGAGACCAAATTTATCAGGTCAAATGTTACCTATCCCATCGTTTTCAAAAAACAATTCCGAAAGCGGCTGCCATTGATTCAGAACACACCTGTATCCTAAAAGAGCCATTATACCTAACCTATAATTGCTTTCCGTTCTTTAGGCACGAGGCAAACCATTTGTTTGAATTCCCACGAATGCCATACTCAAGGCCATATTCATTGAGATTGCTTGATATATCTGATTGATACAGATCCAGAAAAACTGCACAAAATAGATCATCTCTTTCCATCGCCTCTAGAACCTCGTTTCTGAAGTAAAATGAAGCAGTTTCAATGGATTCATTTATAAAATACCCATGCAGATGGTTGGTGAATAGCAAAGAATATATATAACTAGAAAAAAAATATAGAATTGAAACTCGACTGTTCGTAAAATAATATTGAAATGAATGTGGCCGTTTATAGACATTGCAATTTCAAAGATCTTCCAGAGATTCGTCAGCAGTCGACTGATATGCTAACATTGGATATGTCTGATTTGTTGATTTTTCGATATATGTGTGTATATATATATATTATATAATCAGCTATACCTTTATAATATAGTAATTTTTTTTCGATAATTCAGTATTTTTCTGGCGATACTTCGATCGCTATGAGCACTGTTTTTTGAAAAAATGTTTTGTGGAGTTTACGTAATTCGGTCTCCTGTACAAAAAATCCTCATCACATTTTCGGCGGTCTCGTTTATTTTTGGAGATAAAGGTCCATTTTGTTGTAAAAATCTTCATAATTTTTGACATCAAATTCCTGTTGTTAGAACACACAAAATTTGTCATAACACAAGTCCTTATTTACTCGTTTTCAACATTTTTAGGCAGACAAAACCATCGTTTCAAAAAATCTTTTTTTTTTCAAGATTTTGTTGGAATGTCAAAGCTCAATACTTATTTATTTTCGATGTTGCCAGCGTTACCGGTATCACTTTTGTTGAAAACTGAACATATTAATTGTTAGAAGTTTTCCGGCCTTCTTGCCGTGGTCTGCAGGTATTTGGGCCTGACGTTTCGGCTGCATCTGCGACAGACATTTTCAAAGGCGATGCGGCAAAGATCGAAAAGTTCGGTGCTCATAGCGACCGAAGTATTACCTCTTCTTTCAATAATACCTTTGTTCATAAAGAAATAGTTAGTCAACCTTGTGGAGATATCATTTGAAGGGATGAATACTACGGATAGATGGTACTAGTGATTTCGATTGCAAGTCATGTCTTTTGTTTCGTTTTTCTCATGGACACCTTAGCCTCAATTACTACTGGTAGATGGCACTAGTGAGTTTGTTTTCAAGTCATGTCTTTTCTTGCGTTTTTCTTACGGACGTCGTAGCCTGAATCACACATTTTCTTACAATACTAAAATTGTTCTAAAATTGTTCGTTTTCGTTAACCAGCTGACGAACGTCAACCCTCAGAAGTCGAAACTTGTGCGAGCAATGGATCAACGAGGCCTTACCTTTTAACGTGCGATTACCCAGCACGGTGGCCCGGCGAGGATTCGAACCCCGGCCTTCCGCTTGATAGGCAGATATGCTAACCACTACACTACCGAGACCACACTTATACATAATATCAAAAAATGGCAATCAATTGAGAAACCGAAGTGGAATTTTCTGCCAATATCGTAGATCATTTATATTTGAAGATTATTTCAATGCATAAACTTTCATTTTCTTTATATACTCCTATCGTCAATTCTATTTTGAAGCTTAATTTTCATTTCAACATTTCTGTCAAACTGACAAACATAAGTTTGCACCTATTTTTCCCTTCAGAGTAGGACACTTCGTCGTGAATTGTCAAGTTAACGGAAATATCGACATTATACTCTAGATGGCATAACAAAAACGCTTCGAATCTTTACACAGGCATTAGCTAACTATATTTCTATAAATGTTAAAACGCTCTGATAAGGTATTACCGCTTTCAATTGTCAACAAATATTTCAAAATAATTGATAGTAGTTTCAGTAGCTCCAGTATTACTCTTTCAAAGAATAACAGTCAGCAAGCCGTTTGAAAGTAATCTTGAAGAATATCCTAAATATCAATTGAGCCCGTCTCCTACAGCACTATTTGATAATGATGGCCCGAGAAAAGCAACAAAATTGTCATTATATGACATGACACCTATCGATTTTTAATGTTAATGAAAATAATGTAACGTTCATTTTTTATGGAGGATTTGATGGATATTTGGACTATAATAATAGCAATGGAGCAGCTGAGAACTGCTACCCTTTCAAAAACGAAGTTTGTTTCAGCGAAACTATAGTTCTACCTATTAGGTACCCAAGAAAAATTTTTATCAAATCAAAAAAAAAGCAAACTAATATGCTTATTCAAACATTACGAGCTGTTAATATCACAACAAAACTGGCCAGCGATGATGCGGATGTTCTTATTATTGAGACAGCTATTATTGATGAATATAAACGTCAAAAAACCGCTGTTGCAATTAAATATGTAGATTTACTTAGGGGGGTACCCTATCTAATAAACAAATTTTCTTTAAAAAAGTTAGCAAAAACGAAAGAACTGAAATATATTATTCCGAAAGTTTTAGTAAGTATCCTCGTTCTAAAAATGTTTCTGGACAAAGTGACTTCTGCGCCCTTTTGAAAAGGAAACAAAAACTTTTATGAAAAAACTCGAGAAAATTCCGGAGCTGGATCAAATTACTGTAGCATTTAAAGGGGTTCAATCATCATTCGAGAATGGAGTGTGAACCTTGTTGGAAATCCATAATGCTGAATGAACCAGTGCAGTTATCAAATCTTTCACCAACGAGTGCAGCAGCTCACCAACATTTTAACCGTGTTTATTATCAAGTTCGTACCTGGTTGGGACCTGATTTAGAACTACAGAATTGGGGTTGTATAATGTCTGATGAATTCCTGGAACCTGTTATGACCCTGAATCCACCAGTTCCGGAGGAATTGCTGAACACAATATCATTCTCTGCAAGAATGGTTGTGGTTCGTGATGTGGATGCATGAAAGCAAGGTCGCACTGCTCTTTAGCTTGCGGCCAGTGTTATGGGTAAGCTGGTCATAATGCGTCACCATATCAGAATGATATCAATGAAGACGGTACTTTTGAACCCTTAATACTGGAAGAACCAGGGACAAATGTTGAAGATGAAAATTGAAATTAGAACTCGAAGTTCTTATTATCAATAAGTTTTTTAATTTCAATGCCCATAAATATATGAAATGGTATTTTTCAATCTAGTAAATGATATATTAATATCGCAGCAAGAGAAGAACGGCAGTCAGTTGTCCTGCGAGAATCTGCAAGTGACTCAGAAATAGAAAGGCGGTTGAAAAGTGATTCAACTTAGTTATTACTGTAATTATGTTTGAGTTGTATTCTGTTGTGAATAGTAAATTGGGACGTTATATTAAGATAGTGCTACTTCATTGGAGAAGCCACAGACGTAACAGTATTTCTCTCCTCTATGGTTTAACATTCATTGGTATTTATGACCGCAAATGTCACGTTTGTTAAGACACGTTATTTTTATAATTCTCTGAGTGCATGCCATTTAGAAAATATTACCTATGTTTTGATTGGTATAGAAAAATATATTCAACTTTAAGGAACATTTAATGATTCTTCCCAATCATACAAAAATAGTTTCATAAATAAACAATATAAATATCAAACGAGTCAATATAGAAACAGGCAGTGTTAGTAGTGCACACTCTGAAAAGAAATATGAAGCGTCAGAATTGTTTTTCACATCAGAAATTCGTTTTCAGCCGATTTTCAATTATGGTAAGAATTGGCTACCAATTGTCACGGGCATTCAAATAATACTTTTAGTTGTGTTTCCTCATTCACATTGAATTGAGGAATCTGGAAGATTGTCCATTCACGTCTCTATATCAGTAGCAAAATGATAACAGTTTTAAAGCTGGTAGCGTGCACTGAATTTATATTCACAGACTACTCAAAAAATTTGTCTCAAAATGAAATTCTTTGTTTTGCAGAATTCATATATTTCTTGAAGAAAACTCTCATCTTAGCAACGTCAGTCTTATTTACATATGAGCCATAGCGGTTGTGAGATCAGGCAAACCATTTCCATATATCTTATTCATTGGGTGCAATTCAGATTTCCATTACTGTGCAGAAAATTTATAAAAGTTGATGATTTTCATCACTTTCCAGTGTAAGGAGCATCTGATTAGCATGCTGATAGTATATGAAGAGATGAATCATTCACTGCCAGAAATTTTCAGCTGTCGCAATACTAAATTCTGTTTTATTATGTACAATTATTGCAATATCGAATTTGTAACCTGTGGTAGAAGTCCATTGTATCTCAAAGTGGAGTGTAGTAGATTTACGATGCAGAAAAGCTCTAAGTCGTCTCCACAATTCAATATTTAAAAGATGTCAGTACGGTGATTCAGTACATGTTTCGAACCTACATAGGTTCATCATCAGCTGAATTTACATTCAATTATGGAGATGAAAAAATTCAATTGGGAAAAATTCACATGGTGAAGTTTAAATAGACATTAGAAAAAATATTGTAATGAAATTATGAGTATTTTGTAATTAGGGGAATTTTGTTAGGGATGTCCCAAATTCCCCTAATTACAAAATACTCATAATTTCATTACAATATTTTTGTCTAATGTCTATTTAAACTTCACCATGTGAATTTTTCCCAATTAAATTTTTTCATCTCCATAATTAAATGTAAATTCAGCTGATAATGAACCTATGTAGGTTCGAAACATGTACTGAATCACCGTACTGACATCTTTCAAATATTAAATTGTGGAGACGACTTAGAGTTTTTCTGCATCGTAAATGTGTTCAAAAACAAATTCATTAGCCTTATCCAACAGATTCCTTTGCAGGTTGAGAAGTTAGTCTAGAAAAGTACAATACATTACTATCAAGTTCAGTGTCGAAGTAAAAGTGAATTTTTGTGAATAACAAATAATTGAATGTAACTGTCATTAGTTAGTGATAAGATTATTGTTGGTTCTCACTTGTCACAACCCAATATACTTAATTGGTATACATCCCAAAGCTGATATCCCTGAGCAGTTGATCTTACCAGATTACATATGAAACATTGTCGAAAAGCAATCCATTTGAGGCCAGGCAGACTATGAAAACAATAGGAAATGTTTTTTCCGGAATTGTGGTCCCATTGTTTCAGCACATATACAAGCAGATCTTAGTTCTGAAACCTACTCCAAAGATCCTACTTAAATTTAAATCACAAAATTCGAAAACAATTTCTAATAAGTAACACAGCATTCAGTCGCGAACTCTCATATTCCAGATGCTAGATCTTCTCAGACCCACCGTCGGCCTCGCTACTGAACTGAATTTGAACTTGTTTATTTGCACTTTGGCCCCTAAACCATCTTGAACTATCCTCAATTCGTCAATGTCAATATATCCTCCATGAATATCCAGGTAGGCAAGGTTGTAGACTTTTTTCAGGCACCTGAAATGGAACGAGCATGTAACATCGACTATAAATAGCACAAAATGGGTAAGGCTTTCGCTGCCGAGATTTTTACTATAACTACATTTCTTCGGGTTTGAAGGCAGTCGTTCTTTGGAATTTCTTCCTAACTTTTCGCTAGCGCGAGTGGCCAGCTCCTTCAAAGGCTTACTCATTTCCGATGACTAAACGTTTCGATTTCGTAAGGCGTATTTATATTGATGCAGGTAGTCTGGAGTGTTAATTACTTCTGTCGGGTTCGGGGAATAATCATAATTATTAGTTGCTGCACTATGTGCCGTGATTTCATTAGTTATTCTTGATTTCCTCAGAATGGGATTCCAAATTCTTTTTAGACTCAACGCCTCTTCTTTTCTGTTGAAATTGTCCGTGTGTTTTTTGATCTCCATCGCCTCCCGTACCAGTCGGCTATGGTAACCCTGGTTGGGGGCAATCATTTTAGCATTTTCAAACAGAATCCTGTGGTTACCCTCACTCAGTGCGAGTTCCGCCACCGCCGATTCATCAGTTTGCCCTAGCCCTACAGTTCCTTTCATGCTCTTTGAGCCTTGTTCCCATGGATCTTATCGTGGTACCGATGTATACCTTCCCACAGGTGCACGGTATGCGATAAACCCCTGCTGCTGACAGTGGGTCTCTTTTGTCTTTTGCCGACCTGAGGCTTTGTTGGATCTTCTTGGTCGGTTTGAAAACCGTTTTTATGTTATATTTCCCCAAGAGTTTCCCAATTCTGTCAGTGACCCTCGAGATATATGGCAGATATGCATTTGCAACTACCTGAGAGTCCTCCCTGTTTTGAACCGTGGACCTCTTCAGTTTCATGGCCCTGTTGATCTCAGATATACTGTATCCATTTGACCTCAAGGTAACTTGAAGATGTTCCAGTTCTTTCTCTAGATGCTCTGGTTCACATATTCTTCGAGCACGTTCCGTTAGGGTAGATATGACTCCTTGCTTTTGGCTAGGATGGTGGTTCGATAGTGCATGCAGGTACCTATCCGTGTGCGTGGGTTTCCGTTATACTTTGTGGGTTAGTTTAGCACCACATCGTTCAATCGGAACATCTAGGAATGCTATCTGCTGGTTCTGTTCGGGTTCCATGGTGAATTTGATGCTGGGTTGTTGAGCGTTCAGGTGGTCTAGAAAAAGGTTCAGAGCTTCCCTTCCATGTTTCTAGACGAAGAAGGTGCCATCCACGTAACGTAGCCACAAGGTCGGCTTCAAATCAAAGGCGTCGATTGCCTTCTCTGGGCTCAGTGGACCTCTGAAGAAGCTGGCCACTCGCGCTAGCGAAACTTTAGGAAGAAATTCCAAAGAACAACAGCCTTCAAATCCGAAGAAAAGTAGTATACTATAAATAGCACAGTTAACATCAATTTGAAAAGATAGTGAATTCTATGGAAAATGTAAAAAAAATTCTTGACAAGGATGATTCTTTGCTTGTGAATGACTCTATGCAGGCTCCATCGGTCACATGTGCTATCACTCGCAGGGAGCAATATGGTATATTACATATAATCCTAGATGATTACTTCACACAAAATATTCAATACATTACAGTTGATTTAAATAACGCAACAGTGGGTGAAAAAATTGGTGAAGGTGTAGAACACCTCAAATCTCAGATTCTGATGAAAATCGCAGGGGAAGTTCAGGGTACCTTGAAATGAATGGAAAACATGAAATTTTGGTGCGGAAACCATAGGAAAACCTCATTTCAATGAAAATTAATGTGCGGAGGGTACGAAAAAATACCTTAGATTTACTGTACTTACCACTACATTCATGAAATTATATCTACATATACTATTCTGGAATAAATATTATGTTTTTGTACATATTACAGCTCATACAGATTGTATTCATTACTAGAATGTAATTACTACAAGTCAAAAAGTTGACATTAACCTGATCCAACATTCATGAAATTTCGGTCATTTGACAGCTGCATAGAGATAACTGGTACAATGTTGCCACAATTCCAAATGTTCTATGTTATATTCGAATGGTATACAATTGCAAATTATGTTCTTTTAGAGTTCGAAAATGGACATGTTCTGCCTCCTTTTTCTGCGCCATAAAATCTCTCGGACCACACGCGTTTTCATTTATGGTAGTATATTTTTTTTTTGAAGATATTTCTTTGCATTCGGCTGATGCGATTGAAGATTTAGACTTAATGTAAGAAGTTGGAAGCGACTATTATTGATGTTGTGGAAGTAGATTAGGTTTGACTTTTTCTTTCACATGATTGCACATTTTGGATCATAATCAGTTTAATTTTTTTCAATTATATTTAATTTCAATACATTTTCATATACTTATTATTTTTAATATATGAGAAGATAAAATGATATTGGTTGTTGAAAATAATCGACAACTGTTATAGACGAATATTATAATGACCACCGAGATTTCTGAAATATTTTGTAGGTGCTGGTTTTTGGATATGGTATAATATTCAATTCTCAAGAAAATTCGAAAAATCTTTACTATTGAAAATTTCTGATCTGCACCATAATTGCATTTGGTCCCATTCTTTAATATTTCTCGATAATCAGACGTTATTCAAGTGATGGTAGGTTAGTTTGGTTTGATTTTCGTTTATCTCAATAATCAGACGTTATTCAAGCGATGCTAGGTAACTTAGTTTTGATTTTTCCCAATAGTTGAGACGCTATTAAAGTGATGCTCGGTTAGTTAGGTTTGATTTCGATTTATCTCAATCAGACTTTATTCAAGCGATGCTAGGTAACTTAGTTTTGATTTTTCTCAATAGTAAGACGCTATTAAAGTGATGCTCGGTTAGTTAGGTTTGATTTCGATTTATCTTAATCAGACTTTATTCAAGCGATGCTAGGTAACTTAGTTTTGATTTTTCTCAATAGTAAGACGCTATTAAAGTGATGCTCGGTTAGTTAGGTTTGATTTCGATTTATCTTAATCAGACTTTATTCAAGCGATGCTAGGTAACTTAGTTTTGATTTTTCTCAATAGTCAGACGCAATTAAAGTGATGCTCGGTTAGTTAGGTTTGATTTCGATTTATCTTAATCAGACTTTATTCAAGCGATGCTAGGTAACTCAGTTTTGATTTTTCCCAATAGTAAGACGCTATCAAAGTGATGCTCGGTTAGTTAGGTTTGATTTCGATTCATCTTAATCAGACTTTATTCAAGCGATGCTAGGTAACTTAGTTTTGATTTTTCTCAATAGTCAGACGCAATTAAAGTAATGCTCGGTTAGTTAGGTTTGATTTCGATTTATCTTAATCAGACTTTATTCAAGCGATGCTAGGTAACTTAGTTTTGATTTTTCTCAATAGTCAGACGCTATTAAAGTGATGCTCGGTTAGTTAGGTTTGATTTCGATTTATCTTAATCCAGACTTTATTCAAGCGATGCTAGGTAACTTAGTTTTGATTTTTCTCAATAGTAAGACGCTATTAAAGTGATGCTCGGTTAGTTAGGTTTGATTTCGATTTATCTTAATCAGACTTTATTCAAGCGATGCTAGGTAAGTTAGTTTTGATTTTTCTCAATAGTAAGACGCTATTGAAGTGATGCTCGGTTAGTTAGGTTTGATTTCGATTTATCTTAATCAGACTTTATTCAAGCGATGCTAGGTAACTTAGTTTTGATTTTTCTCAATAGTAAGACGCTATTAAAGTGATGCTCGGTTAGTTAGGTTTGATTTCGATTTATCTTAATCAGACTTTATTCAAGCGATGCTAGGTAACTTAGTTTTGATTTTTCTCAATAGTAAGACGCTATTAAAGTGATGCTCGGTTAGTTAGGTTTGATTTCGATTTATCTTTATCAGACTTTATTCAAGCGATGCTAGGTAACTTAGTTTTGATTTTTCTCAATAGTCAGACGCAATTAAAGTGATGCTCGGTTAGTTAGGTTTGATTTCGATTTATCTTAATCAGACTTTATTCAAGCGATGCTAGGTAACTTAGTTTTGATTTTTCTCAATAGTAAGACGCTATTAAAGTGATGCTCGGTTAGTAAGGTTTGATTTCGATTTATCTTAATCCAGACTTTATTCAAGCGATGCTAGGTAACTTAGTTTTGATTTTTCTCAATAGTAAGACGCTATTAAAGTGATGCTCGGTTAGTTAGGTTTGATTTCGATTTATCTTAATCAGACTTTATTCAAGCGATGCTAGGTAACTTAGTTTTGATTTTTCTCAATAGTAAGACGCTATTAAAGTGATGCTCGGTTAGTTGGGTTTGATTTCGATTTATCTTAATCAGACTTTATTCAAGCGATGCTCGGTTAGTTAGGTTTGATTTCGATTTATCTTAATCAGACTTTATTCAAGCGATGCTAGGTAACTTAGTTTTGATTTTTCTCAATAGTCAGACGCAATTAAAGTGATGCTCGGTTAGTTAGGTTTGATTTCGATTTATCTTAATCAGACGTTATTCAAGCGATGCTAGGTAACTTAGTTTTGATTTTTCCGAATAGTTGAGACGCTATTGAAGTGATGCTCGGTTGGTTAGGTTTGATTTCGATTTATCTCTATCAGACTTTATTCAAGCGATGCTAGGTAACTTAGTTTTGATTTTTCTCAATAGTCAGACGCTATTAAAGTGATGCTCGGTTAGTTAGGTTTGATTTCGATTAATCTTAATCAGGCTTCATTCAAGCGATGCTAGGTAACTTAGTTTTGATTTTTCTCAATAGTAAGACGCTATTAAAGTGATGCTCGGTTAGTTAGGTTTGATTTCGATTTATCTTAATCAGACTTTATTCAAGCGATGCTAGGTAACTTAGTTTTGATTTTTCTCAATAGTCAGACGCAATTAAAGTGATGCTCGGTTAGTTAGGTTTGATTTCGATTTATCTTAATCAGACTTTATTCAAGCGATGCTAGGTAACTTAGTTTTGATTTTTCCCAATAGTAAGACGCTATCAAAGTGATGCTCGGTTAGTTAGGTTTGATTTCGATTCATCTTAATCAGACTTTATTCAAGCGATGCTAGGTAACTTAGTTTTGATTTTTCTCAATAGTCAGACGCAATTAAAGTGATGCTCGGTTAGTTAGGTTTGATTTCGATTTATCTTAATCAGACTTTATTCAAGCGATGCTAGGTAACTTAGTTTTGATTTTTCTCAATAGTAAGACGCTATTAAAGTGATGCTCGGTTAGTAAGGTTTGATTTCGATTTATCTTAATCAGACTTTATTCAAGCGATGCTAGGTAACTTAGTTTTGATTTTTCTCAATAGTCAGACGCAATTAAAGTGATGCTCGGTTAGTTGGGTTTGATTTCGATTTATCTTAATCAGACTTTATTCAAGCGATGCTCGGTTAGTTAGGTTTGATTTCGATTAATCTTAATCAGACTTTATTCAAGCGATGCTAGGTAAGTTAGTTTTGATTTTTCTCAATAGTAAGACGCTATTGAAGTGATGCTCGGTTAGTTAGGTTTGATTTCGATTTATCTTAATCAGACTTTATTCAAGCGATGCTAGGTAAGTTAGTTTTGATTTTTCTCAATAGTAAGACGCTATTGAAGTGATGCTCGGTTAGTTAGGTTTGATTTCGATTTATCTTAATCAGACTTTATTCAAGCGATGCTAGGTAACTTAGTTTTGATTTTTCTCAATAGTAAGACGCTATTAAAGTGATGCTCGGTTAGTTAGGTTTGATTTCGATTTATCTTAATCAGACTTTATTCAAGCGATGCTAGGTAACTTAGTTTTGATTTTTCTCAATAGTAAGACGCTATTAAAGTGATGCTCGGTTAGTTAGGTTTGATTTCGATTTATCTTTATCAGACTTTATTCAAGCGATGCTAGGTAACTTAGTTTTGATTTTTCTCAATAGTCAGACGCAATTAAAGTGATGCTCGGTTAGTTAGGTTTGATTTCGATTTATCTTAATCAGACTTTATTCAAGCGATGCTAGGTAACTTAGTTTTGATTTTTCTCAATAGTAAGACGCTATTAAAGTGATGCTCGGTTAGTAAGGTTTGATTTCGATTTATCTTAATCAGACTTTATTCAAGCGATGCTAGGTAACTTAGTTTTGATTTTTCTCAATAGTCAGACGCAATTAAAGTGATGCTCGGTTAGTTGGGTTTGATTTCGATTTATCTTAATCAGACTTTATTCAAGCGATGCTCGGTTAGTTAGGTTTGATTTCGATTAATCTTAATCAGACTTTATTCAAGCGATGCTAGGTAACTTAGTTTTGATTTTTCCCAATAGTAAGACGCTATTAAAGTGATGCTCGGTTAGTTAGGTTTGATTTCGATTTATCTTAATCAGACTTTATTCAAGCGATGCTAGGTAACTTAGTTTTGATTTTTCCCAATAGTAAGACGCTATCAAAGTGATGCTCGGTTAGTTAGGTTTGATTTCGATTCATCTTAATCAGACTTTATTCAAGCGATGCTAGGTAACTTAGTTTTGATTTTTCTCAATAGTCAGACGCAATTAAAGTGATGCTCGGTTAGTTAGGTTTGATTTCGATTTATCTTAATCAGACTTTATTCAAGCGATGCTAGGTAACTTAGTTTTGATTTTTCTCAATAGTCAGACGCTATTAAAGTGATGCTCGGTTAGTTAGGTTTGATTTCGATTTATCTTAATCCAGACTTTATTCAAGCGATGCTAGGTAACTTAGTTTTGATTTTTCTCAATAGTAAGACGCTATTAAAGTGATGCTCGGTTAGTTAGGTTTGATTTCGATTTATCTTAATCAGACTTTATTCAAGCGATGCTAGGTAAGTTAGTTTTGATTTTTCTCAATAGTAAGACGCTATTGAAGTGATGCTCGGTTAGTTAGGTTTGATTTCGATTTATCTTAATCAGACTTTATTCAAGCGATGCTAGGTAACTTAGTTTTGATTTTTCTCAATAGTAAGACGCTATCAAAGTGATGCTCGGTTAGTTAGGTTTGATTTCGATTCATCTTAATCAGACTTTATTCAAGCGATGCTAGGTAACTCAGTTTTGATTTTTCCCAATAGTAAGACGCTATCAAAGTGATGCTCGGTTAGTTAGGTTTGATTTCGATTCATCTTAATCAGACTTTATTCAAGCGATGCTAGGTAACTTAGTTTTGATTTTTCTCAATAGTCAGACGCAATTAAAGTGATGCTCGGTTAGTTAGGTTTGATTTCGATTTATCTTAATCAGACTTTATTCAAGCGATGCTAGGTAACTTAGTTTTGATTTTTCTCAATAGTCAGACGCTATTAAAGTGATGCTCGGTTAGTTAGGTTTGATTTCGATTTATCTTAATCCAGACTTTATTCAAGCGATGCTAGGTAACTTAGTTTTGATTTTTCTCAATAGTAAGACGCTATTAAAGTGATGCTCGGTTAGTTAGGTTTGATTTCGATTTATCTTAATCAGACTTTATTCAAGCGATGCTAGGTAAGTTAGTTTTGATTTTTCTCAATAGTAAGACGCTATTGAAGTGATGCTCGGTTAGTTAGGTTTGATTTCGATTTATCTTAATCAGACTTTATTCAAGCGATGCTAGGTAACTTAGTTTTGATTTTTCTCAATAGTAAGACGCTATTAAAGTGATGCTCGGTTAGTTAGGTTTGATTTCGATTTATCTTTATCAGACTTTATTCAAGCGATGCTAGGTAACTTAGTTTTGATTTTTCTCAATAGTCAGACGCAATTAAAGTGATGCTCGGTTAGTTAGGTTTGATTTCGATTTATCTTAATCAGACTTTATTCAAGCGATGCTAGGTAACTTAGTTTTGATTTTTCTCAATAGTAAGACGCTATTAAAGTGATGCTCGGTTAGTAAGGTTTGATTTCGATTTATCTTAATCAGACTTTATTCAAGCGATGCTAGGTAACTTAGTTTTGATTTTTCTCAATAGTAAGACGCTATTAAAGTGATGCTCGGTTAGTTAGGTTTGATTTCGATTTATCTTAATCAGACTTTATTCAAGCGATGCTAGGTAACTTAGTTTTGATTTTTCTCAATAGTAAGACGCTATTAAAGTGATGCTCGGTTAGTTGGGTTTGATTTCGATTTATCTTAATCAGACTTTATTCAAGCGATGCTCGGTTAGTTAGGTTTGATTTCGATTTATCTTAATCAGACTTTATTCAAGCGATGCTAGGTAACTTAGTTTTGATTTTTCTCAATAGTCAGACGCAATTAAAGTGATGCTCGGTTAGTTAGGTTTGATTTCGATTTATCTTAATCAGACGTTATTCAAGCGATGCTAGGTAACTTAGTTTTGATTTTTCCCAATAGTAAGACGCTATTAAAGTGATGCTCGGTTAGTTAGGTTTGATTTCGATTTATCTCAATCAGACTTTATTCAAGCGATGCTAGGTAACTTAGTTTTGATTTTTCTCAATAGTCAGACGCTATTAAAGTGATGCTCGGTTAGTTAGGTTTGATTTCGATTAATCTTAATCAGGCTTTATTCAAGCGATGCTAGGTAACTTAGTTTTGATTTTTCTCAATAGTAAGACGCTATTAAAGTGATGCTCGGTTAGTTAGGTTTGATTTCGATTTATCTTAATCAGACTTTATTCAAGCGATGCTAGGTAACTTAGTTTTGATTTTTCTCAATAGTCAGACGCAATTAAAGTGATGCTCGGTTAGTTAGGTTTGATTTCGATTTATCTTAATCAGACTTTATTCAAGCGATGCTAGGTAACTTAGTTTTGATTTTTCCCAATAGTAAGACGCTATCAAAGTGATGCTCGGTTAGTTAGGTTTGATTTCGATTCATCTTAATCAGACTTTATTCAAGCGATGCTAGGTAACTTAGTTTTGATTTTTCTCAATAGTCAGACGCAATTAAAGTGATGCTCGGTTAGTTAGGTTTGATTTCGATTCATCTTAATCAGACTTTATTCAAGCGATGCTAGGTAACTTAGTTTTGATTTTTCTCAATAGTAAGACGCTATTAAAGTGATGCTCGGTTAGTTAGGTTTGATTTCGATTTATCTTAATCAGACTTTATTCAAGCGATGCTAGGTAAGTTAGTTTTGATTTTTCTCAATAGTAAGACGCTATTGAAGTGATGCTCGGTTAGTTAGGTTTGATTTCGATTTATCTTAATCAGACTTTATTCAAGCGATGCTAGGTAACTTAGTTTTGATTTTTCTCAATAGTAAGACGCTATTAAAGTGATGCTCGGTTAGTTAGGTTTGATTTCGATTTATCTTAATCAGACTTTATTCAAGCGATGCTAGGTAACTTAGTTTTGATTTTTCTCAATAGTAAGACGCTATTAAAGTGATGCTCGGTTAGTTAGGTTTGATTTCGATTTATCTTTATCAGACTTTATTCAAGCGATGCTAGGTAACTTAGTTTTGATTTTTCTCAATAGTCAGACGCAATTAAAGTGATGCTCGGTTAGTTAGGTTTGATTTCGATTTATCTTAATCAGACTTTATTCAAGCGATGCTAGGTAACTTAGTTTTGATTTTTCTCAATAGTAAGACGCTATTAAAGTGATGCTCGGTTAGTAAGGTTTGATTTCGATTTATCTTAATCAGACTTTATTCAAGCGATGCTAGGTAACTTAGTTTTGATTTTTCTCAATAGTCAGACGCAATTAAAGTGATGCTCGGTTAGTTGGGTTTGATTTCGATTTATCTTAATCAGACTTTATTCAAGCGATGCTCGGTTAGTTAGGTTTGATTTCGATTAATCTTAATCAGACTTTATTCAAGCGATGCTAGGTAACTTAGTTTTGATTTTTCCCAATAGTAAGACGCTATTAAAGTGATGCTCGGTTAGTTAGGTTTGATTTCGATTTATCTTAATCAGACTTTATTCAAGCGATGCTAGGTAACTTAGTTTTGATTTTTCCCAATAGTAAGACGCTATCAAAGTGATGCTCGGTTAGTTAGGTTTGATTTCGATTCATCTTAATCAGACTTTATTCAAGCGATGCTAGGTAACTTAGGTTTGATTTCGATTTATCTTAATCAGACTTTATTCAAGCGATGCTAGGTAACTTAGTTTTGATTTTTCTCAATAGTCAGACGCTATTAAAGTGATGCTCGGTTAGTTAGGTTTGATTTCGATTTATCTTAATCCAGACTTTATTCAAGCGATGCTAGGTAACTTAGTTTTGATTTTTCTCAATAGTAAGACGCTATTAAAGTGATGCTCGGTTAGTTAGGTTTGATTTCGATTTATCTTAATCAGACTTTATTCAAGCGATGCTAGGTAAGTTAGTTTTGATTTTTCTCAATAGTAAGACGCTATTGAAGTGATGCTCGGTTAGTTAGGTTTGATTTCGATTTATCTTAATCAGACTTTATTCAAGCGATGCTAGGTAACTTAGTTTTGATTTTTCTCAATAGTAAGACGCTATTAAAGTGATGCTCGGTTAGTTAGGTTTGATTTCGATTTATCTTAATCAGACTTTATTCAAGCGATGCTAGGTAACTTAGTTTTGATTTTTCTCAATAGTAAGACGCTATTAAAGTGATGCTCGGTTAGTTAGGTTTGATTTCGATTTATCTTTATCAGACTTTATTCAAGCGATGCTAGGTAACTTAGTTTTGATTTTTCTCAATAGTCAGACGCAATTAAAGTGATGCTCGGTTAGTTAGGTTTGATTTCGATTTATCTTAATCAGACTTTATTCAAGCGATGCTAGGTAACTTAGTTTTGATTTTTCTCAATAGTAAGACGCTATTAAAGTGATGCTCGGTTAGTTGGGTTTGATTTCGATTTATCTTAATCAGACTTTATTCAAGCGATGCTCGGTTAGTTAGGTTTGATTTCGATTTATCTTAATCAGACTTTATTCAAGCGATGCTAGGTAACTTAGTTTTGATTTTTCTCAATAGTCAGACGCAATTAAAGTGATGCTCGGTTAGTTAGGTTTGATTTCGATTTATCTTAATCAGACGTTATTCAAGCGATGCTAGGTAACTTAGTTTTGATTTTTCCCAATAGTTGAGACGCTATTGAAGTGATGCTCGGTTAGTTAGGTTTGATTTCGATTTATCTTAATCAGACTTTATTCAAGCGATGCTAGGTAACTTAGTTTTGATTTTTCTCAATAGTCAGACGCAATTAAAGTGATGCTCGGTTAGTTAGGTTTGATTTCGATTTATCTTAATCAGACTTTATTCAAGCGATGCTAGGTAACTTAGTTTTGATTTTTCCCAATAGTAAGACGCTATCAAAGTGATGCTCGGTTAGTTAGGTTTGATTTCGATTCATCTTAATCAGACTTTATTCAAGCGATGCTAGGTAACTTAGTTTTGATTTTTCTCAATAGTCAGACGCAATTAAAGTGATGCTCGGTTAGTTAGGTTTGATTTCGATTTATCTTAATCAGACTTTATTCAAGCGATGCTAGGTAACTTAGTTTTGATTTTTCTCAATAGTCAGACGCAATTAAAGTGATGCTCGGTTAGTTAGGTTTGATTTCGATTCATCTTAATCAGACTTTATTCAAGCGATGCTAGGTAACTTAGTTTTGATTTTTCTCAATAGTAAGACGCTATTAAAGTGATGCTCGGTTAGTTAGGTTTGATTTCGATTTATCTTAATCAGACTTTATTCAAGCGATGCTAGGTAAGTTAGTTTTGATTTTTCTCAATAGTAAGACGCTATTGAAGTGATGCTCGGTTAGTTAGGTTTGATTTCGATTTATCTTAATCAGACTTTATTCAAGCGATGCTAGGTAACTTAGTTTTGATTTTTCTCAATAGTAAGACGCTATTAAAGTGATGCTCGGTTAGTTAGGTTTGATTTCGATTTATCTTAATCAGACTTTATTCAAGCGATGCTAGGTAACTTAGTTTTGATTTTTCTCAATAGTAAGACGCTATTAAAGTGATGCTCGGTTAGTTAGGTTTGATTTCGATTTATCTTTATCAGACTTTATTCAAGCGATGCTAGGTAACTTAGTTTTGATTTTTCTCAATAGTCAGACGCAATTAAAGTGATGCTCGGTTAGTTAGGTTTGATTTCGATTTATCTTAATCAGACTTTATTCAAGCGATGCTAGGTAACTTAGTTTTGATTTTTCTCAATAGTAAGACGCTATTAAAGTGATGCTCGGTTAGTAAGGTTTGATTTCGATTTATCTTAATCAGACTTTATTCAAGCGATGCTAGGTAACTTAGTTTTGATTTTTCTCAATAGTCAGACGCAATTAAAGTGATGCTCGGTTAGTTAGGTTTGATTTCGATTTATCTTAATCAGACTTTATTCAAGCGATGCTCGGTTAGTTAGGTTTGATTTCGATTAATCTTAATCAGACTTTATTCAAGCGATGCTAGGTAACTTAGTTTTGATTTTTCCCAATAGTAAGACGCTATTAAAGTGATGCTCGGTTAGTTAGGTTTGATTTCGATTTATCTTAATCAGACTTTATTCAAGCGATGCTAGGTAACTTAGTTTTGATTTTTCTCAATAGTAAGACGCTATTAAAGTGATGCTCGGTTAGTTAGGTTTGATTTCGATTTATCTTAATCAGACTTTATTCAAGCGATGCTAGGTAACTTAGTTTTGATTTTTCTCAATAGTCAGACGCAATTAAAGTGATGCTCGGTTAGTTAGGTTTGATTTCGATTTATCTTAATCAGACTTTATTCAAGCGATGCTAGGTAACTTAGTTTTGATTTTTCCCAATAGTAAGACGCTATCAAAGTGATGCTCGGTTAGTTAGGTTTGATTTCGATTCATCTTAATCAGACTTTATTCGAGCGATGCTAGGTAACTTAGTTTTGATTTTTCTCAATAGTCAGACGCAATTAAAGTGATGCTCGGTTAGTTAGGTTTGATTTCGATTTATCTTAATCAGACTTTATTCAAGCGATGCTAGGTAACTTAGTTTTGATTTTTCTCAATAGTCAGACGCTATTAAAGTGATGCTCGGTTAGTTAGGTTTGATTTCGATTTATCTTAATCAGACTTTATTCAAGCGATGCTAGGTAACTTAGTTTTGATTTTTCTCAATAGTAAGACGCTATTAAAGTGATGCTCGGTTAGTTAGGTTTGATTTCGATTTATCTTAATCAGACTTTATTCAAGCGATGCTAGGTAAGTTAGTTTTGATTTTTCTCAATAGTAAGACGCTATTGAAGTGATGCTCGGTTAGTTAGGTTTGATTTCGATTTATCTTAATCAGACTTTATTCAAGCGATGCTAGGTAACTTAGTTTTGATTTTTCTCAATAGTAAGACGCTATTAAAGTGATGCTCGGTTAGTTGGGTTTGATTTCGATTTATCTTAATCAGACTTTATTCAAGCGATGCTCGGTTAGTTAGGTTTGATTTCGATTTATCTTAATCAGACTTTATTCAAGCGATGCTAGGTAACTTAGTTTTGATTTTTCTCAATAGTCAGACGCAATTAAAGTGATGCTCGGTTAGTTAGGTTTGATTTCGATTTATCTTAATCAGACGTTATTCAAGCGATGCTAGGTAACTTAGTTTTGATTTTTCCCAATAGTTGAGACGCTATTAAAGTGATGCTCGGTTAGTTAGGTTTGATTTCGATTTATCTCAATCAGACTTTATTCAAGCGATGCTAGGTAACTTAGTTTTGATTTTTCTCAATAGTCAGACGCTATTAAAGTGATGCTCGGTTAGTTAGGTTTGATTTCGATTAATCTTAATCAGGCTTTATTCAAGCGATGCTAGGTAACTTAGTTTTGATTTTTCTCAATAGTAAGACGCTATTAAAGTGATGCTCGGTTAGTTAGGTTTGATTTCGATTTATCTTAATCAGACTTTATTCAAGCGATGCTAGGTAACTTAGTTTTGATTTTTCTCAATAGTCAGACGCAATTAAAGTGATGCTCGGTTAGTTAGGTTTGATTTCGATTTATCTTAATCAGACTTTATTCAAGCGATGCTAGGTAACTTAGTTTTGATTTTTCCCAATAGTAAGACGCTATCAAAGTGATGCTCGGTTAGTTAGGTTTGATTTCGATTCATCTTAATCAGACTTTATTCAAGCGATGCTAGGTAACTTAGTTTTGATTTTTCTCAATAGTCAGACGCAATTAAAGTGATGCTCGGTTAGTTAGGTTTGATTTCGATTTATCTTAATCAGACTTTATTCAAGCGATGCTAGGTAACTTAGTTTTGATTTTTCTCAATAGTCAGACGCTATTAAAGTGATGCTCGGTTAGTTAGGTTTGATTTCGATTTATCTTAATCCAGACTTTATTCAAGCGATGCTAGGTAACTTAGTTTTGATTTTTCTCAATAGTAAGACGCTATTAAAGTGATGCTCGGTTAGTTAGGTTTGATTTCGATTTATCTTAATCAGACTTTATTCAAGCGATGCTAGGTAAGTTAGTTTTGATTTTTCTCAATAGTAAGACGCTATTGAAGTGATGCTCGGTTAGTTAGGTTTGATTTCGATTTATCTTAATCAGACTTTATTCAAGCGATGCTAGGTAACTTAGTTTTGATTTTTCTCAATAGTAAGACGCTATTAAAGTGATGCTCGGTTAGTTAGGTTTGATTTCGATTTATCTTAATCAGACTTTATTCAAGCGATGCTAGGTAACTTAGTTTTGATTTTTCTCAATAGTAAGACGCTATTAAAGTGATGCTCGGTTAGTTAGGTTTGATTTCGATTTATCTTTATCAGACTTTATTCAAGCGATGCTAGGTAACTTAGTTTTGATTTTTCTCAATAGTCAGACGCAATTAAAGTAATGCTCGGTTAGTTAGGTTTGATTTCGATTTATCTTAATCAGACTTTATTCAAGCGATTCTAGGTAACTTAGTTTTGATTTTTCTCAATAGTAAGACGCTATTAAAGTGATGCTCGGTTAGTAAGGTTTGATTTCGATTTATCTTAATCCAGACTTCATTCAAGCGATGCTAGGTAACTTAGTTTTGATTTTTCTCAATAGTAAGACGCTATTAAAGTGATGCTCGGTTAGTTAGGTTTGATTTCGATTTATCTTAATCAGACTTTATTCAAGCGATGCTAGGTAACTTAGTTTTGATTATTCTCAATAGTAAGACGCTATTAAAGTGATGCTCGGTTAGTTGGGTTTGATTTCGATTTATCTTAATCAGACTTTATTCAAGCGATGCTAGGTAACTTAGTTTTGATTTTTCCCAATAGTAAGACGCTATTAAAGTGATGCTCGGTTAGTTACGTTTGATTTCGATTTATCTTAATCAGACTTTATTCAAGCGATGCTAGGTAACTTAGTTTTGATTTTTCTCAATAGTCAGACGCTATTTAAGTGATGCTCGGTTAGTTAGGTTCGATTTCGATTTATCTTAATCAGACTTTATTCAAGCGATGCTAGGTAACTTAGTTTTGATTTTTCTCAATAGTCAGACGCTATTAAAGTGATGCTCGGTTAGTTAGGTTGGATTTCGATTAATCTTAATAAGACTTTATTCAAGCGATGCTAGGTAACTTTGTTTTGATTTTTCTCAATAGTAGACGCTATTAAAGTGATGCTCGGTTAGTTAGGTTTGATTTCGATTTATCTTAATCAGACTTTATTCAAGCGATGCTAGGTAACTTAGTTTTGATTTTTCTCAATAGTCAGACGCAATTAAAGTGATGCTCGATTAGTTGGGTTTGATTTCGATTTATCTTAATCAGACTTTATTCAAGCGATGCTAGGTAACTTAGTTTTGATTTTTCTCAATAGTAAGACGCTATTAAAGTGATGCTCGGTTAGTTAGGTTTGATTTCGATTTATCTTAATCAGACTTTATTCAAGCGATGCTAGGTAACTTAGTTTTGATTTTTCTCAATAGTAAGACGCTATTAAAGTGATGCTCGGTTAGTTAGGTTTGATTTCGATTTATCTTAATAAGACTTTATTCAAGCGATGCTAGGTAACTTAGTTTTAATTTTTCTCAATAGTCAGACGCTATTAAAGTGATGCTCGGTTAGTTAGGTTTGATTTCGATTAATCTTAATCAGACTTTATTCAAGCGATGCTAGGTAACTTAGTTTTGATTTTTCCCAATAGTAAGACGCTATTAAAGTGATGCTCGGTTAGTTAGGTTTGATTTCGATTTATCCTAATCAGACTTCATTCAAGCGATGCTAGGTAACTTAGTTTTGATTTTTCTCAATAGTCAGACGCAATTAAAGTGATGCTCGGTTAGTTAGGTTTGATTTCGATTTATCTTAATCAGACTTTATTCAAGCGATGCTAGGTAACTTAGTTTTGATTTTTCTCAATAGTCAGACGCAATTAAAGTGATGCTCGGTTAGTTATGTTTGATTTCGATTTATCTTAATCAGACTTTATTCAAGCGATGCTAGGTAACTTAGTTTTGATTTTTCTCAATAGTAAGACGCTATTAAAGTGATGCTCGGTTAGTTAGGTTTGATTTCGATTTATCTTAATCAGACTTTATTCAAGCGATGCTAGGTAACTTAGTTTTGATTTTTCTCAATAGTCAGACGCTATTAAAGTGATGCTCGGTTAGTTAGGTTTGATTTTGATTTATCTCAATAATCAGACGTGATTCAAATGATGCTAGGTTAGTTTAAGTTTTGATGGCAATTCGAATATGACATTGTCCTAATTTACAGTTTGGCAACTTTGCTTTACATCACGTGCGTTATCGGTAAAATGTTGTCACTATGACAGTCACTGTTGTCTGTTTCAATGGTGAATTTTTCTAAGTAAACATTTTGATATTTTCAATGGATATTTGGAAAAAAGATATGCTCAATTCTGATGTGTTCAATCAAAAAAAAGTGTGAGTACTTGTATTTCGTTCGAAATTTCGTGACAGAAGCAACAAAACAATGAGATTTTTTTCAATTCAGAAATTACAAATTGTTTGGCTATCATTTAAGTTTTTCACAGGAAAAAATCGTTTTTCATAGCTTTTACCATCAAATTCAAACATTGTATTAATGATATTGATTCAATGAAGAAATATAATGAAATTCCAAAAATAAACGTAATGAAAATTCAAACCCGAATAGTTGTAAATATTAGAATACATAAAAAATTACAACCATCATTTATTTATTGCACAATCACTCATTATTTTGTGGGGTACTATTCCTGGGTTTCAGGAATTCATGCAAGAATATATCAAAAAGTCATTAACAGTTCCCATGTTGGCTGAAATTTGATAAGGTAAACCAACATCACACAAATTTATTTAGCTACTCTCTAATGGTAAAAACACTTGATCAATTGTCAAATGTTCTCCAGATTCTTGGTTTTAAGCACAGAGATATTTGACATTCCATCAAATCCTGATGATCAATAAGACTGTGTCCAAAATTCTCTAACTCTATGTTTGCTCAAAATTCGCGAGATACTAAAATATGATTTATTGGTTCAGCATTATAACCAAACAGACGGAAGAAAACACAGGAACAGAACAGTGATGAGAACTTAATAACGGGTATATTTATTTTTCTTGGAAATTTGAATGACATTATTTATTATTTATCATGATTCCTGACTTTCTGCTATTTTTGTCCATCGTCAGAATTTCCAATAAACAAAATGTCCAGGCCAATTCCAATAATGAATCATCAGTCATCTAATTTCATATTGAATTTTGAAATATGAGCAAGATATTCGATTTTGCATAGTCGTTGAAAACAATTGACCAAACAGGAAGAGCCTCATCTTTAAATTCATAAGAAACGAAAAATAGAAAATAAATCAACTACTCACAGTAATGCCTTATAAGGTATCAAATAACATCTGGAAAGAGCAAGGAAATTAAGATCTTCTAATACTGTTAAATGCTTGACAGACTCCCCAGTTATGGCAGTGCAATCTGATAAATCTAATTCCCTGAGTCGAGGACAACTCGTTACCAATGCTGCCACATCTGAAATAAAACTAATTCAACTTCATTTCATAACTTTGCGCCCTGGCCTACACAGATCATATGAAAGAATAAAAGGAAAAAGATGAGATTTTCAAATAATGATCCAGATATAACAAAACCATCGTTCAATCTTTAGTTATAGTTTTATATTCATAGTCAAGGATAAAAAACCTAATCTTTCTCCAATGATATTTACTTGAGACTCGCATTACTCACTTTTATCAGATAATAATTTCCTACATCCAGAAAAATTTAGCCTATCCATTGTAGATGGTAAATTTTCACAGACATACTGAATGCTAGGTGCGTTCATATAAGTCCAAGCTATGTTCAATTCTCTGATTCTAGAAAAAAAATTGAAAAAATGAATCACCTGGCATTGAACATGGATTCTTTATCACGACAAATATGATTTAGTTATAGACTTAATTAATATAGCCACCAGGACATGGCAGTTATAGTGATAATAACTATGGCAGTTATAGTGATAATAACTATAGCAGTTGAAAGGATTTTGTCAAAAATCACTATTATTTTATGAATATTTATATTTTTCAAGAAATGAAACGTTTTTGACTCAATTGGAAACACCGAAAAAGCATGAGTGGAAAGAATGGGTATGGCATTTCCTCACTGATCTATCCATAATTCAAGAATATTCATCAGACTCCCTAGTGGTCAATTCCTTCTGGTACCTATATTTATACAGTGCATTTCTTTAATGTCCCCCCCTTTCATTTTTTGAACGAGTCAACTCAAAAAATTGAATTTTGGGATAATAAAATCCATGCATGAATACTATAATAAGGAGTAGAATCAACAAATGGAAATTTCAAGATGGCGACTGGGCGCCACCTGGAAAAAAAATTAAATGGAAAAGGGGGTCTTCTGGTATATCATTTTGAAGCTCTTGACGAATGCTTCACAACCCTAGAATATGAAGTCAATATCTTCACCTACTACGAAATGGCAGAACATTTAATAATAACCTGAAAACAAACACATTAAATTCGATATTTCCAGAAATATTCGTTTTTCTCTGTCATATGGCAATCCCCACAAGTCGATAAGGTTTGATAGTTTATTTTTGGTTCATAAAAAAAGACAAAAATGTCAGTACAATATCATTGTTGTACAAGTAAGAAACTATTTGCGTACTTTCATAGTCATTGGATTGGCCATCGAGGTACTACGGACTGGCCAGCCTGCTTGCTATATTTAACACCTTTAGACTTTTTTTATGGGGATATAGAAGCAGAAGGTGTACGAAACTGAACGTTCTCCAATATTGAATGTACGGCAGAGAATAATAAATATTTGTAGAAATGTCAACGTTGCTGTGTTCGAAAATGTTCAACGTGAAATATCGGATGGGCTGTTCTTATGTCAAGACGTTTAAGGCAACCATTTCGAGCATCTTCTAAATTGAACTCAGCTCATTTCCTCAATTATGAACTCGAACGTCGATGTAATAAATGTTCCGCCATTTTGAAGTAGGTAAAGATATTGACTTCATATTCTAGGGTTGTAAAGTATTCGTCAGGAGCTTCAAAATAATGTACCACAAGACCCCCCTTTCCATTTAACTTTTTGACCCGTTCAGAAAATAAAAGGGGGGGGGCGAGTAAGGAAATGCACTTTATAAATACAGGAGAGTGAGCATTATCACAATGGAAAATTCATTACACCATTGATTTTTTATCAGTTTCAGCATAATAAAGAATAGAATAAGGCTCATTGTTACTGGAGTCTCGCCAAATTTGCATAGGTTTGACGCTGTTCAAACATTTGACGAATATATCAAATGTGTGTAACAAATTTGTGCATTACAAATGAACCAAAAAACTTACTTTCTACAATTTGTCAACAAATACTTCAGTCCATCTTCCATTATTCCAGTAACCATTGCAAAATTGATAACCTCAATGTCTTTATTAGCTGACAGCGCTATCAAAACTTCATCATTCACAGGCACATTTTCCAGGCTCAGTTTTTTCAACCTCCTACATTTTCCAAAAAGAATAACAAGACTTGCGGTTGATATAAATGACATACTCAAGTCCAAATAAAGAAGTCGAGATTTGAAGTCAGGAGAGGCAGCTTCAACGTCTGGTAATATGGGAGGATAGAGTATCTGAGAAAAACAAACAAAAAAATTAGGTTCTTCCATATTTGGGACAATAGCTCATACTCATAGTTTTATCCAAATCTTTGATAAACCGAATAATTTCGGATGATACTTTTCAACGGCCCTAAATTTGAACTTACCTCAGATCTTGCCAATCTCAAAATAATGACTTGTCTGCTCAAGATTTTTCCTAGTTCGCCTCGAGGAAGATGTTTGTTTGATACGTCCATTCTCGTCCAAAGGCTTTCATCCTGAGAGAGTCTGTGAAATCTCCGTGATACCAAAGCAATATCTCTGAGACAAGTCTTTGGTAACCATCTTAAAACATGCAAAATCACCTCATCTGACAACAAGTCAAAGTAATCTGCAAATAAAAACAATATATTTGACTTGAAGGTTGAATTATGAAAAGGATAACTAAGAATTATGTCAAAGTAAGTAAAAAAAAAACACAAATAATGTAACTATTCATAGAAAAATGAATAGCGAATAAACACGATCAGAATACAGTATATTATAGAAATAACTTGAGTCTTGTACGAATAATTCTCATTTCATTATTTATGAGTCTTAAAGTGGATTCATGCAAGCCAACTTAATTAGTATTTGATTCAACTCAGTAACTCACGAAGTTCGATGTTTGAAATCAAATAGAAGCATTCATGCATCATAACTTATCAACTTTTCTTCCGCAAACGCTTAAAAAATGTGTCCGCTGTCAAAGTCAGTGGCGCATATCTTCGCTATTGAAGTTTAGGAGTTACTGCATAAATTTTTTTTTTTAACTCCACCTTTAAATGGGTAAAGAGTTCCGTTAATCCGCCTAAACCCAGAATCCTAAGTCAAAAAGCGGCGGCCACCCTTCGTTCCGAAGTTATGGCCTCCCAAATTTCACGACATTTTTCGCCATCTTTTTTGCATAAAAAAAACACCAGAAAGACACGTGTTTATTTGTTAGGTACCTACCCGATTCACATAATTCCACCTCCTTCATCTTTCAACTTTTTGTCAATATAAAACTCGGGAAATAATTATCGATACGATTTTGAGGTTGGGTTAGGGCACATCGCGTTATCATAACTTCAAAATCGTATCGGGAATTATTTCTCGAGTTTTATAGACAAACGGTAAAAAGTTATGAAGAAGATGGAGTGGATGTCTACCGGGCACCAAAGGAATATAAACGTGTCATTCTGATCGTTTTTTAGGTGCAAAAAAGAAGGCGAAATATGAGCTTTTTCTGAACTTTGAAGAGCCATAAGTTCGGTACGGGACCGCCGCGTCTTCACTCCGGATTAGTATTCAACGACTTGAAATACAGAACACTCTGTTTCGACGATCCAACTTGTCGCTGCGAGAAGTGTCATCTATCTGTCGCATTGCCAATATTAAAAAATTATTACTTGTTTCCTTCAGTTTCGAAAGTTAATTGAAATAATAAAGAATTACCATTCCTTAGAATGATGCCACCACACTTTTGTGGTTCGCGGCATCAAATTTACCATAGAAATAACTAAGTCGCTGCAACTTATCGCACCAAAAAAGATTCATGCAACTTGAAAAACTTGCAATTTTCTGGAGTTGCAGCGACAAATTGCATTGTCGAATCAGGCTATAAGTTGGCACACTTTTTTTTTGGAATCTCGGTGGAGACGGATAAACGGAATTTTACTCTTAATTGTATTATAAAATAGATGAAAGTTATAGTTTTTTTATTTAGTAATGCTCTTTGAAAACTACCATCGTGTAAAGGACGAGCGAGTATTAGGCACCAGGTTTGCAACCAAATCTATTGGTTATAATAATCTACTTCTTATGGAACTCACTATCCAATCCAGTGCATTAAAACTATCTGTTTAGGACTTATGCAAACTACATAAAGCTGAAAACACTGCATCGCAAGAAATTATTCATATCAAGTCTGTGTTTTAAAGAGTGGATTCGGCTAAAAAAAACACCGAAGAAAAAAACATACAAAAACGGAAGAGAAAAGATTCTATTAAGAGGATTGTCCACCCACAATATTGACGATGCTTTAGTTCTTTCATTGATACCCTATTTATTTCGACGGAAATTTTCGGTACATAATATTTCATCAAAATGGACAATAATTTCAAATGTTATAAAGGGAAAGAGTGCCAACATTTTTGTTGTGCCAGAGAGGAGTTCAAAAAAACTATCCTCTCAAGAATGTTCGATGGGAAATAAATAAGAGGAAGAGCTACTTCAAAAAGGGAGACATTGAATAAATTCAAGAATGATCATTCAAAAAGGGTCACTCTTTCGAAAAGTGCAAGTGAATACGCTTGAAGACTGGTTATTAACCAAATTATCTGAAGGAAAAATTCATTCATGGATACTTGTAGGCCGGTTCCGGCTATTTGGCCTCTCCTCAGTAAAGGATGACTCACATTATCAGACATGCAACGACACTGCAAGGACCGATAAAGACACGACAGTTGCGGCAGCAATTCACATTATACGAGAAGTATATGTGACATCTCATCGGGTTTTTTGTGATTAATTAGTTTTTGCTAAACAAAATTAGAAGCATATTGCTACAAAGTGAAGAAACCTCCTGTGTCATTTGTATAGTATTTCACGTAAACGGGAAGGATAAGAGGCCTATTACGACGAGGCGTGTACAAAACTGTTAAACAATAAATTTACTAAAAATAAATATCATTTTTAATTCAATTTTATGAAGAATTTGAAACAAAAATTTTTTCAAATTGGTTTCTGAGCAATGTAGTCATGAGATCAAATTTGAGAGCAAATGTTACATATCCCATCATTTTGAAAACCAATTCTGGAAAAAAATCTATAATTCTATTGATATTTTTGCTGGGGAAACAGTAGAACTTAAAATATGCAGAAAAATTTTGTGTATTAACATTGTTTATAGCAAAATATACCATAGGTAGGCATGGTAGTCTGTCATTCAAGCTATGATGGGTGCTATCAAAATTGCTAAAAGGATTGAAAACGTCCTCTAGAAAACTACGACCACTGCATTATGTCAGGAAATTCACAACTGAATATTTTGTTTGGGACCATTTCGATGATCCAACTGAACTTCCTAATGTACGTAGTAAATGATTTTTCCTAATATTGACTAGAAATATTAAATTTGCAGGCACATATAGATCAGCAAAGTATTATTTTTCCTGTCTAGGCAGTAAAGTGAAGACTTTCCTCCCTAGACCGAAAAAGTAATACTTTGCCGACTGATATGTGCCTGGAGGAGTAAGTATTTGTAAGTCGCTATCACTGTCCATAATGTTGTCAAACTATAATCACTATGATTTCCGCAGCTACCAACCACTCCAACATTTGTGATTTCTATAAAATTTTGTTACAATTTATAACTACAGAGAACATAAAAAGATTGTGAGATTTGTAATAGTTTGCAGATACAATATCTTACATATATCATAAACAATTGAAGAAAAAATTATATGTTCAACCTGGCAGCAAAGTAGATTGACTGCCTTAGGTGAATTCCTATCAACCGCCGGAGTCAATCTTCTACTTTGCTGCCTAGTAAATCAAATAACTATTAACAGCAAAGGAAATTTACTACTTCTGCAGATTATACCACCATCACTGTTTCAGGAGAGACACTTGAGGAACTCGCAGTGGAAGTTGCAACAGTTAATTAATGAGATGGACCAGCGGTGAATTAAAAATTTGACTGATCTTCGATACAGAAAAACTGTCCCCTTAAACTTCCATTTGAGAAGAATAATACCAGACTGCTATAGTCTTGATATTGATATAAAAGTATCAAGCTTCTTGGTACCTCAATCAACTCAGACCTCAGATTCAACTCCCATTTTGGGTGTGTTTAATCGAAATTGAATAAAGCTGCTTATTTCGCTATTCTCCAGATTTAATCATACCTGGGCGAAATAGGGCTAAT
This sequence comes from Zygogramma bicolorata, assembly GCA_032362365.1. Classification (NCBI taxonomy): domain Eukaryota; kingdom Metazoa; phylum Arthropoda; class Insecta; order Coleoptera; family Chrysomelidae; genus Zygogramma; species Zygogramma bicolorata. The sequence goes on along the minus strand of JAVJAQ010003800.1, from coordinate 7,431,370 downwards.
AAACTTACACTGTTTTTACACTGTCTTACAGTGTAGTATCTTGGGGCCAGGCAATTTATTGGAAAAATTATCCTTCTCTTATTCAACCTCAATTTTGGTGACAGTTGTTTTAATATTCTCAAAGAAAAACAAATATTAACATCAAGAAGTTCATATATCCTGAAGTGTGTAACTTTTGTGAAAAGACATGTGGAAGAATAAAAGGCATCAACCAATCAACATGAATACAAAACAAAATATATAATAAGCTACAAATACCAAAATTTAAAGCATTACATTACAACCTCCGAAAAATCTCGCTTTTACAGGTGCATTACTTCGTTTAACGAGCTGGACTGTATCCAGGAAATCATTTGCCATATTTTTAAAAATGAGTCAGAGCTCAAAGTTGTACCCCTTTAGGCTACTCATAATTGCAATTACAGTGTCAGATTTTCCATTCTGACTTCAAATTCAGTTTAAGACTTCATATACTATAAAGGGGGGACTTATTCAATCATTTACCAATATAAATAAGATCAAGAAATATTAGCAATAACTAATTTAAAAAAGCAGTGGAGAACCTGCTTGCTGATGGAGCCTATGATGGTTAGAAAGAATATTTTTATGAATCTTTTTTTCTATTTATAATTGTTATTTTCACCATATTGTTCGAATATATTAATATTTTGTTAATTTTCAAACAATAAAGTATTTATTCATGTTGCAACTTATCATTTGTTCACTGGAAATTCAACTTTTTCATGAACCAATCAAGAATCAGTTTTGAATATTTCATTCACTTATGACATTATTATTAGTGTCCATACATAATTATAATTGAAATAATTTATATATAAAAGTTATCTTACTGATTTTGTTAGTAGGGCGGATTACTGGTTTTTTGACTAGAAGAGCATCCCATTCTCCCAGGCTCAACTTGTCTAATGATTCCTTCGTTAATGTCGATTCCAACAAAGTTAGCTGCAAATAAAAATGTACAATTCAGTGCCTCACCTTTCAAGAAAGTGACAATTTTTATATATCATACATTTTATTCAATTTTTTGATATAGAAATTATAAAACTTGGCATGTAGCTAGCTTTAATTTTCTTGAAATTTGGAAATATTGATACTAATAACACTTTGGTTTTGGTAGAATGTTATATCACACTATTGCTCTAGCAGAACATAATAGAATTGAATGATAGCCATAGCTATATTCAAACCTGTAAACGGACTAATAGTTGGTCCATAGACCACACTTCAACTTTTACATTATTGTTACAATATTTCTGGGTTTGTTTACTGAATGATACACTAAACAAAACTAACATCACTATAAGATACAATTACTGCTCTCGCCTATACATCGCTTAGAAACACTTAAGAATTCTTAGCTGACTTGAACATCCAACACTTTTACTAAAACACCGTCGCTACCCGAAGAAAATACAACCTGATATAGTCTGATCGATTTATCGAGAAGTTCAGATGTTCCATTACCGCCTCGAAATTTCAAAATCAGAGCGTCTATAGTGTAGCCGCTGAAAAGATAGAATGATCACGTGGACGGCACGCACTCTTTGAATGTTCCTCACCCCAATGTTACAAGTCCGATTTACACCACTCAACAAAAACGTCGCCGCGTTGTCCTCCCATCAACTCTTGGGATGCTTTTTTATAAGTGTTCATTATTACACCTTTTTCCTCTACAGTTAAATGTCTTTTATTTGATCTTTTTCTTGGAGGTGAAAGAGTGTTTCCATCCATATTATTTAATTAACGTAACACACGTAAATACAAAGCACAAATGAGTACAGTACAGTGTAAACAGTTCTTCATTTATTTCATTTTAGAAGGCGTGGCTATAATCGATGTATTTCTACGGTTACGTTTCGCAGAGCACCGGACAGGGCAGCGGGCAAAACTTTTTTATTCGAAGAGATATCGAAAAATTTCATTTGGAAAAAATGATCAGCGTAGAAAAATAGGCCGATTGAGCCAAACTTCATTTTTTGTGTCTGTCCGTGTGTGTGTGTGTCTGTCCGGCGTAGCTTTTTCTTTGAAACACGATAGCGGTCGAACGGAAAGAGATATCGATTCGAAACTCGGACCGTAATTAGACCCCGTAGGGATACAGAAGCCTATTGTTTTTCGAAAAAATCGGAAAAAAGGAAAGTAGTTTTTCCGGGCAAAATAGGAATTTTTATGTGACACGATAGCGGTCGAACGAAAATAGATGAAGGATCGAAACTCCGGTCGTTTTTAACATTCGTTTGGATGCATATGTCTATTGTTTTCCCAGGGGCTCGGAAAACGGGAAAAGTGTTTTTTCTGGAAAAAATTTTTTTCAACACGAACGGAAAGAGATGACGGTTTCAAACTCGGACCGTAATTAGACCCCGGAGGGATACACTAACCTATCGTTTTCCGAAATAATCGGAAAACGGGAAAGTAGTTTTTTCGGCATTTTTCATTTTTTTTTTATTTTTGCCGTGGCTATCAGAGTTTCGATGGCAGAAATTTTTATTCGCTATCTATCAAATTTCTCAACCTTCTGCTACAACTTTTATCCGAGGAAAAAAATTAAAAAAAATCGTTTTAGATTCTATTGGTGTTTTTTGTGTAACACGTCGGACACTCTGTAGACCATACTGTTGCTCGTAATCGAAAAACGAACAAACTGTCGTATAGGTCTCGTGATACTCTACAACTTTCAAAGGATAACATTTTTCCTTAAACCGAATGGAAAATGGAAAAATCGGGAAATTTCTGAAATTCAAATTTTTCTGTAAGTTTTTCGTCATTAAATGTGTAAATATCTCGGAAACGAATGAGATAATCGAAAATCACCAAGAGTAAAAAAATTATCATCTTAGTGTATACTATGAAAAACCTGAATACATTTTTTTCTAAAATCAACAGTACGGGAAATATGATTTTTTTTAAGAAAACAAACTATATATTTCCGAAACCACTCACTTTATCAAAATTTGTCATGGGAGTGAAATTGTAGATCTCGTCGAATACTATGGAAAACAATATGTCATTTTTCCTCTAAAATCAATAGTTTAGGAAATATCGACGAAAAGCTGTAAAATTCAATCGACTCAATTTCTTCCAAGTATCAAAATTTAAGTAACTATATATATCTCCGAAACCACTCATCAAATCAAAATTTGTCAGGGGAGTTCAACTGTAGATCTCTTCGAATGCTTTAGAAAACTCACACACATTTTTCTGTAATATCGATAGTTTAGGAAATATTGATGAATATCCGTAAAATTCGATCAACTCGAAAACGACCATCAAAAACGAATTTTTGGCGGAAGTAATCCTGCGTGCGTGCAATCTACTGTTAGATCAGAACGTGAAAATAACTACTCCAATTACCTACAATCAGAAAATGAATTTTTCGTCAACAGAAAATGCATGTAATGTTCAGTGAGCATCGTTGGCAGCGATGAAATATGTAAGAGTCGTATAATGTAGAAACTGGAGATTTTGAACAACTGATGGATAAACATAAATACTCATGGGAACTATCAAAAACAAATGATAAGTTGAAACGAGTGACTGAATAGAATATGATTTTCAGAGAAGATGAGCTGAATTTGTATTGATAGGTGATAGATGAAAAATACTCAGAGAAACTATTAAAAAAAATTGAAAATTCCAAACAATTGACGGCGTATAATCGATGTATTCAAACCATTGGTATCCAATGATAGTTTAAAAAAAAGTTGAGTTGATTTCTCAATAGTACGAGAAAAATTGAGAAAAAAATTGAGATGTGACGGCTTATAATCGATGTATTCATAACATTGGTTTCCACTGATAGTTTGAAAAAAAGTTGAGATGATTTGTCAATAGTACGAGAAAAGTTGAAGAAAATTGAGAAGTGACGGCTTATAATCGATGTATTCATAACATTGGTTTACAATGATAGTTTAAATAAAAGTTGAGTTGATTTCTTGAGAGTACGAGAAAAATTTAGAAAAAATTGAAAAATGACGGCGTACAATCGATGTATTCAAACCATTGGTATCCAATGATAGTTTAAAAAAGAAGTGGAGTTGATTTCTCAATAGTACGAAAAAAGTTGAAGAGAATTGAGAAGTGATGGCATATAATCGATGTAATCATAACATTGCTTTCCAATGATAGTTTAAAAAAAAGTAGTATTCAATAGTACGAGAAAAGATGAAAAAAAAGTGACGGCATATAATCGGTGTATCCATATAAAAAGAGTGATCTAGGCTCATCGAGATCCACCCTATAGCTTGTTGTTCACGCGTCCTTGAATTCTATCTTTTGAACAGCCCGACTATAGAACATCCGGACTATTCGCTCGGAAACGACTATAGTCGGGCTGTTCAAAAGATAGAATTCAAGGACGCGTGAACAGTAAATGCCTGCATAGCCACGCCTTCTGAACTGAAATAAATGAAGAACTGTTCACACTGCACTGTACTCATTTCTGCTTTGTATTTACGTGTGTTAAGTTAATTAAATAATATGGATGGAAACACTCTTTCACCTCCAAGAAAAAGATGGGAGGACGACGCGGCGACGTTTTTGTTGAGCGGTGTAAATCGGATTTGTAACATTGGGCAGAGGAACATTCAAAGAGTGCGTGCCGTTCACGTGATCATTCTATCTTTTCAGCGGCTACACTATAGACCTTCTAGCTTCTTCTAGAATTCGCTCGAAAGGCGACAAGTGCTTTCGGTATCGCGTCGATTGGCATAGGTCGTTGAATTATGTTAATAGGGCTCAGAAAAATCTGTCGACAATACTAATAAATGTAAGCGTTCCTACACAAGATTTTAAAGTAAACATGCTTTCTTTTTGACCACCTGTAGAACTGCTCTAGAGCCGAGTCGAAACATCAACATATTTCTATTATATGTTGGGGGTGTATGAAGCTTTAGAGGAACACCATCTACTTTTCTCTGACCCTTCTTGCACCATCTCTCACTTTTTGGTTATTCGTGGTTCAGATTTTTCGCAAAAACATTTTTGGCTTTTCCAGGTTTTCCACGACTTCATTAACAATTGTTATGCAGAAATAAATATAAAACTAGTGGAGTGAAGATTTCAAACAGAAAGCAGTAATAAGATAAGGTACATATCATATATAACTCAATATTAGTTAAAGACGGATTTAGTGATTTTTTTCTGTCGTGTTGGCGAATGACTCCTACCACTCATACTAACAGCTAAAAAATGAAACACAAATCAGATTGAAATTTGGTTTGGATTTAGGAGTCCTACAAGGTTCTTTATGAACTGGTGTTAGATAAGAAAGAAAGCTACACTGGTCAATAGTGATGGGCTATATTTTTTTTCAACAAACAAAAATTTCAGCGAGGAATAGTAGTTAATTCAAATCAAGTCAAACAAAAGTGGGCGAGATGTGATGCTTTAACGTTGTGCGCTGGCAAAACCGTTCGGTATAGACGCACAAAATGTTCACAAAAAATAATGACCTCCATTAGGTCTACAAAAAAGATCGTGACACAATATAGCTAGCTTTCATATTTGCATCACTACAGCGGTTTTCTTATTAATCTATACATATAAAATGCTTTGGATGAATAACTGACTGACAATTTCATGTGCATTCACATGACGGATCAACGCACACCCTAAACCGCTCGCTGATCGGAGAGACCTGAAACTTGGAGGGTGTGCTCTTTGTATGACGTAGGAATCCGATGAAAAAGAGTTTTCCAGAATTCCAGCCCAAAGTGGGTGAAAAACGGGGTCAAAGTTTGTATGTGACGTGATGCCTTGCACAAACATTCTTCAACAGAATTGATGGAAGACGTGTTTCATATTTTATTGAAATTCATCGCTTAACGGGGTTAAAAAGGGGTAGATAGCTATTTAGGGGTGAATCAACGCACAGTTCAAACCACTGATCATAAATACCTGAAACTTGGAGAGTATGTTCTTTGTAAGACGTAGGCATCCGATGAGACAAGGTTTTCCGAAGTTCCACCCTTAAGGGGGTAAAAAACGAGGTCGAAGTTTGTATGGGACAACGTGATTCCTAGGTCCGATCTACTTCAATTTTTTTTGCATAAACATCATATAATTGCATCACAAAAAAAATTAACGCCCAGCGAAGTGGGCACGGGTCGGCTAGTGATATAATATATAAATGCATAAAAATTGTAAAAAAAATCTGTATACATTTTTATTTTCCATTGAATTTTTTGTTCAATCATAATGGAGTATAGTCTATATCACTCCTGAATAGTGTAGCTTTCTGTTAGTGAAATTTCATGATCGGATCAGTTTGGGGATTACCCCCAACAAATAAAGTTAGAAACTTTATCTCTTTATAATAGTACGGTGGATAACATGGGTCCTGGACCAGTTCCTTGTGGAACTCCATAAAAGAATATTTTTTCTGAGCTTAAATCTGTACCATGGAAGATCAAGGGTCAACGTCCACGTTTTGTCAAATTGGGTCATTTGTCCCTATATACTTGAAATTTTGCAATGTTCACGTAGAAAAATGGCCAAAGTCCTAGGTATCTCCAATGAGCAAAAATAGCTCAATACTGAAGGCTGATGTCTATTCTTGAGTAAGAAGATAAGGGTCAATGTGGGACATTGGCCACCATTGTTACATTGATGGTGAAATGAAATTACTGTTAGTATGGACATAGGCCCCACTAGCCATTTGTTATTCTAGAATTGACAAGCTATGGGACATCTATCCAACCATATTCTTCCCAGTTGATTGCGATAGAAAGCAGTGACAATGTGTTACAAAAAAGAAACATTTAAAATGAGTAAACAAACTTTGAATATTTCAAAATTGTGCAAACAGGCTACAGCAATATAGGAAGAACCCCTTCCTTGAGAGTCGTTTAGATGACACAACGGATTTTTTGAGTTTTAGTAGTTTGTCAAGTGAACCACTTGTTTATCGAAAGAAATATGAAGATGAATATTCAGTTCCGTGCTGAATAGTCTCAAATTGTTGTTGTTGTTCTAAAATTGTTCTTTCCGTTAACCAGCTGACGAACGTCAACCCTCAAAAGTCGAAACTTGTGCGAGCAATGGATCAACGAGGCCTTCCCTTTTAACGTGCGATTACCCAGCACGGTGGCCCGGCGAGGATTCGAACCCCGTCCTTCCGCTTGATAGGCAGATATGCTGACCACTACACTACCGAGACCACTACAAATATTGTATATCACCAAATCAGTTGTAGAAACAATTCATGTTTTCGAATCTTTTATTCTGTCCTTTCTTTCAAAGTGACACTGACAGATCATATCAAAACCATATACAGGGTTTTGATGATAAAAACAAACTCTTTAACAAAATTCAACATTTCTCCCTCCTGCTAGATAAATTAGTTTTCTTCTAGCTCTGAAAGGCATAATTTGGTTACAGGTCGACGATATTCTCCTGAGGATGTCTTGATATCTAAGACACGAGTTTTTTTATCTGGTCCGGGATAAACTTTGGTAATTTTTCCCAACATCCATTGATATCGTGGAGCAGTGTCATCAACATGGTTTTTGAAACTGATCAAGAAATAATCTACGTTCATCAAAATGCCGGCATTTTTTTTTACGGCCGTTGCCCAGAGTAACTGCTGGCAAACTGAACGTTTGTATTGTTAAATATTCAATTTCCATAGAAACACTGTGATATTGACGACATCAGTTTCTATACTCGCGTTGAAACGCTGTCTTTTTAAAACGATATGTTTTTTGGGATTATATAAGTACAATCGCGAAGTACATAATCGTGTTGAAAAAGTCCCATCCACGACACCTTCAATGAGATTCAATTCAATTCTCTAAAGGTAAGAGTGGGGGGTTAGTGACTGCCCGACATAATAATTCGACATTAGTGTCTCATTCTGCATATCGAGAAGTACAAAATCGTTTTGAAAAATCCCATCCATGACATGGAATATAAAACCATTTCAAATTTTCTGTGAGATGGAGAGATCAAAAAATTCTCATCCACGAGTATTTTTATATTTTTCCTTCCTTCCCACATATCAAGGGGGGGAAGTATAAGTCCATCTTGGGTCAAAATGAGTTAACGACACCTACTGGCATAAAAAGTTTTGTACTTTCACATGGCCACATTAACATATCTTCATCTATACCGTGACTTGAGATTCAATTTGGTTTAAGACCCAACTTGCATTTTCAGACAGGTCCACATGGTATTAGTCCACTTAAATCGTTTGAGCCGGTCGATTTTTTCAAAATTTATCGACTTCTACAGACTTGTATCACATTTATCACGTACATGTGCTTGAAAACAGGTTTCTCTTGCTGTTTTCAGTGGTAAACTTGTGTTTGAAGGGTGTTGTTGAATACCACAGAGGTTGTAAATCGTAATGAGTATTATATGATGTTTAATCGAGCGCTAAAAATATTGAACTTGGCATGTTCAGGTACTCATGAGTCTCCAAAACGAAATCATACTTTGACACAACATGCTGTATTCGTTTCTAAAACCGCGAAAATTACATTGTTTCAAAAGCTTCACAAACTCTTCAGCTTGCAAGAGATATATAATATATAGGTATATAAGTATTCAGTTAGTTGTTCCTGCCGTTTTATTGTAAACCTAAGAACTTAGTATGGAAAAATTCAAACTATTTAATCAAAACTATATTGACAATAATTGAGATTTGCAGTGTTATAACTCCTTCTCAGAGAATCAATGAATCAAGTGTTTCTAACGATGAGGTACATGTCAGTGACCATCGAAGCAGATAATGCCGCGAGTGCATGGGAAGACTTATATCCAGATGCTAGCAATGTCAACAGGGATCACAACCCATCTGAAAGAAGCACACCCAGTGACAATGTTACAAAACTGGTATCTCCATTCAAAGCTGGATTAAGTGTGGAAACAAACGTCATGAATTCCGAAACAACAACGTACTGTTCAATTCCTAAGGGTATACAAAAAAGGCTTCTTGAATCAAAACCATTAGATGAGTGCTGAAACAAATGTAGAACAAAAAATACTGGACTCTTGCAGCGAGAGATTAAAAAGTAGCATACCACGCCACTCTTATTGAGATCTATTCTTCAGAACCAAAAAGATCTCGATAACGAGATGTTGAATGAATTTGTTCTACCAAAACACGACATAGGCGGAAATCAGTTTCTGTGGCATAATGCTCAATGGTTTTGTTACACTAAAGTAAGTATTTATGACCTCCTTAGATGAGTACAAACCATCTGAATGTTTTTCGATACTGAGAAAAGGACATTCTGGTACCAACCTAATGCCAGAGAAACTGTATAGAGATACTATTCCATTATCAGAAGAAAAAAAAGATAATTTAGACCTGTTACCATTAGTTGATTCTATTTTTAAAGTTTAAAAGTAACCAACCAGCGAGATGAGATTTATCCAGGGGAATAGGACAGCGATCAAGAATAACTTAATATAGATTCATCAACCAAGGAAATTCATTTCATTCAACTATAGGTATAAAATTAATTCTAGAAATGACTGGTAACAAATTTCCAAAAATACTGATCCTATTTTTTACTTGTTGGGTCTCATTTAATCATGGAAACAAAGTCGTATTTTTTCTCTTCAGTTCTCTTATGAAAGATAGATATATGATGGGATGAAAACAACTTCATCAGTAGGCAAATTTATGCGACATCAACGTATTCAAACTACATTTTGGGAGCCGCTGGCGGTCGATACCGGGAGCACGATGGGACAACTCATAGATAGAAATTCGTGGGTGCCTTCACGTTCGTTTAAATCAATGGATGGGTTGTAATTTTCTCTATATATTTGAATTCATTTTAAATGTGCAGGTCTCTTTATACTAAATACATCATAGTCATTGATTTCAAATTTTCAAAAATTTGACTAAAATTGACTGCAACTTCAATATTTTTTTGTGCTTTTACTTGTTATTCCTAAGTTTTTCTTCGCTATTGTTGATGCAATTTTTCACTGAAATAAGTTCCTTATTCGATGTTGAAATTTCCATCTTATGTTCTTCATTTTCTGCTTTGAGTTCTGCTTCCTCTCTTCTCATATCTCTCAGTCGTTGTAGAATTTCTTTCTTCCTTGTTTTGATCTCTTCATATTTATCAGAAATAAATTCCAGCAACAATTTAATTTCAGAAATTGCCTCAACCAATTGTTTCCAATCAATATATTCTAATGATTGTTCATTATAGTAACGAGTTACACAATTTTCATAAAACCAACACTTTCATGTAGGTTTTTCTGTTCTTCCATTAAAAAGTCCAATTATTTAATTTCCAAACCTACACATTGGGATGAAACCATTTCTGGCTATATTTATTGCATTCTATTGGTGTTTGATTTCCTTCTATGTTAAAAGACATTATGCACATTTATAACCAGTAGGATATTTCTTTTCCTTCGAAGATTTTCTTCTCCTCCATTGGTATTCAAAATTATTTGTACCTGTATTCTATATTCTCTTCTTTGATTGAATGTATTTTATGTATCTCATTTAATATGTTTTGTAACTTTGTAATTCAGTGATGTTCTTCATAGACTACACTGCTGAAATAAATAAATTATCTATCTATCTGGGGGCAAATATCTACTTCACTCATCAGAATCTTCAATTGGTACTGGACTATTTTCTGTGCACTATATTTCTTTCTTCACATATCAACTTCAATTTCTCCACTAAATTAAACCTCTCGGTTATCTGTATTCAATCTCCAAGTTATTTTGCTAAAGCTTTTTCAGGTCAAAACCTGAGAGAGCAAATAATTGTCAACAAAATATGTCGAGCGCAGATAATATCACTGTTAGGATATTTGATCTCTAGAAACATTAGCAATACTAGGTGTTGTGCTTGTGAACGCTCTGAGAAGAAAGCTCATATACATACTCATTGTGACAACATTCTCAGAGCAAAAGATGAAAGTGAAAGTTATACTTTGGTCTATGAACCAGCCAAAGATAATCTAATCAAGTTGAAGGAACCACTCACAAGGATTATTCCTACATATAGATAAAGATCAATCACCCCTTTATTACAAGCTTAAATCAAAGGGTTCAGACTTACTGGAGTCTATCTTCAATGAATGAATGCATTGAACAATCACCAATAATATTAAATATCAGTCATATAGAAGAATTGTATTACCTGCTTATCTTTACTATTCGGTGTCATAGAGACACAAGATACATCTATAGCTCCTGGTTCATCTTTGCTGAAAATGGTGTCATCATCTGATAGTTCTTCTTCAGGATCACCATCCAAACGACCAACACCATGATCAAAGACTTCATGGAGGACTACATCACTCTTGTTTAAGCTCCATCTACCACTTTTATCGAGTTCATCTACTTCTTCATCATACCTCGCACGTTTTCTGACAAGAAAAAATAGATCATGAGTGAGAAAACACTTTCATTTTGTGCTTTACCTTGCTGGGGATCTGCCAACATTCACATCTACAGGTTGTAATATGCTGGACATCGCTGAATACTGCCACTTCCTACAAATTGAGGACTTTCGTCAACACATAATCTACGTTCCCTCCAAACCTCCTAAAGTACCAAAGCAAATTCAGAAACTTGAAGATGAAGATCGAATATTTTCATTACATTATGTTGGTCATAATGCAAAAACGCGCCGACCCTTTTTTTCAAAACGCGGCAGAGTTCTCTTCTTCTTCTTCGTGTATTGTATGGTCCTTGCTCCCTACTAGGTGCATTCAGAGACAACTCTGGTGCATTCAACCAGTCTCTTTTTATTACAGTGGTCTTGTAATAAAAGCTTCGATCGGGGGTCCATACATTGCATCATAATATACCATATCATAACGCTACATGGTAGAAATCGTAATGCGCCATAATGATATAATAGCAGAATCGTACTTTACAGAAATCGTATTTTATAGAAACGTAAACTATCCTTACGTATATTATCAGAACGTACTTCGTCATAACGTATTTTATCATAACGTATCCGATAGAAACGTGACAAAATCATATTCGTAATATATCATAACGGGACACCATCAGAATCGTACAGGATAGAAATCGTACACCATAGAATTCGTAAAATATCATAACGGATTCTATCAGAATCGTAATCTATCATAATTTGAAGGCGCGCGCATTCAAATTTTAATATATGGGCTGACGTTAGAATCTTAATAATTTTGGCAACGTGCAATGAAAATAGTCTAATTCGAAGAGGCTAAGCCGTTCTCGATTCATTTTGGAATCACTCAAGCGGTTATTGCTTTCTCTGTTTTATTCACACCAGAAAGAAATACCGCACCGCTGTCAAAAACTTGATACTTTTTATTAGTGATGGGCATAATCGAATGATTTTCATAATCGAGTGATAACTTCTCGGGTTATTACTATTGGGAAGTTCATAATTTTATGCGTCGTCTGGCGGAAATATAACGCACTGCTATAATTTCACAAACAAACGGCTTCCATTTTATGTGTGTGAATTTATTGAGTTCTTTGGTGTTTATTTAGGAAATCTCATCTGAAGTTGTGTTTTTTTTGATTAATAATATCAAACAATCATGAATGCAGATCGCTCAGTGAGCCGTATAAAGTGTTTGGTGCCAAGTTGCTGCAACTCTAGGAACCGAAATACAAAGTTGTCTTTCCACACGTTTCCAAAGAAAAATACATCTTTGGTGGGAAACATTACGGAAAGTGGATTGAAAGAGAAAATAGACAGGTACAAGGCTTGGAAAATTTAACTGAAACTGCATAAATCACCACCTAGAGCGGCTTCAGTGTGTTCCTTGCATTTCAAGAGAGATGATTTCTTGTTACCTGGTGAGTCTGTCTATTTTCAGACGAAGTTATGGCCCATTTCATCATCCATGTAATAAAAGCCTCTTTGGTTCACTAACACTACACTAAAACCAAAAAATATCCTGGAACAAATATCATTATATAGATTTTAAAACACAATGCATTTTATTCACCTCCAATGAATGGTATTGTGCGGCTATTCAAAACATTATGAACACAGTTATATTAACCTTCACGAGAAAAATTTCGTGCAATGAAAATATAGCAAAAAAAAAACACCAAAATCTTGTCTAGCGAGGGCAACTGATGACTGGATTTTAGTTTGGCGCGTTATTTCACAAATGTAAACAAGGTAACTATTTCAAAATGGTGGATATAGTTTAACCACCACCAGCGCCCTCATCGGTCGATATTCTTCCCTATAATCGAATGATCATTCGAGTGATCCATCACTCGGATACTACAGGCATCTAACGGTAACTTTTCGAACTCGATTACTAAGGACCGAAGATTTCTATCATGTAAGCGATGGATGACTTACCTCTATTATTTATGTAATGCTATTTCGCTTCTTTGCAGTTATTATACTGTTGTTGGTCATATTTGGAGCAAATACTATTTCTGAATAGTACCTAGTGCATGAACTTTGCCACGCTCTCAGGGTCGTTACGTAAACAAATCAAATTTGGCATAAGAGATGTTAACCCAGCTAGCTCCTGTTCAAATCAACAGACCTTATCACTCTGCAAAGCAAAACCGATCTAGTTTCATTTTTAACTAAAGCTCAAAAAAAGAAGGGGGCGCCACGTGATTTAATAAATTCTTTAGGTTGAGGCTTTGCAGAAGTGATTGGTTTCTAAAGGAAAACCGAATCACGAAACTTCCTATTCCCCTAGATTTATCTGTGTTTTTCGATGTGAATCTTCATATTGAATTTAGTCACCAAATTGAAACAAGGGCCGGAGTTAAAGTAAACAACAACAATAAAAAAAATTAGTTCTCTATTATATCTCTCACAGCTTTGTGAATGGTAACTTCTGCAAGTAATATGATGGTAGCAATAAAAAAAAATAACAGGATATATTTGAATTTTAGCGTTGGATTGAAAGATTTTCGGTACCAGTAAAAACTACCCTCTGATAAAAAGAAACACATAGGTGAAATAAGGACCGTACATTCGTCCTAAAAATATACCCGAGGTATAGACGTCTAGACCTTTGGCTCACACTCAGTATATGGTTATTAAAAAAAGATATTTAACGGATCGTTACTTGTGGGATAATACAATAGCACTTTTTGAAATTGTTGAGGAATATTTTCTAAAGTAATGGGTGTCCTTCCAAATTGGATAGCGGTTCGGACTCCATACAATACATTGAAATATCGATTAAACTAACTAACACAAAGATTCCAAATGAATCATAAAATTACGGATAGTAACTGGTAAGATAAATATAGTGGTACTTTCCAAAATAGTTCGGGAATATTCTCTGAAGTAATGAATGTCCTTCAAAATTGCACAATGTTTCGCACTCAATAAAAATCTTGGAAATATCGATTGATTGAACAGCAAAAATATTCCAAGTGAAACATAAAAAAAGGACACTAATGGGTGACGGCACAAACACAACTTAGCTGTCGGGATGACTCAGGATTCTTATTCCCCAGGGGATGACGACGAAGGAAACAAATTAATACTCAGGCGGCAATACCAAATATTCTGAAACAGTTTGGTGTTCGTTCGGCTTGGCGAGGTATCTCCAAAACTCCTACCCCAAAAAAAGAACCCTAAAAAAGAATCAGTTCATAAAACTGCATTCGGACAAAAAATTATGAGAGTATACCTCACTAAAGGAGGGTTTCTATTGAGGTGGCTTTTCCTGATTGTGGGCAGAAAGCGTTTTTTTTTCTTTATTGAAGGAGCCACTTGATTGTAGGATGCTAAAAATGAACAGAATACAGGACTCGCAAAAACGAAATTCCAAAATGAAGGAGAGAAAGAAGCAGGTACTCACAGGTAGTTCGAGAGAGAAAAAAAAAATCCTTCTAGAAGATCAGACCTTTCACATGAGTGTTCACACTAAGAACCGGTACAAAGGCCTTATTCAACCAGTGAAACTATTTATAATCCCCTTCTGGGTGGACTAAGATCCAATGAAAATTAGTTTCACTTTATCTCCTGGAACTAAGAGTATCACCTTCAACCACGCCAAGTCAATCTGCCCTTTTTCGTATTCGAGTCGACTCTTGGGATAAGATTGGAGGGGACCGACCTCATACCAATCATACCAACTGAACGGGTCAACAACTTCCTAAACGAACAACAACAATGAGTACTTGCCCATTATCGGCCCAGAGGGGCCGCTAAGAGACATCCTCGGAAATTTTAAAGACAACGGAAGTAAGATGGGAATCACGATGAGTCACACAAGGAACCGGTAAGGTTCGGATGTTATCGAAAAAAAGGTCTAACCATATTTGAGATCAAAACAATGAACAAACGAAATTAAAAATGAGAATAACCTTTCACGGCGCTCATGGCAAGTTATCTCTACGGCCCATACGGAACCGATATTTGGGTACATCCATAAAAATTAAATACCTGAAAGTGACAGATTCCGTAGATCGCAAATCATAACAAACAGATCGTTCTCAGGATAGGTTAGTTTATGATTTCATTATGAAAGACTGAATATTTCATCCAAATAGATATATTTAAAGATGTTAGGGGTCCCAATATATACAGGTTAGTTCATTTCTACTGTATTTATGGTGTATGATAGAACTCAGTTCATTGTAGCTCTTCCAATGGTGAATCTCCAATGTTAAAAATTAGGTGATAGATTCTTACTTAGGGTTATTCATCGATACAAAGTAAGTTCAAATGGCACTGTATTCAAAAAAATAATTCGTATCGAAAATAAATGCAATTGAGTGTCACAGTATCCCTCAAATACCAAGTATACCTACAACAATAAAATTTCACTTTATTTTCTCCCACGGATATCAGCATCATGAGCTCAGGTAAATTTGATGAGATGATTCTGGGTATTTAAGATTTCTCTCCTCAGAGAACAGATGAATCGAAGGTATAAAACGAGACCGTTACAACTTTTTCAACAATTAAATAGATTGAATAATAACAATAAATGAAACAGACACATAGCAGTGAAGTGCCCGCTTGACTGGCGTCAGTGTCATGTCAATATAGGAATCAGGGTAGGCAACATTTTTTTGGATATTGAAGAATACAAAATATAAAAATTAGCTACAATAGGTGAAAAATAATGTTATTATTCAATTTTTCAAATATATTTAAGATCACAGATCTCTCCTGGATTCCTAAATGACAGCGGATATCCCATTACCATATATTTTTATTAATATTGTGAGCAAGCCCATGTACTATTAGATTATGATAGAGTACGTTCTGATACTTTACGATTATGACGCAATACATTTTGATTTTTTACGATTATGTAAAATAAGTTTCTGATTTTGTACCATTATGATGAGTTACGAATTCTATGAAGTACGGTTATGATATTTTGATGTTCTGATATTGTAGCGATATGATAAGGTATGATATGACGAAATACGTTCTGAATGTGTCCATTATGATAAATTACGTTATGAAAGTGTAGCGTTCTGTTATTGTACGTTTCTATTTTGTAATATATGATAAATTACGATTTATTTTATGTAGCGTTATGATAGCGTAAGTTTCTTCGTTTTACGATTTCTATTTTGTACATTATGACGAAATAGGTGACCCCCGATCGGGGACGTAGTCCGACTTATGTGGCCACAAGACTACATCCAATTAATTCTCTAATCTGTGTCCAATTTATGGCAACGTCGCGTCTGCTATTGTGCAATGTCTGTGGTATGATTCAACATCGTAGTTGTGTGTTGTCTTTGTGCAGGTAATACTGTTAGTAAAAAACAAACAGAACAAACATAGAATAGTCGTACAACAGGATATGAAAGCATAGTTAAGGCTGAGGAAAGGATGTATACCCCTCCCCCTATCGTCTTATAGTTTTATAATCAGGGCTATTCACTAAGTTAAGTGGTTATCGCAGTTGTTAACCGTCTGATAATAACTTGCCATAATGACGGTGGTAAGCTGTTTTTCCGTAACAAGATATCTAAAGCAGTTGCCTGTGAACCACTACTCATAGCAACTGGTCATTATAGTAGCAACTTAACTTGAAAAGTGAATACCAATTTTGCGCTTAGCAACTGACCTTGAACATAACGACAATTTTTAGTCGCTATCCATAACAACTCTGCTTAGTGAATAGCCCTGATTGTTAATATTCATGAATTTTATCAATATTTTGACAGTACTATTTTAATTTTCTCTCTCTGTGTTTTGGTTGGTCGTTGCTTCCTGCGCAGGTGCAATTGACCATATTAGTTAATTTTTACAGAATAACAAACATGTCCAAAGGTGACTCAATTCCGAGTCGTATGAATTCCTGGTAAATATCGAAGCCTGGGATAGTATAAATTGGACATTCAAAAAATATATGTTCCAAAGTTTCAGTTTTTCCACATTCACAATTTGGACTCTCGCTCACACCAATGCGGAATAAATGGGTTTTTGTCATACAATGTCCCGTTCTCATGAGAATTATGCGCGGCAGAGTTAGAAAACTCGAGCAAAGAGTAAATACAGTTAACCTAATCTAATACCGAATCATTAAGGCTGAAATGGTGCAGAGTCAGTGTATGTTTGTCTTTTTTCAACACCCCATTTATTGAAGGATGAAAATACTCTAGTACTGTCAAAATTTGCACGAGTTTTCCATAAGAATTCGCTATAGTCGTTCTCGATTGAGATTTGGTTCATAAACGATTGACATAGAAATTAACAAATTTCTTAAAGCAATATCAAGCAATTTTAAACGGATAACCAAAATGAATTTGTATTTACCGAGATTCAAATTGGTACTAACCACACCATTAGGGCGACTTTGGTTATTCGTTTGGTTATATATCAGTGACGTCAAAAATCAGCTGTTAAATGTCATAGTTATCACCCACAGAAATATATTTATTTCTGTGGGTCATCCAGTACAGAATAGCTGTACTACCTCTAGTGATATAGAGGACGAGCACAGAAATAAATACCCTATTTCTGTGAGGACGAGCCGCTGAAATATAATTCATAGCTATATTTTCTCGGTTGATGATTTTGAAATTATTATTTGACAGATGTAACGTTATTGTATATGCAATTATTTCAACGCAAAAATAAAATGATTTCAAAGTATTTCAAATACTTTACCGAGAAAATATGGCTCATTATTTTTGACACACTTGACATCTTTGTATGACATCATTACGATTACGAAAGATGTTTTGAAATTATTTCAAATGCTTTCACGCTGAAAAACGGCTTAGATCTAAAACTTAACCTAAGAAATAATGTCTTTTTCATTTTCCCTAATAAATAAACTGCCTTCAAGAAAAACTATACAATTTCTACAATCTCCCAAGGTATTTCAGAGCCCAGATTCTATTTCACGAATTCGATTATCGAATTGTTTAGAATATGCATATATTATCGGTACAGCGTATGCTACAGTCACAGTCTGAGCTACTCGACAATCGAATTCGTGAAATAGAATCTGGGGGCTGAATTAGTTTCATTTGAAATGACTTTAATTGTCTATTTTCCAGATTCTGCCAGGGTGCAGAGCACAAACAAATTGCCGAAACTACAGCAATAATGCTCCATTACCAAAACGAAAAGCTCCTCCTGGTAAAGGTATCGGACCAATTACTTGGAAAAACCTTGCTATTACCTCAGTATTGGGCGGAAGTCTCTTAGCATTTATGTTATATTTAAAAAAAGAAAAAGAAGCAGGTGGGTGGAAAAGCTATGAACCTTCAATGTTCAGAAAAAACGGCGGTGAAAGTCTTATCCTGCCGGAGTATTTTCAAGAAATCTTTGGTCCAACTTATGAATATTGAGCCGCTGAAGCTAAACCGCAGCGCTCTCCTTTTGTACCCGTTATGGCCTTTCAAAGTTCGGTAGATGTGCATATTATCCTGCCTAATTTTGCTTATTATCGGTCACCCACACGTTTTTATTTCTCAGGTGCATGGTACACATCATTCCAGCTTCATCACTTTTGACTGAATTATAATCATTTTCACTATTAAAATCTTTTTTAACCTTGAATTAGAATCGGGATTCAAGTTTATTGTGAAAAATGCTTTCAATTTGGTTTAAAACTGATAAAGGTGGAAGAGCTAGCTGTAAATGGCCTCTGATGAGTAGAAATTTCTGCGGTGGTCTTATCAGTATTTCGATCGCACAATATTCCAATCGTAATCATATTCCACTTTCTTCAAATTATAACCAATTTTCATTACACAACTTGAACCAAAATGCCTGTAAATGATGATTTCTTGGTTAGATTCTCGCTATCTTTTCTATAACCGACAAATCATTAACAAAAATAATGAAAAATGGTTATAATTGGAAAAGCACCCTGAAAGAAAATGAAATTAGATTTAAAAGGCACCTGACGATCAAAAGCGTGTATATTCCAATCAGCTTTTCTTGAACTTCAAAGTACCAGGACTTCTGAATGACAAAAATTCTACCCTAGCTCTTCAAGATCTGAATATACTACTATTTCAATTTCTGTACAAAAAGTACCCCCCCTTCGTAAGTGTGAGTAGTTATTATCATAATTGGAATACATGGACACCTGGTTCAGATATTCCATAATACATTATGTAATTTCTGGAGCTACAGAAATATATCAGTTCATCAGAGTACTCTGTAGTGTTAAGGCTTTATAGCAAACCACGCTAATGAAATAAAAGTTTAACATGGAACACATATACGGGAGAAGCGACAAATATCTCCCAATCACTCACTTCATTTTAACAATTTCAAAATTTTGGCATACTAAGGATTTAATTCTTTGTCTCAAATTTTTGAATGGAAATCTAGTAGATTAACACAATAATTGCCCCCCACCCAACTCCACCGAATATAATTCAGAAAAATCCTGGATCCTCCTTGTGTAGAAAGGCAGACACCAACGAATTCTCTTCCTTCTGATCAATAAAAACATGAAACTATCTAAGAGATCAACAACTTGTCATGTTACTGATACTAAATTACTAATATTAAATGAATTGATATGTATAAAAACCACTCGTCTCCGTCAAACTGATAAGCTTGATGTCCTCTTGAATAATTATTCATTACTAGAATAATTATTCATTACTAGAATAATTATTCTTAGGAATTTAGTTCTTCATTTAATCAAATAAAAATGTGGTGAATGGAATTTTATAGGAATTACGTATGGAAGATCATAAGTATTGCTTCCATTGAACCGATTATAAAGGGGGTCATTAAAAAAAATAGTGAATTCTTGATGATGATCAAATCTTGTAAAATCATTTATGAATATTTGAAAAAATGTCTTCAGAAAATTGCAACAAAAAATGCTGCCCCATATTTGAAAATGTGTCTTATGATTGTCTTACTATATTGATGATACCATTCTGTTATTTTTCACAAGATTTTCCTTTATGTACACCATGCAGTCTTTTATATAAGAATTTCAGTCTTCCACCAGTAGTATGTATTTATTGATTGATACTCAATGGTACGGGCACACTGAACCATATAAAAATCGCTGAATTTTGAATGGATAATGATTCTGATTCCCACAGTTTTTTTTGTACCTACAAGTTATACAAAATATGTTATTAAGAAGTCATTCTGATCTACACCTTAAAATAATATAAATGAGACTGACTCCTTCTTATTTCAAAGCTCAAATGAAGGAAAGGAAAAGAATGCTTGGTAAAGCAGCAATTGGTGGAAAGTTTGAATTGGTTGATAGTAACAACAAGTTGAGGACAAGTGATGAATTTCTCGGAAACTGGCTGTTAATATATTTTGGATTCACACATTGTCCTGATATTTGTCCAGATGAACTAGAGAAAATGGCTGCCGTGATTGATAAGTTAGGTAAGGTTAATATATACTCACTATATCTATTATTTCCTATTTCTAATGTTACTGAGTGAGCTCAAGTTCAATAACAGCAAACTCAGTTTTTCGCTAACTAAGTTTACATTAAGGAACATGATAATTTTTGTGGAGAGAAGGAAGTGATTTTTGACTTTTTCGGCGGGTTGAGTATTTATTGGTTCTCAGAGGATCATGCCACAACATTAAAAAAAAACTAAAAAAAATTAAAACAGTTTACATATGGCATATAATATAATAAATATATTATTCGAAATATTTGGTTGAAACAGTCAAATAATCCAGTCACATAATCACCATAATCACGATTAAAAGCAGTTATAATGAAAATATCAAAATTCGCATCTGCTGAAACTCGTAGAGGAGTATTCATCAATATTGTGAAAGGTTTCAGTTATCAATAGTTTTCTGTCCATCTTTTGAATTCTTACAGTTGGAGTTGCTTTATAACTTCTGTCAATTAGACATATACTTTGAATCCCATCAATATAGGTCTGCATTCTGTTGTTGAGTCTAAGACAAGGCATTTTAATAAGATGATTCCCAGTGTTATGATTTCTATGATTCACAGTCTTGAAGGAGTTCAAGTTTTTTTACACATACTAGCAACCGATAAATATAAAATGAAGTTAATCTAAGAATTTCCAGATCTTTGAATATTTGATTGAATCCGGTTCTTTTATTAATACCAACAATGAATCGAATAGCCTCTTTTTGAAGTACAAAACTCTTTGGCAGTCATTTGAGCATCCCCAGGCTTATATACCATATGATAATACAGACTGTATTTGGGCATGATAATGAACTAGTAAAACAGACTCATTTATTGTATTGCGTAGCTGATATAAACAATAACAGATAGAGCCATTTTTACATAACCTGTCGATTTGTAATTCTCAAAGTCAATGCCAGAGACATACAAAACTTCTTTAAAGAAGTAACATCAAATATTCGCCTAAATATTTTTCTCGAGAAGTTGTATTTTTTTGCATTGATTTGAAAAATAGAAAGCTAACTCAACATCTTCAGAAGAAAAAACGTACCCCAGTATAAATTCTATTCATGAAATGAAAATTATAAGTATTTGTTCCGTAGTTTTTTGGGTTTGTGGTAGGTTACAAACCCAAAAAACTACGGAACAAATATTGATCCAACACAAAAAAATGACGTTCAAACGAAAATTATCAGATTTTACATAATTGATCATTTCCTAAAATTCAATTCAATCATTTCAATTTTTCAGACGCATCAGAAGAAATGCCTAAAATTCAACCTCTTTTCATATCTGTTGATCCTAACAGAGATACTCCAGAGGTAGTTGGAAAATATTGCAAGGAATTCAGTCCAAGGTTATTGGGATTAACTGGGAATGAACAACAGGTGGCTGCAGCTTGTAAAGCTTATAGAGTTTATTTCAGCGCGGGACCAAAGGATGAAGACAGCGATTACATTGTGAGTATTTCAATGTTATTCAAAAATATTTCGGAATTTTTGTTTTGAACATGAAAACGATGAAGTTATATGGAGTTGGCCTGAACAAATTCTTCCAATGATTTGATTCATGTTCACCGGCTATTTGTGAAAGTTTGAAAATTTTTGAGAATTTTTTTGTTGAATTAATTAAATTAGGTGGTCTCGGTAGTGTAGAGGCTAGCAGGTTCGCCGAAGACCGGGGTCCAAATCCCTGCCAGGCCACCGTGCTGGGTAATTGCAGGTTAAAAGGTAAGGCCTCGTTAACCAATTGCTCGCAAAAGTTTATATTTCTGAGGGTTGACGCTCGTCTTACAACAAAAAAATTTATGTGAAAAATCTTCATGTGGATTTTTTCTTGTGATTATTTTTAACTGAATGAAAACATAATTTTGAGATGAAAAATGTAACCATAGAATTGATTTTTTTTTTCTTTGTTATGTAGGTGGATCACACGATAATAATGTACTTGGTGAATCCAGATGGTGAGTTTGTTGATTATTATGGACAGAATAGATCAGCATCAGACATTTCTTCATCAATAAGAATAAATGTTCTAAAGTATAATGAAATGAAAAAGAGCTGGTTATAAAGATACAGTATATGAAATGAAATGGTTATAGTTAGATTTGATAAATTAATAAACGACTGTTTTAATTTTCAAAATAAAGTTTACTTATTTGAATGATAAGGCATAATTCTATACCTTAAAAACTGATTTCATATTATGTGTGAATTTGAGTGGACCACCCAGATTTATTTCAAGGTTGATTATTTGTGCAAACAACTGAATGGTTTGGGTTGTAAGGACCTCAAAGAAAAACCATGCAGTTAAAATTCTGAACGGAGAACAAATGTGACCTACCTTAAACACCAAACCTATCTATTAAAATTTTTCTTTTCTACGATGAAATATGAAAAAGTTGAGTTCCTGTGCTTTTTTTAACGGTTTCAAAATATTCTGTAGTAGATTATACATTGAGTATGTAAAGGTTGGAACAAATTTTGTAAAAGCTTGATGAGGCCATTAGGGAAAAAAGCTCAGGCACGTCGATTTTCTTTTTCAGTTGCACAATTGTTGGTCTAGTCATATTTTTGATGACGTCATCACTATTCGAGTTATGACGTCATCATATATTTTTTAAAAGGCAATAACCTATCTTTGTAATAACACAAAAAGAACTTTCTGTGTGTGAAAGTCAGATTTTTTTGTATGTTACAATGACAACAGGACTTAATAAATTGAAATCTATTATTAGATTGGGTGCTCAAATTGCAAGCCATTTACCTCTTGACAATATGCAAGCCGATGTTGAAACAATTGCA
The DNA here is from genome assembly GCA_032362365.1 of Zygogramma bicolorata. Lineage (NCBI taxonomy): Eukaryota > Metazoa > Arthropoda > Insecta > Coleoptera > Chrysomelidae > Zygogramma > Zygogramma bicolorata. The sequence goes on along the minus strand of JAVJAQ010003800.1, from coordinate 7,407,750 downwards.
AAACATTAGTAAGGGTATCAATGTTAATTGAAGTAATTTCGGTCCTAATTCTCCCTTTTAGTATATCAATAATATTTAGTCTGTTGAAGTAAACTTTTGACTTGGGGTACCATGTCGTGCGTAATATGGTGGTGCTCCATTTTGCTCATACCATAGGATATTTTCCATAAATCGTTTCGGTTAACCAGATTGGTGCTTTCTCCTACTCTGTGATGTTGGCTGAGTCCATCCAAGAGAGAGAGAGAGAGATAGAACCGCTCTGGTTAACCGAAACGATATACAGAACATATGCATAGTGAAATGTCCGGTAGGTGATGATTTTGATAAAGCCACAAGTGCGGGAATTATCTGATGTCACAGTAAATCCAAATATTTGTCACCGTTGAATGACCCATCAGTAAATTAAAGTCCCACAATTGTATTATCAACTATTCCCGCCCACACGTTGACTTTGTGGATAGCTTCCAGTGAGGGTGCCCGGTACTTACTATTCTGTCTATTTACTGTTCTAGACCTGATATTCAGGGCTATTCACTAAGCAGAGTTGTTATGGATAGCGGCTAAAAATTGTCGTTATGTTCAAGGTCAGTTGCTAAGCGCGAAATTGGTATTCACTTTTCAAGTTGAGTTGCTACTATAATGACCAGTTGCTGTGAGTATTGGTTCACAGGCAACTGCTTTAGATATCTTGTTAAGGAAAAACAGCTTACCACCGTCATTACGGCAAGTTATTATCAGAGTTGCTACGACGGTTAGCAACTGCGATAACCACTTTACTTAGTGAATAGCCCTGACTATTTATTGAAAAAGAAAATTCGCACCGAAATTACTTCAATTAACGCTGATACAGCCTTACTAATGTTTTGCAGGAGTTTCAGTATCATCTTGCAAATTGTCAGCTTGCAAGTACCGTTGTTATTTTCATAAATTCCATTGTTATGACTGATGAGTGGTATTTGTTCAAACTTCCAATGTGCAAAGAAAAGAATTATGAGAAATTCATATCAAATCCAACCAGAAAAAGTTGATATGGATTTTTTGGTCAAAGAATGGAAATGGAAGGTTTGATTGAGCAAAAAAAATCAACTTGAAACTTGCTTTGAACATTTGTTCATATCAATTTATATTCCTTAATTTGAAAATTTTTGATTCTGTTATTGCAACATCACAATTTCTTGTCATAAAATCATTTTTTGATCAATCAAACCTTTAATTTTTATTCTTTGACCAAAATATCCATTACAACTTTTTTGTTTGGATTTGATTGCCTTATTTGACTAGAATTTCTTATGAGTTTTTTTCGTTGCAACATGTGAAATGGGACGAAATGAAAATTGGGGATGGGGTACCTCGGGGATCTGTCCTAGGTCCTTTGCTTTTTTTATTGTACATCAATGACCTGGCTGATATTTCTTTAGAAGATAAATTTATAATATTTGCAGATGATGCATCTATATTGGCTATAACGATAATAATGTTGATTCACTGAAAATAATAATATTGACAATGACCTGGAAAAGTGAAACAATGGTGGGATGCAAATTTATTGTCTTTAATTATATCAAAAACCGGTATTATTCCTTTCAAATGCAATTGAGATCAAATATTTCCTTATTAGCAAATCATTTTACTATAGACAAGATAATAACTTTTTAGGACTATATATTGACAATAAATTGAACTTCGAATTGCATATCAACCATTTGTGTAATAAACTGTCGTCAAGCTGCTTTGCCATAAGATCTATATCCAACAGCAATAAATTCTGTTTTCGTCCTTTTCCAAAAGGGCTTGTGGGATATATGTGCGAAGCCAGAGTTTCTGATTCCTGAGGACATCTTTTTTCATTACATAATATATTACCATTTGCCTGCCTTTTCATTTCAGAGACAGTCTGCCTCATAAAAATGAAGTACAAAGAAAATATTTCAACCATATTCCCCTTTCTATCAGAAAAATATAAAGTGACATATTCTTTTGTAAGAAAGTGAAGTGTGGTTCTCGGTAGGGTAGAGGTTAGCACATTCGCCTTTCAAGCGGAAGACCGGGGTTCGATTCCCCGCCGGGCCACCGGGCTGGTAAAGATAAGGCCATGTCGTTGATCCATTGCCCGCACAAGTTCCGACTTCTGAGGAATGACGTTCATCAGCTGTTTTTTTTTAGAATATTCCTTGATACACTGTGTTAAGTGCTCTGCAATCATTATTTAGTTGTATGTGGTAATACCTAAGCTAAAATCTTCATTTTTGGCAAGTGATCTGGTCATACCCTGCCCTACATTTGGCTTTGATGGTTCATCAATTTGATGAACAAGTTAGATATAAACAATTGAATCAATCAATATCATTTTCTGTGACATATATAAAAACTGTAAAATCAACAATTTTAATGGTCAAAAGAAATAAAAAGTCAAGAAAGTGGCAAAAAATTTTTGGTAGATTGTCTAGAGAAAGAAATACTAATGAAGTGGGATGTAATCAAACAATCCAATGCTGGATTGAGTCATGTCCCTTTGAGTTACAGTAATTCAACTGAAGAATCTAGGCAATGAGCCAAATAGAATCAGATAAGTATACAAAAACATTTTTAGTAGGATCAGTGACTCGGCTAGAGAAATAGTTGATGAAGATGATGCTGCTTTCTTGTTATATTTGAATGCACAAAGTCTACTTGCACATTTTGATGAAATTTATAAGATAATATTATCTTCTAAACCATTACTAGTATTCTTATCTGAAACACATGTGACAAATGAACCACTCGAGATATGTCAAGAAATGAATGAATATTTCGTTAACGTTGGACCAAATTTCTCATCAAAAATTACCGATTCATCGAAATTCAATTTATCTGGTATTTCGGAAAAACATTCGATGTTTTTGAAGCCCACTGATGTAAACGAAGTCGAGGATTTGATTTCTCAACTACAAAAAAAAACAACTGCTGGATTTGATAATATAAGTGTGGTTATTGTAAAAACAGTAAGATCAGAATTATCACCCCTTCTCACTGATTTGATTAACTTCACGTTTGAAAAAGGTCAATCCCCTGAAAGTTGTAAAGTTGCGAAAATTAAACCTATTTTCAAAAATGGCAAGATAGATGACATGAATAATTATCGACCAATATCTGTTTTACCAATTCTTTCTAAAATAATAGAAAAAGTTATGAATACCAGATTGTTGAACTATTTGGAAAAATCAAAATTTTTGTATAAAGAGCAGTATGGTTTCCGCAAGTCCAGTGATACAGCTGTATTGGATTTGATTACAGATATACAGGTTAAACTGGATTGTAATCGAAAGTGTGGACTTTTGTCTCTGGATGTGTGTAAAGCTTTTGAACGGTTGATCATTCAATTCTTCTCAATATAATGTTCAAAATGGGTTTTGAGAGGTAATATTCATGGATGGTTCACAAGTTATTTAGATAAGAGAAAGCAGTTTGTATATATGGGAGATTGTTTTGGTTCAAGAAAAGAAATAAAATGTGGTGTACCACAAGGATCAGTTATTGGACCAACATTGTTTCTCATACACACATAAACTCAATATCCAAACTAGATCTATGTGGCCAAATTGAATTATTTGCAGATGATACGACAATTGTATATTTTTCTGAAGAAATTAATGATATCAAGTCAAAAATTGAAAGTGATCTTCAAATTATTGACCCGTGGTTGGCTAGACATAAATTAACGTTGAATATTCAGAAATCTTCCGTCATGTTTGTTTCAAAAAGACCTATAATAATCGATAATAGATTATCAAGAATGAAGTTCAAAAAATATGAGATAAAGTATACAAATTCTATTAAATTTTTAGGTTTACATTTAGATTCTACACTTTCATGGTCAACTCATATTGGTCATTTGAGAAAACAACTTTCACCACTAATTGGTGTATTATATCGAATTAGAAACTATTTAGCACTGAAACATTTGAAACAAATTTATTTCGGATTGATACATTCAAAACTGCAATATTTGATTTTAGCTTGGGGAATAGCAAAACAAATCAATATTGGGGCCCTTGAAAACCTTACAAAATAAAATAGTAAAATGTATTTTCAAATTAGATGTCTCGGAGCCTACTGTGAATTTATACAAGCGAAGGAAGTTATTGAATTTGGATCAAATATTCAGGATGAAAATATGCTTATTTGTTCATTTTGCCTTAAAAAATATCAAACACTCTATTCTGAAATTTACAGTTAATTCTGATATTCATAACTATGCTACTAGACAAATTAATGAGCTCATTTTGATCAGTCAAAACAGAATTTGCAAATAAATCCCTTTTTCATAATGGTGTTAAAATTTACAACAATTTACCTCCTTATTTGAAAAAACTTAAAGATGCTGTTAAATTCAAAAGATACCTCAAAGATTTTTTCTTAACTGATTCTTAAATGATATTTGATGTTTGTGTCTGTTTTTTTTTCATTTTCTACTTACTACTCTAAAGCTTCTGGAAAACATTTCTTTTGTCAGTATTGATTAATCTTCACAACTATTTGAACTGATCTATCTGTTTTCTTTTTATGTTGTATTACATTATTTATTTTAGTATGTCCCTGTTATAAACATTAATGTTTCTTGGGATAAATATATATATATATATATATATATATATATATATATATATATATATATATATATATATATATATATATATATATATATATATATATATAAATAAATATTAGAAGCGAGCTTCAAGTATTACATTGTGAAAAAAAATGTTACAAAAATATTATAAGGTATTCTTTGAGGTCTCCTAATGGTAGTTTTGTGGAATTTTTGGACTTTTTGGAGGGTTGGTGTGATAGATTCATAATTGATGTCTTTCAATGTAATTTTGATAGATGATTGCAATATTCATTGGCCATCAGAATCAGTATATTAGCAGTTGGATGAAAAATGTTTGTAATGACATTGGTTATAAAATATTATACTGGAGTGCACCCATCCAACAAATGCTAGAGGATCCATTATCGACTTAGTTCTATCGAATAATGATGGTCTGAGCTCTAAAAACACATAGAGTAAGTGATCACTATATTATCAAAATTAGTTATTCACAGTATAGGTCAAAGGTTCGACCACAAATCATTGACAGTAGAGAAAGAAATATTGATTTTCATAGTATTGATACCAAATTATCAGTAATGAATTCATCTTCGAGTACAAAGCCTGGTGGAATGATTATGTTGCAGAAGCAAAAACTAATTGGGACTTGAAGTAGAAAAAAATATCTATCAAATAGAACCACAAAAATTGGGAAGGATATAAAAGAAATCGGAATATAGTGTGGCAGTGTGGAAAGTGATGAAAACGGAACTTCATTATAACAAGGTGTTATGCAAAATAAAGGTAATCCAAATGAATTGTGGGAACCTCTGAAGATCTCATACCAACAAATGGAAAAAAAAAAAATTTAATTCAAATGAAATTTTAATCTCGGAGAATGTTACCGTCAAAGACATACCAAATGCTCTAAAATAGCTTCTTTGTTGAGAGCATTTGGGATATAGTTTCAAATATTAATTTGTTTAAAAGTATCCTCTCACACTCAGAATCAAGAATATTTTACTACAAAACTTCACACTTATTACTTATAATGAATTAAAAGAAAAATTATATTTTCAATGCCCAACAAAGGGAGCTCTGATGACTTTAATATGGTTTTCATTAAAAATAGCTATGATAACATTAATGAACTGCTGAACCTAATATCAATACGTCAATAGAGATAAGCACATTTCCCAATGACCTAAAAATTTCAACTCGCATCCCAATACCAAAAATTGCAAACCCAAAAAATGCTTTTGATTTGAGGACAGACAATATGTTGCTCTATTGAAAAAATTCTCAAAAAGACAGCGAGGAAAATAAAATTGTTAAAAAAATTCAGTCAGGTTTTAGAAGTGAGAACAGCTGTGAAACAGCCTTCCAATGACTTCTTCTATTTGACTGGAAAAAACGTTTAGGAGAAAATCAAATGACAGGTGGTGCAGTTTTTATTGACCTTCAAAGGGCTTTTGAAACTGTAGATCGAGATTGGAAAACTAAGATGTGTTGGCATCGAAGGTGAGGCACTGGAATGGTTTGCTAATTATTTGAATAACAGAAACTAAGGTTTGATAATATATTCTCTGAAGAAATAGAAAGAGGTTATGGGGTTCCACAGGGAAGTGTGCTTGGACCTTTATTGTTCTTGATATGCATTGATGATGTGGTCGATGCAGCAGGAAATTCACTTGTTTGCTGATGACATATTAATTTTTCTTTATACAAGCTTTGCCAATAAAAGTATCTTGGACAATAAAGCATATTTTGATTGATTGGTTGAATGGAAAGTGGAATTGAAATTCATGCAAAAAAAGTTTTTTACACTATTTGTGATGATGCATGTTTTGGAAAGGTATTGTCTATCCTCTTATTATCATTACTAATATTGACATTATCCTATTTCATCCAGTCACTTGCTCGCTTGATATTAATATGTTTATTACTTGAGACTAAACAAATATATACAAGTAAAGATTAAAGAATTGCTAGAAAAATACAGTCTTTCATCAAAAGTATATAATTGAAAATTGTCTTATTTTCTGTAAACATTTTTTATGTTAGCAATAAAAAACTTGAAATTACTGGTTTTTCATGTTTTTGTCTCATAATTGAAAGTTTATGTCTGAACCCCCATGTCGTAAATTGATTATAAAATAATGTGGTTAATGCACATGCTTGAGAATGGGTAAAAAACATTATTTCTATTTCATTTGTTCACAAAAATCAAAATTTATGCTTTATCAACTATATTAATGAAAAAAAAGAAAACAGTTTTCTTATCAATCTATTTGATATGCCCGAATCTACTATAAATTGATATTCAGATAAGACCGTTTCACCAGAAATTGTTTTGAACAGTTCGGTACCATCAAAAATTGGGCTCTCAAGTACATTTTTGCTGCTATTGTTTCAAGAGTGTACTGCTTGAGGGCTCTTAACTTTAGATTCGCTATTCAGTGGAATTTGACACTTGTCATTTTTCATACCAATGGTCAAGCTAAATTGAAGCCCCGGAACAACATACTCACAAAACAAAAGCTGCATTTCTTGTTCAATTACAAGAGGTCACTGTATTTGTTTTGTCCATATTTTTCAGAGAAAATTAGTATATTCACAACAATGGTATTCCTAGATTATTCACTTCTTCTTTGAGTTCATCGAATGGTTCTTTGAAATCCTCATGGGACCTTATTAGAACCATAATACAACCTCTTTTCACTCCTAAGGCTGCTCCCAAATCCTTGCGACTTGGAACAAACACATATGGAATATTCTTTTCCTCACAAACAATTGGTAAATGACACATCATTTCAACGGGATGGATGTCTCCGGCGAATACAACAATGCCCGTTTCTCCTTTTCGTATCCTTTTCTGTACATCTTTCAGTCCAACTCTGACATGAGTTTTTTGTTTGAGAGCTGTCGAATGAATGAAATGAATATATTATATTGGTATCATAATGAAATTCGTTCATCTCACCTTTCTTTAGCAGTTTATAGGACTTCTTCGCCAACTTTTTGGAAGCCATTGGTTTAGCAATCACACTGCAATGAGATACTTTTTCTTCGTATGATAATTCAGGCTCTTCTTTAATAGAAATATCCATATCAGCGGTATCATTAGGTTCTACCTTGATTTTTCCCATTTTTATATATGTCCGGCAAGAACTCTCCACAAAATGCACGACACAAGAGACAAATAACAAGCTACCCAACACGTTGATTATATATGTTGGGTTATGACGGTTGTTATGAAGTTGAAGTTAGAAGTTAGGTTAATCCTATTCTTTTTTCTGTATGTTGTGTGGCCTTAGCTATTAGGAAAATCGAACAGAACAAATAAGGTGACGTTTGGGTTACTAGTTTATTCCATATATATATTAATACCAATATGAGTAATACCCGATAAGAGCCAATGTTAACTAAGTGAAGCCGAGTTATATCTCTGTTGCAGTCCCACAATCCGGTTTCTTTCATTTTTTGCGCATGCGCGATTTTAAACGTCATATGACAATTTCAATTTTTTGGTTATGTTATTTTTATGTCAAAAAAAACAAACAAGATCATGAAGATTTCAAGAATATTGAATATATCTACCTACGGATGTAGCAGTACGGAAAATTCAAAGTGCATTTTGGTTTCCCAGGAAGTTTGGAAGGTTTCCCTAATGATTGAATAACTAAATGAGTTCTATTGCATATTAACTGTGATGTGAAAGGATGTGTAGTGTTTAATAATACAAAATTAAAAATCTTTCATTGATCTCGAGACCAAGTTTTCATCAATTTCGAATAGGAGAATGAACTGCTGCAAGAGGATGGCTGCTCATTATGGTCAATAGTAAATATGTGTGAAATTGATAGGGTTGAAGTTTCACTGATTGAAATATTCAGTATTAAATTCATGTTACTCATTTTCAATGTCTATTTATGAAAGTAATTTTAAAATCCATGAATTCAGCTCATAACGAATTCGTTGAAATAAAGGTTGTTTACTAAAAAGGATCAAGCGCCAAAGTTGAGATACTATGCTCATTCTGTTGTGTTACTTGTGATTGAAAGCTCAGAAACAGGTAAAAAGATGGACACTTGGTCGGTTGGTAGTATGCACGAAAAAAAAAGACATTTGTATCATGTAAGTTAATCAGAATTATACAAACATAATCCTAAGAAACCAATGTTTTACGAAATGGCGGTTGCTTCTTTATTCGTTATACCATTCGAATTATCTCGTTCCTTCATCAAAGAATAGCAAATATACTATAAACATTGACTGATTAGCTATATTTTTCATGCATATATTCTGAGCATATATAATACTCACCATATCACTTTATCTATCCACAACTGCAAAGGAATATAAAGATTCTGCCAGGCTACTGTAGATTTGATTTAATGAAACTATCTGCCAGAATCAGAGTATATTGCATGTATTTCTGCTTCTCTTGAACGCTTTCATGAATGGAAAAATATATGAAAATGTGCATTCCAGAAGAATATGCAATAAGTCGCCTGTTCTAGTAGCCACCAAATAAACTGCCAGGATAGCGAGGAATCTTTCTTGTTAAATTAGTATTCCATATTTCTGAATACAGAATTTGATCTGGATTTCTAGTGAGTGTTGTACAGCCTTGTACAGCGATTTCTCATAATGAACATTGTTCAGGATACAGTAATATAGATTGACTAACTTTGATTACAGAATCCAAATTTAAACAGTAAATTACTGAAGCGACAATCCATGCTTCGAGTAAGCTTGATGAACTTTCTTGGGTTTATTATATTTCTTCTTCTGGTATTTGATTTAATATGTAATTTTATATATTATATATATATATATATATATATATATATGAAACTGAATTCAGCCAAAGGCTATATATATATATATATATATATATATATATATATATATATATATATAGAAAAATCCCTTTAATATTCGGGTGTGCAGTTAACAAGGAATTGGAAAAAAAAGTGAACTCTTTATTCTGTTCAAGCTTTCGAGTCTTTATTGGCTCTTCATCAGGAACTCTACAATGAATTGGGAAAAATTTGTAAGAATAGAAAATTTTTCCCAATTCATAGTAGAGTTCCTGATGAAGAGCCAATAAAGACCCGAAAGCTTGAACAGAATAAAGAGTTCACTTTTTTTTTCAATTCCTTGTTGACTGCACATCCGAATATTAAAGGGATTTTTCTTTAACTTAGACAGTCGTCTAACCTTCTTACATTATATATATAATCATTATTCATTTATAGAACCTTTTAGTTGCAAATTATTATAAGGATGAGTTAATTCAAGAATATCAATGAGAATATTCCTTTTGTAATGATATGCAGGTGTCAGATGTAATCCAGCATTTTGATTAATTTTAATACACAAAGGAAGAGTTCAGCTATCTATGAAATAATACTACAATAATTTCAGAAAAATTTTATTCATATTTCTCAATAGTTACATCATCTTTGGAAGTCGAAAAATTGCAGGATTCACAAATATGAAGGATAGGTATTCATTAAAAAGACAGGAAAGGTTGATTAAGATTGTAACCACATGGTCATCATCAGTTGATGATACCAGAGACAACGGATATTGGAGAATTGATGAGTACGTAATATTTTAGTGAAGAAAAATTACTATTTCATAAATTCAAGAAAGATCGACAATCCTGTTAAACACACAACCATTTTCAAATACATATTCAGTATCAATTTTGGAATTTATATATTGAAATGAGAAATTTATTGAAATGACTAAAAATTAAAATCGCACAATTTCGTACCATGTTATGTTTAGTCACATTCATGGTAGTTAATGAAACATTTGAAAAATAATCTCAAGCTACAACCTATTGTATACAAAACGAAAAAACAGTTAGACAAATCATTACTATACATATAAAGGGGAAATTTTGGAAGTAACTCATACCATCCAGAAATTTATTCGAATAAAAAGAACGATGCAGCAGATTTTGCAATCACCGTCCTGAACTTCTAAATTTCTCATATATGATTTTTTCTGTGTGGTACGTAGTATATGCCATGAAGGCTTTCTTACTCGAGCATTTCTCAGTAATGTAGACAGGTTGTTATCTTTGTTGAAAAATAAGAAATAAAAGTTTTTTCATTTACGTTTTTTACTGTTCTCCGCATTATTTACAATACGATTTGAAAATCCTGATGTAGATTGTTCTACCTCTATACATCAGCAGCATCAGTCCAACAACATGATGTGATACATTCAACATTAGTTATATATAAGTCTGTTCAACATAGAGATTGAAAGTTATTTGGACACGTTATATTCACATCATTGTTCTACACAAAATTCCTTTTGCATTGATGAATAACATTTATATATTGGGATTGGTACCTTTTTCCATACCTTTTTTGCCCATCATCCTCCAATATTCCATACTCACAAATCTATGCATAATGATGTAGCAGGTGATGGTGATATCTGTTGATAAATGAAACACTACGTTACCATCAGATGATCATTAGCACCACAAGATATCAAATTCTTTGATTTCAAGTGTCCCAGAAGTTTCTTCAAACTCTCAATTTTTTTAACATATCGTCTGTTTTTTTGTTGCAGTTGGCATATTTTCCTTCTTTGTCTGGGATCACAACTGAAAACGAAAATATCGTTGAAACTTTGTGCTTGGAGACTAACAGACGAACTGGAGGTCTATTTTGGCCGTTCACAACTAAATCATTCGCGAATATGGTCAAATTCTAATTATATATATATATATATATATATATATTTCACTCTGTGTATTAATTTGTTGTCAATGACAATTATTTTCTTCTGACAAAGTATATTTGACGCGACCAATATTTTTCATTTGTGTGAAGATTCTGCAGGCTAAGCTCGAAAGACTGTCCCCACTACCCATATAAAGTCAATACAAATTCTTCATTTTTCAGTGGTTCCAAGATTTCAACTCGAAATATAAATAGAGAAAAAAACTTACTGATATCCTTATTTGAATCCTTTTTTTCTTTATTTCTAACTTTGATATATATTTCTTGCAAATGGAAGTCACCAGTCCATATGTTCCTGAATATTCATGAATTGTTACAAAATCCGGTGATGTCCTATCTATCTTAAATTTTTATAATGAATAAAAAATTACGCAAACATTAAATTTTTTTTCAGAGATCATTTACCCTAACACCAAACTGATATTATTTGCATTCAATGCGCGTTTCGCTAACAAGGTTAGCATCTTCAGGAAAAGAAAATTTATACTAGTATCAAGTAGAAAGAAAAAAATTGGTACTAGTATGAATTTTCTTCTGAAGGTGCTAATCTTGTTAGCGAGACATGCGTCGAGTGCAAAAAATATCAGTTTGGTGTTAGGTTAATTGATCTCCGAAAAAAGTTTCAATACCAGAAGTTCCAAATGTTTTTTTCAAGAAAACATATTGGTGATGGTGAGATATAACAAAAAATAATCTATTTTTCAAATTTGTTCTGAATTTGATTTGTATGTACCATTATGAACGACGAAATAAGCTGAGAATGAGACTGGTTCATTTGAATTAAATGGTGAGTAATAACCTTTTGAATACTTACAAGTATAATTTTGTTTTGGGATCCTCGATTTTTTGTCATCAGGTCCATCAATATCCTCCTTTTTTCTCTTTAAAGTGTTTTCAGTTGAGATTCTTGATGGAGCACCTGCACAAAAAAATGTATAAGGGTTTTGTTCAGCTCTATTTTCCATGAAAGATTTCATGAAGTTGAAAAAATTATCCTGGACGAATAGAAATGCAATCAGCCGCTAAGACACTGTTTTCCAATTGAATCGTGATTCAATGGTTTCCTTGCCTGCCACTTATTTGAAGATAAAGACTACTTTTCAGTAGTGAACGTATTATATGCTAGAATATTATTTCAAATCAACTTCAGTTAAGCAGTAAACATTTCATTAAATTCTGATGACAGATGGCAAAGGTCACTTTTCAGTTTTCATATCTTTCAAGGAGAGCAAAAGAAGCTAAGTTCATTTATTAAGCTCTGAGCGCTCACTTTGCTCGAAGCCTTTCGTTTATTACAATTCGAGCTCTCTGAGCTCATACATAGGTGTCCATTTCACCTTCAGATCCTTTGAACTCGTTCTAAGGTAAGGATATGTGCAATCCCTGTTGACTTCCATTCTGAACAATAAATGGTGATACATTAGTGCTGATGAGTTTCAGTTCAAAACAACATATCTCATTCTCTCGTTTTACCTTCAACACAGGCATTCATAATACCTTGTTAAATGCCCCAAGGATATAATGTAGAGCGTGTTCAATCTTTTCTGTGTAGCATTAGGAAACTTGGACTCCTTTCGAACAATTCCATATCTACCTCATCTCATACCTATAAACACATCATCGTAAACAAAACATAAAAATTCAACCTACCTACATTTTCATTCAACATGATCTTCATATGAACAATCTGCATAGCGAATATCAAAGGAGAAATTCGTAAATATTCAAGCAAAAATTGCTCGGAAAAGATAAAAGATAAAATAAATACAAAAATATGAGGTTTAGAGGTTATGTCACAGAATAGAAATACGCTACGCTTTAAAGCGTAGCGTATTTCTACCACGGATAATAGAGTATACGGTCGTTCAATGCCACGTCATTGACTTGTACATGTCACTGGGTAACCAATCAGAAAACATGATTTGAGCAGGGCTGAAGTTTAAAAATGACACCGGCTGACAATCATGTTTTCTGATTGGTTACCCAGTGAGATGTACAAGTCAATGACGTGGCATTGAACGACCGTATACTCTATTATCCGTGTATTTCTACTCTGTGGTTATTTGTGTTACACGATTTTTATATCTTAAAGCGCCGTGCGCAGTGATCAGCTGATCTCGGCTCAGTGCTCATTCTCTACTCGTTCTACTCGCATGAATAATTAACGAACTTGGCTAGAATTGTCCAAGGGGATGCTAGAGAATGTGCTGAACTACGTTGCAGTATGAGGCTGCAGTGCAGTATGCCTGTTTGAAAATCACATAAATAATCAGATGTGTTGATAGTAGGTATGAGATGCCGAATAATAAACGAAACTTTACCCTCCATTAGTCAGAAATGGCTTGTTTCAAAATAGACTAGTTTTTAAAAGATCCATTATGTCACTTACCAACTGCAGCAGGGGCGTATGTTGGAAAACAGCAGAGGGCAAGTTATATTTTTCAAAAATGTTTCAACTGTGTTCTGAAAACCCATTTCTGTAGGCTTAGTAAAAAAATCGTCCTCGGAGAAATTATTTGCGCATATTCTTATGCTGGAAACGTCATCGGTACTTCCAAATTGCAAATATTCATCCACAACAACATCAGGACGGGGTCTTTTGGAAACCTGAAATATTAGTCGTGTGATATGAAGACAATAATTAATCTAAATTCTATATTTACCGATGACAGGAGCTCGAATTCTTGCTATTGCACAGGAAGTAGGGTGTCGGGGACATAGTTGAAAAAAAAAACGAACACTAACAAAACTCTTAACTACTAAAAAACCCAACTTTGAAAAGAATGGGTAATGTATGAGAACTCAAACACATTGATCGAATAAAACACTAATAATTGAGAAGACGATGAAGATACTTCAATAAAAAGAATTGGCTCGATGAATATTTTCAACAACTGTCAGACGCAGACGCTAAAATCTTTGGTTATGTTCCGGTTTCAATCATATGAAATAAGGAATTCATTCCCACTATCGGCCCTGGTCGAAAGTCACACATGTTAGAAAGAAACAGGTAATTAGAAGTATGTGTATTATTGGGGAAATGTATTTTTCTCGCGCATGCGCATAGGTATAAAGAAACCGGCGATCTTCTTTTTTTTCGGATTCACGGCAGTTGTCTTTATTACCCATATTGGTATTAATATATATATGGTTTATTCCGTAACTCATTCGATTAAAGCTGGATTCAGACAGATCCGAAATCCGATGGCACTACGATCCGACAGCTTTCTTATTGGTCTAAATTCAAATATAGACCAATCAGGTATCGGTTCGTACTTCGCACCTAATCGGACGAACCAAAAGTCATCACTGTTCTGGTTATGACGCCATTAATTTTTTTCAGATGGAAATGCCATAAATGTGTTTTTGTTTCGTTGACCTGCACCTTATATCATGTCTTGATAAAGTGTTGGAACTAACGTATGTATTTTGATGCGTAACATAAGTACGATGACTATGTCAGTAGTTTTGACTCTTCAATTCTCGAAAAAGACATATTTCACTTTTTCTTTTCATGCACAATGGAGCCGAAACGTCGAAAGAAGAACAATTCCAGACGCGGACTTCCACTAGGCCTATAATATAGCCAATTACGTTGTCACCGACCCCGTATTCTGCTGACAGTATGCTAGAATTCCTAGGAAGAAGCCGCTTATCAGCAAGTCGCCGAGAGTGCATCGCCTCTATGGGAACTTCATGCATTTAGTCTGACATTATTCTTAAAACGATCAACACCAATGTCTTTTGATTTTTGATGATATTTTTCTGTTCAAATAAAATAATTTTTTAAAAAGGCTTTTCGAGTGTTCGAAAACAAAAGTGGCGCAGTCAGTAGGATTTCGAAAGTGAAAAAGTTCATCGGGAAATCGTTCACTTCAGTTTTTACTGTTTATTCGAAATCGCGAACGGTACGCATCCATCGAGGAATCGTGTCGTTCATAGACATTTAAGTGGAAACAGAGGAGCAGAGAAATACCAGCCTGTTGCAGAGATCCAGATGGCAAAAAGCATTGTGGTTTTATTGTGAGTATATTTCATTCATATTGTCAGACTCCTCTGAAACCTCAGAGTTCCTTTTAAGTATCTTTCATTCCATTGATCACATTATGATCAATTTTTTTTCTTTTCAATATTGAGGAATTCCTATTTCGATATACCGCATATCGGAAATTATTGACCATTCACACAGATAATCAATAATAAATAATTTCGAAGATCAGATATCTATCTATTTCAATATATAAAATAAGTATATAATTTTTCGATATACCTCATATTGGAAATATTGACCATTCATACAGATAATCAATAATAAATAATTTCGAAGATCAGATATCTATCTATTTCAGTATATAATATAAGTATATAATTTTTCGATATACCGCATATTGAAAATATTAATCATTGAAAATATTGAAACCGCGAATGTTTCGGTAATCAACTCCGATCTTTTGAGAACAATTTCCGAATACGATGGGAATCCAGCAGGTTTAGTAAGATTCATAAAAACCGTGCAAGAACTTGCGAATATTTATTTTGATAATACAAATGCCTGAGCACCTCAAAATATTCTCATAGTGAATACAGTGCTATCAAAACTCACCGGTGCCGCGATTGAAGCAGTCAATATTTACAATCCCAAATCTTGGCATGAAATTAAAGAAACTTTGCTACTCAATTTTGGAGATTAGAGAGATTTGAATTCTTTGAATCATAATTGAATGCACATGAGACAGGGAAATGAAACACCGCAGCAATTTTATTCAAATTGTATTCATGTATTGAACACTATTTGCAATTATATTGATTTACATACTGCTACAGCGATTGAGAAAAAATGTGAAAGAAATCTTTTCACCAACCAAACTTCACGTGTATTTTTAGTGGGTTTGAAAGAACCATTCGGTACAAGAGTAAGAGCTCGTAACCCCCAAACGTTACCACAAGCCCTCACTATTGTCAATGATGAAATGAATATAATGAATTTGCAAAGAATTTTTTTCCCTAAGCCTCACCTTACCCACACTCGCCCCAATAATTATAGTTCTCAATATCGTCAAATAAGCCATAATTATTCCCAACCTCAAGTGAGCTTCAATTCACATAGACCGCATCTTTTTCTGCACCAAATTTCCCTCAATCAAGTGGACAATCACAGCGTCCAACCTTTCCAAGTCAACCAATTGCTATAAAACCAATCAATCCCCCTCCGCAAAGGTTTCTGACAAATGCTCAAGTATTAGTCCAAGATCCCAGAGCAATCAGACATAACTTATTTTCACACGGATGAAACCTGAAGTTTTCAGTAGCGTCTTGTGTGCCTTGAATACCTACGCGCTTTGTGGAACTTGCCGAGTGACACCTGGGCAGGTACCAGGTGAGAAAGGTAACTAAAAATAAGAATTATTTTACTTAAATTCACATGGCTGATTTTTATATATGTCATGTAGAATATTATTTTAAAGTAATATCATAAGTGTCAGACACTTTTGATGGACCAGAGCTTTTATCAGACGCTTTTAAGCTACCCAAAAAATAAATGAACTTTACTTATTTTCACATGTCTGATTTTTTAATATGTTATTGAAGTATTTATTTAAAAGTTATATTCAATCAGTAAGACAAATTAGAGTGACCAAACATCCCCTAAGACAAAAATTATTCAGCCAGAAGTATGAGGGCGAGAGTACTATGCATGCGCTTCAGAGTGAATGAGACGTCCATAATAACTCGGTTTCCCTTCTCAAACTCACCATCTGTTTCAATCTACTGTGTATGTGCTGTTTGTGTGTAATATAACTTATAGTATACAGTATAGTCAGTGTTGTTTTTTAAGGCACAATTGTGCCAAAAGGGGCACTATGGTAAGCATTTTGAGAAATTGGTTGAAAACGGGCACAATTTTAAGATTCCGTATTTTCGTGGTTCCGTGGTCATTTTCACTTGTCTAAATTCTCACTTTTCATTTCATTTTCCTCAACAATCCTGTTTCCTGTTAGTATGAAATTTAAAAATTATGATTTCTATGCAATATATACATGATTTCTCAACGTTCAGATTGGTAAACATTAAAAAATGGAGCTTCATGTAGTATTTGATATGCAATTGATGGAATTCCGCAGGTTTCCTGGGCCAAAATTGCCTCCTTTGGGGATTTGGACAAACCGTCTACTTTTTGCGAGGACAAACGCTAACTCGAATATGACTCAAGTGGCAATTTTTCATATTTATAATATATTATTGAATATATTTATATTTTTACGATGCAGAAAAACTCAAAGTCGTCTCCACAATTTAATATTTGAAAGGTGTTCAGTACGGTGATTCAGTACATGTTTCGAACCTACATAGGTTCATCATCAGCTGAATTTACATTGAATTCTACAATAAAGGAAGAGTAATATAATATTAGTTGATAAATGAAGTATAAAATTTACTTACATGGAGATGAAAAAAATAGCAAATTCACATGGTGAAGTTCAAAAGGACATAAAAAATTTGGTTGTGTTAGGTTATTTTTCTAATATTGCATATTGGGCATAAGGGCTCCAAGCCCCCCAATCTTTAATGTATTTATGGTGTTAGGGATGTCCCAAATTCCCCTAATATCAAATTAATCATAATTGTCACTACCAGATTTTTTATGTCCTTTTGAACTTCACCATTTGAATTTGCTATTTTTTTTCATCTCCATGTAAGTAAATTTTATACTTCATTTATCAACTAATATTATATTACTCTTCCTTTATTGTAGAATTCAATGTAAATTCAGCTGATGATGAACCTATGTAGGTTCGAAACATGTACTGGATCACCGTACTGAACACCTTTCAAATATTAAATTGTGGAGACGACTTTGAGTTTTTCTGCATCGTAAAAATATAAATATATTCAATAATATATTATAAATATGAAAAATTGCCACTTGAGTCACATTCGAGTTAGCGTTTGTCCTCGCAAAAAGTAGACGGTTTGTCCAAAGCCCCAAAGGAGGCAATTTTGGCCCCAGAAACCTGCGGAATTCCATCAATTGCATATCAAATACAACATGA
Source organism: Zygogramma bicolorata (assembly GCA_032362365.1). NCBI lineage: Eukaryota > Metazoa > Arthropoda > Insecta > Coleoptera > Chrysomelidae > Zygogramma > Zygogramma bicolorata. Next base: position 7,389,352 of record JAVJAQ010003800.1, on the reverse strand, counting down.
AGCTCCATTTTTTAATGTTTACCAATCTGAACGTTGAGAAATCATGTATATATTGCATAGAAATCATAATTTTTAAATTTCATACTAACAGGAAACAGGATTGTTGAGGAAAATGAAATGAAAAGTGAGAATTTAGACGAGTGAAAATGACCACAGAACCACGAAAATACGGAATCTTAAAATTGTGCCCGTTTTCGACCAATTTCTCAAAGTGCTTACCATAGTGCCCCTTTTGGCACAATTGTGCCTTAAAAAACAACACTGACTATACTGTATACTATAAGTTATATTACACACAAACAACTCATACACAGTAGATTGAAACAGATGGTGAGTTTGAGAAGGGAAACCGAGTTATTATGGACGTCTCATTCACTCTGAAGCGCATGCATAGTACTCTCGCCCTCATACTTCTGGCTGAATAATTTTTGTCTTAGGGGATGTTTGGTCACTCTAATTTGTCTTACTGATTGAATATAACTTTTAAATAAATACTTCAATAACATATTAAAAAATCAGACATGTGAAAATAAGTAAAGTTCATTTATTTTTTGGGTAGCTTAAAAGCGTCTGATAAAAGCTCTGGTCCATCAAAAGTGTCTGACACTTATGATATTACTTTAAAATAATATTCTACATGACATATATAAAAATCAGCCATGTGAATTTAAGTAAAATAATTCTTATTTTTAGTTACCTTTCTCACCTGGTACCTGCCCAGGTGTCACTCGGCAAGTTCCACAAAGCGCGTAGGTATTCAAGGCACACGAGACGCTACTGAAAACTTCAGGTTTCATCCGTGTGAAAATAAGTTATGTCTGATTGCTCTGGGATCTTACTCTATATTTGGGCCCCTCCAAAATGTCTGTAAAAATCCTCCAAACAGAACAAACAATACTCGACCTACCCCAATGAGTGGCATATCACACGGTACGACACTCCGACAACAAAATCGCCCGAACGCCTTTCAAAATAATGGCCAAAATAAAAACTTCATTTCCGAAGAACTTTTCCATACAGAACAAAGTTCCGTTCCCTATAACGATTACTCCGAACCGATTCCTGATGAATTCGGGAACGACAGTGCATGTTACCAACCAGAGTATACTTATGACGAATAAAATTGGGAAACGGAAAATTTTCCGAGTGCCCAGGTCCAGAACGATCAAACTTAGTCATCGAATCAAATAATTTACTAGCAAGACAACTCCCATTTATCGAAATAAAACAACCTCCTTTAAAAGTAATAATCGATACTGGTTCAACACGATCATTTTTGGATCCAATAATTGCTAATCAATACTTTAAAAATTTCATTCAAAATGAACCTTTCTCAGTTTCAACTTGTTTCAACACCTCGAATCATAGTTCATCAATTACGATTCCATCATTCAATGAGTTCAAAAGTGATAAAGAAATAAAATTTTTCTTGTACAAGTTCCATAACATATTTGATGGATTATTGGGAATCGATAATTTGAAATTGTTGAAAAGTCGATTGGACTTGATCAATAGCAAACTTTTAACACCAGAATCAATTTTAACTATTGAATATTTCACCTCAAATCCAACATTATTATTCGAGGAATTGATTCCAAAAAATTCTAAAATTATTACAAAAATTCCTATTGATTGCTCGAACGGACACATCATTATACCAAAACAAGAGATTTTGTCGTGCATAATCCCCGAAACTTTAACAGTTGCATCCAATGGAAAAGCCACTGTTGAAATATTCAACCCAACCGGAAACGACACAAAATTAACCATGCTATACCCAATCAAGACTGTACCTCTCAAATATGACGAAACTTATAAATGTTCTGATCTTCCTGAAATCAGTGAACATGACTGAAAAAATAACTTTGAAATCAATTTTCTGAAAATCTACAGAGCGTCCCAAAAAATGATATTCAAAAAATAATACGTACTGATCACTTAAATTCTGAAGAAAAAAACAACTTTTGACACTTTGTAGACAATTTTCTGACATTTTTTACAGAGAAGACGAACCAATGACATCTACAACCGAAATAAAACACGAGATTAGGACTAAAGACGAAATTCCCGTGTATACGAAATCATATCGGTACCCTTTTGTTCACAAACAAGAAGTGCAGGCACAAATTCAAAAAATGCTCAGACAAAATATTATAAGACCAAGCAAATCCTCCTGGTCATCTCCTATTTGGATAGTCCCCAAAAAGTCAGATGCATCAGGAAAGAAAAAATGGAGAATTGTTATCGATTATCGAAAGTTAAACGAAAAGACAATCGATGACAAATATCCAATACCCAATATAACGGATGTTTTGGACAAACTTGGCAAGTCTATGTATTTTACGACATTGGACTTAGCGTGAGGTTTTCACCAAATCCAAATGAATCCTTCTGACATTGAAAAAACAGCTTTCAATGTTGAGGGAGGCCATTATGAGCATGTTCGAATGCCTTTTGGTCTGAAAAACAGCCCTGCGACGTTTCAGCGCTGTATGGATAACATCCTCAGACCCTATATTAATAAAATCTGCCTAGTGTACCTAGATGACATAATTGTGTTTTCTACATCATTACAGGAGCACATTGACAGTCTTACTAAGATTTTCAAATGCTTACGAGACGCAAATTTCAAAGTCCAAATGGATAAGTCGGAATTTCTAAAAAAAGAAACGGCCTATCTTGGACATGTCATAACCACTAACGGTATAAAGCCCAACCCAAGTAAAATTTCTGCTGTTCAGAAATTTCCTATCCCGACTACGACAAAACAAATCAAAGCATTTTTAGGACTCCTTGGCTATTACCGAAGATTCATAAAGGACTTCGCAAAATTGACAAAACCCCTTACAGCATGTTTGAAAAAAGGTGCAAAAATAACTCATAATTCCGAATTCATACAATGTTTAGAACACTGCAAAACATTATTGACTAATGAACCCATTCTTATCTACCCGAATTTTGACCAGCCATTTATACTTACTACTGATGCCAGTAATTTTGCGCTAGGCGCTGTCCTTTCACAGGGACCAATCGGTTCTGATAAACCAGTGGCGTACGCCTCACGGACGCTCAACCAATCAGAGCAAAATTACTCTACCATCGAAAAAGAGCTTTTGGGGATCGTATGGACCACTATAAGTACTTCAGACCTTACTTGTATGGCCGAAGGTTCCAAATTTTCACAGATCACAAGCCCCTCCAATGGCCCATGTCACTAAAAGAACCAAATTCACGTTTGGTAAAATGGCGCCTCAAACTCGAGGAATTCGATTATGAAATTGTTTACAAAAAAGGGAAAATAATACCAATGCAGACGCGCTGTCACGTATCGAAATTCACATCAATGAATTGCAGGATTTCATGGATAATTTCAATGAAAATCATCGTGAAATCTTAGACATTTCAAACAATATTCCCCCAAGAATAAATCGATCAACGGACGAAGAATCAATCATCCCTCAATTGGGAGAAGGTCCCAATCTCAATGACGTTGATAGCGATGCGAATTTACCCACATCAGATTTCATAACGCCTTCTCTACAAGTCTTCACCACTGACCCGGAACTTCCTCTTTTCAACACTGACAATGCCAATAACAACATCGACATTTCAATTGATACCAGTAACACTGGAAATAGAAACGAAACTATTGCCAGTGGTAATAACGAAAATCGAGACATTCCTAATACCGATGCCTCTATTGAAATCGTTAATAATGGCAACACGCCAACGCACAAGAGTCGAACTGTGAAACTGTTCACTCTAATGTAGAAGACCCAGTTTTGACAATCCCAATTTCAGAACAACCTCTGAATAATTTTGAACATCAAATCAATATTGATCCCGTATTCTATTCACCAGCCACCCCAAAAATCAAGGAAATTTTTCCTAACAAAAAAAGAGTCTTTGCTCAACTATCCCTTCAAAATTTTGAACAAGATGTGATCAGATTACTCAAAGATTATCTTGACCCAAAATACCCTTACGCTTTATATTTGCCCGACGAAAACATGATACCTCAATTTTGTGAAATAATTAAAAATACCTTCAGAACACCCTCAAATAGATTTGTTGGATGTACTAAGATCCTTGAAGACGTTCTCAGGACAGACGACCAACAACATACAATTCAAAAATATCACGAAGGCAAAACTAATCACAGAGGTATAGTCGAAACAGAAAAACGAATCAGAGAAACATACTACTGGCCAAAACTAGGTATTGACACACGAACTTATATCAACAATTGCCCTATATGTCAACCAAATAAATATGACCGTAATCCTCCAAAACAAATATTTCAAGTTACCCCAACACCCAGTAGGCCTTTCGAAACCGTTTTTATAGACACTTTCCAAGCCAAAAACCAAAAATTTTTACTATTGTTGACGCGTTCTCAAAATACGCACAAGCATACCCTCTCCTTATAGTCCAATCAAATAAACTTTTTTCGTCAAATTTCTGCCTACCCGAAAAGTAGCTGTGGATTCCGGCAGACACATGTGTCCTTATTATCCCCTAAAGTTTGCGCCAGATTCTGTCCGTGCGTTTAGCAACAATTAGCGGTTGAATGCCGGAAATCATTATTTTTATTTGTTTTTTGCTTATATAATGAAAACTATTGATCGGATCGGAAAAAAGGTGAATTGAAAGTTGTAGATAATTGAAAAATCTATCGATTAGCGTTGGCCCGATTTCGATATTCCGATTTGTTGCTTAACTATTGCGCTCGGAATTTGAAAAAAGGAGTTTTTTCCATTACTCTATTAAAAAATGTTGAAATGCATTTGGGGGTTGCAAGTGTGAATTTGGGAAGCTTTCAACTAGTAGAAACCACAGTTTCAATTCGGTTGAAAACCAATTGATGGGTTAGCAACAATCTAATTTGTTACTAAAAAAAGTGTCCCACTAGATTGTTATTTCTTGCCCTACGGATAATCGTAGAGCAATGAACAAAACAGTTTTGGATAGTCAAAGAGTTGAACTACAAATTATCGTTTTTGGAATATCGATTTTTTCAATACGATACCTTTAAAAATGGCGTCAAAAAAACAACGTTTTTCAAAGTAAAAAACAATTAGGAAAAAATGGTCGTATCAGAATGAGAGAAAATGCATGGGAAAGCTGCTATTTTTCTACGAATTTTGACAACCTCACTTTTGTTCCACGATAATTAGGAGCCAAGATAACACTTTTTATCATTTAGTTTCCCCTGCATTCGTTTGTTTATATGAAGCAACGAGACCTTGACGACTGCACAGAGCAAGAGTCATATTATCCATAGGAACCAGCAGAATTTGTTTTCCACAATCATTTATCATATTTATTCATAGGAGCAGTGGAGGTTCTTCCGGGACCGGTCGACGTGCCGTGTGGAGGGGGAAGCCGGAGAGAGCGATCCAGCGCATAAAGCCATCGATTCGATATAAGAGGGAAATAAACTGTTCAAGAACCCAAAATGACGATTTTCGCCCACCCGAAAAGTAGCTGTGGGTTCCGGCAGAAACAGGTGTCCTTAGTATCCTCTAAGGTTTGCGCCACATTCTGTTCGTGCGTTTAGCAACAATTAGCGGTTGAATTCCAGAAAACATTAGTTTTTTTTGTTTTTTGCTTATATAATGAAAACTATCGGTCGGATCGAAAAAAAGTTGAATTGAAAGTTGTAGATAATTGGAATGCATGGGAAAGCTGCTATTTTTCTACGAATTTTGACAACCTTACTTTTGTTTCACGATAATTAGGAGCCAAGATAACACTTTTTATCATTCAGTTTCCCCTCCATTTGTTTCTTTATATGAAGCAACGAGACTTCGACGACTGCACAGAGCAAGAGTCATATTATCCATAGGAACCAGCAGAATTTGTTTTCCACAATCATTTATCATATTTATTGATAGGAGCAGTGGAGGTTCTTTCGGGACCGTTCGACGTGCCGTGTGGAGGGGAAAGCCGGAGAGAGCGATCCAGCGCATAAAGCCATCGATTCGATATAAGAGTGAAATAAACTAATCAGAGCCCAAAATGACCTCGCTGTCTGTATCTCGGAAACTACTTTAATAACATGATGCAACAATGCAATCTCCTAATTCTCAGAAATGACCTGGATCTCTTAATGACCAGTCAAAATGATATTAGAGCTTGTATATTTCAATTGTATCTTATAATTGTCTTGTACAGCTTATCCAATTCATCTTGGCACAGAACTAATATCGTACATGCCCAGCAATCTCTGTGAAGTATACCAAGATAAAGAAACATCTATTATATGTGTTATTATGTTGAAATTTATTCCTATAATATATATATATATATATATATATATATATATATATATATATATATATATATAATATAGAAGGTGTTTCTTTCTTCGTCATGGTCTACACTAGCATTGTGCAACTGGAAAAGTATCTGAGTTTGTGCCAAGATGATTGGATAAGCTGTACATGTATTCTCTTTTCTCTTTTTCATTTTAATGTGTTGAATACCTAGAACGCTCTCAACACTATTCCTCTGGGAATATTGTTATGACTTCCTTTTATAGTAGTATTGTCTTTTTCTGGTTAGCACAAGGTAGTTTTCAAGTATCCTTACATGTTAGTACTGTAAAATGTGTTTGTAAGTGAATCCAAAATAAAATGAAATAAAGTTTGAACATTAGTTAAAGAATAGTATCTAAATTATACTACTACCGAAACATTTTTGACCTATAGATGTAATTGAAATTATGTATAATGAATAACCTTACCTTTTTAAGAAATCGAAAAAATTGAATATTCTCACGTGAACTATTACAGAAGTCAGCTTAACAATAATACATGTTCAAATCACTACCAAAATAAAAGTTCAAATGGAATGTTTATTTCGCGCACTCAGTATAACCGGCCGGAACGATACAAACTGTTCAATCGGGGACACTCTGTACAGTAGTTTTAACATGGAAATCACACTCTGCTGAAAGAAACAAACGAAAATTTCTGGGGGCAGATGCCGCCGTATTGGTTCATTTTGTCATTTGCTAAGTATCTGAAATGCCTGATAGGACCTGACTAACCTAACGGAGACAAAATAAACATGTGAATAGATGAATGTTAATGGACATTTTCAGTTACAAGCTGTAAATATCAAAGAGAAATGTTGCACATAAATGGGTCAAAAATCTCAATATAACATTCGTATATACACATTTGTAAAAATATCAATTGGAAAGGAGATGAGCTGTGCTTTATTCATTTTCGAATGTCAGAGAAAACTTGCTTTCTCCGTCTAACTAAGGTAACATTTGACATCGTATTATCAGAGTTAAATTTGAAATGAACGAATAATTCACTACATTTGCAGCGTAAAAATTGAATTATTTGCGATTTGAGGGGTTTCCGAAAACAAACCGGGTAAGCCATAGTGATATTCGATCATATCTCGATGCACTATTGAAAACATTTCCCGAGATACAGACAGAGTGGTCATTTTGGGCTTTGATCAGTTTATTTCACGCGGTGCACTCGACGGCCGTTTAGCGGTAGATCGCTCTCTCCGGCTTCCCCCTCTACACGGCACGTCGAACGGTCCCGGAAGAACCTCCAGTAATCCTATCAATAATTATGATAAATAATTGTGGAAAACAAATTCTGCTGGTTCCTATGGATAATATGACTCTTGCTCTGTGCAGTCGTCGAGGTCTCGTTGCTTCATATAAACAAACAAATGGAGGGGAAACTAAATGATAAAAAGTGTTATCTTGGCTCCTAATTATCGTGGAACAAAAGTAAGGTTGTCAAAATTCGTAGAAAAATAGCAGCTTTCCCATGCATTTTCTCTCATTTTGATACGACCAATTTTTCCTAATTGTTTTTTACTTTGAAAAACGTTGTTTTTTTGACGCCATTTTTAAAGGTATCACATTTAAAAAATCGATTTTCCAAAAACAATAAATTGTATTTCAACTCTTTGACTATCCAAAACTGTTTCGTTCATTGCTCTACGATTATCCGTAGGGCAAGAAATAACAATCTAGTGGGACACTTTTTTTAGTAACAAATTAGATTGTTGCTAACCTATCAATTGGTTTTCAACCAAATTGAAACTGTGGTTTCTACTAGTTGAAAGCTTCCCAAATTCACAGTTGCAACCCCCAAATGCATTTCAACATTTTTTAATAGAGTAATGGAAAAAACGCCTTTTTTCAAATTCCGAGCGCAATAGTTGAGCAACAAATCGGAATATCGAAATCGGGCCAACGCTAATCGATAGATTTTTCAATTATCTACAACTTTTAATTCACCTTTTTTCCGATCCGATCAATTTTTTTCACTATATAAGCAAAAAACAAATAAAAATAATGATTTCCGGCATTCAACCGCTAATTGTTGCTAAACGCACGGACAGAATCTGGCGCAAACTTTAGGGGATAATAAGGACACATGTGTCTGCCGGAATCCACAGCTACTTTTCGGGTAGGCGAAAATCGTCATTTTGGGCTCTTGAACAGTTAATTTGATTGGATTATTAATCTCAGTGCCGTTGCAAATAATTTACTGACCTACATCAACCATCATGGCGTTCCCAAGTCCCTCCATTCGGACAATGGCACAGAACTCAAAAACGAACTGATTCAAGAGTTCGCTGACACTCATAAAATAAAATTACATTATGTCACCCCTGATCATCCAGAATCCAAAGGAATAGTCGAACGATTTCATTCCACAATTATCGAACATCTGAGAATTCTACAAGAGACTCACAAAGAACTCGACATTGTTAAACAAATGCCGTATGCTATCATGGGATATAATCATTCGATTCATTCAGTCACGGGAATGAAGTCCATTGACATCATCACAGGTCACCTATCCACCTCAGATCCTTTCTAAATCCAAACAAAAAAAAAATTGAAAAGCGTAACACCGAACGCGAAACTCCACTCAACTATAAAGAAAAAACGCCAGCATACAAACGTACAGACACACGCAATAAACTTTCCCCAAAGTTCAAACGAGTCACCGTTTTGAAAAATAGAACAACTGAACTGAAATTACCAAAAAATACCTTGCACAAATCAAGTTTCAAAAGACCATTGTTTCAGGTACGTCCTGTCACTGACGATGAGCCAGGATGTTCAAATACAGTCCCTGAATAAAAATCCAGGTATACTACCCTTCAAAATAGGAACCACTCGTGTAAAAGGAAACCACCATACCTTTATTTACTATTATGACTTCACCCCTATATCTGATGAACTCTCTCTCATTCAATCACAATATTTGAAATTAATCGAAGCAGTAAATAGCGGACTGTCTCATCCATACTTTGTAGAATTGAAGACAATCAATCAAACAATATATTTACAACTTCAATTATCATTCACTAAATTAGATTCACTTGTACCAGCTAGAAGACCAAAAAGAGGATTAATAAACGGCCTCGGTAGTATAACCAAAAGTATCAGTGGTAATTTAGATGCGGTAGACGCAAAAATACGATCAGGCAATCGCAGAACTAGAAATCAGTCAAGAAAATAGTGTAACCAAAATTAATGATCAAATTTCACTCTCTAAACACATAATTCAAGCTTTTGAAGAAACAACCAAAACAGTTAAACACAATCAGCAAGTAATCAAATAGAATCAATAAAATTGCTTCGGATTTATCAACTTTTATATATGATTTCAATGATTTTCTTGAAACGAAGGAAGCCTTCGAACAACTCAACTCCATTCTTCAATTATTGATCCAAATATTGACTGATCTGGAAACGCTAAACTGCACACAGCGCACCCGAGTGTTTTGAAAATGAAAGATCTCGAAACCATGATCACATTCGTATCACAACATTATACTTTCGAGAATCTTTTGTTTGGCATAGATTCAACAAATACATTTCGATACTATGAAATCATCGAAATAGGAACATATCAGAAAAATAATAAGATAGTTTTCGTAATAAAACTCCCACTAGTACTCTCAAATATGTTCATCCAATACCACCTATATTCAGTTCCTACCCCAAACCACCATTATACCACCCTCACCATATCTGACTACGGATGGGGTATATTTTCAATATTCGACAATGCCCTGCCGGGACCTTCATGATGTCCACCACTGCCCTTGGAACAATCTACTACCAGGAGTCTCCACGAACGACTGCACCTTCCAAATTCTTGGCATCGACAGTGACCTGTCCAATTGCCACCCCGTGCCAATAAGCCAGGAATCCAACATCATTGAACAAGTGGACGATGCCCACTATATAGCAATTTTTACGAACGCCACCCGAATCCAGACAATGTGCAGCTCCACGGACATCACCACACCCACAGGAGCCCATCTGATTACCCTTTCATTGGGGTGCCAATCCAGAACTCCTACAGAAGAATACGTCAACGATGTGACCGAAATAGGAGCGCAACCCTTGCTCTTGCCTGATATTCTGCTACCACAACACGCAACTACTCCTCTAGACAAGCTGAACGAAATACATAGAGAGGCTGACCGCCTAACACTCCTGACAAGAGATCATCATCCATCCCCAGTGTACCCATGGACAATTCCGATATTTGCCACAATGATAATTATTCTTGGTATCGTTATCATTAAGAAGGACAAGCACCTGATAGTTCGACGCCAGCCTCCTGCTACCCTTCAAGAGAACAACACCGAGCCACCCTTACCAAAGGAACGGAAAACATTCTTCACTCCATGAAACCATGTTTTTCATCTTAGGGGGGAGGAATAACGTTGTCACCGACCCCGTATTCTGCTGACAGTATGCTAGAATTCCTAGGAAGAAGCCGCTTATCAGCAAGTCGCCGAGAGTGCATCGCCTCTAAGGGAACTTCATGCATTTAGTCTGACATTATTCTTAAAACGATCAACACCATTGTCTTTGATATTTTTCTGTTCAAATAAAATAATTTTAAAAAAAGGCTTTTCGAGTTTTCGAAAACAAAAGTAGCCACTATGTGTCTTCTTCAATATACCAATATTGTATATACTCGTATTTCTACAAAAATGAGCTTTTGTCTTTTTCCCCATAGCTCGTTTAGTCTTTGAGCAATCAAGTCCATAAAAAAACTATTGTGTAGCTATTTCCGAGAGCTATGAGCGCACTTCAATGATTCTTCGTTTCCGATTATATTTTTGATAATATTCATGCTGAGAGGGCTCAAAAAAGGTACAGTGTACGAACACACACAAGCTTTAACTGGCCATATCTTACTCCATTTTTATCCTACAGAAAAAATGAAACTCCAGATTTTCAGAAAAGAATAACCTACAATTTTGTACCCAAGAAAATTTTGCATGTTTTTATTAGTTTTTGGGTTAATTTGGAAACAATGCGATATTTTGCTAAATTACGGAAGTGAAAGTGAATTGTGAAGTGGCAACGATTTTTTTCAAAAGGAATGGAACAAAGGGTGAGATTTTCATTATTGTCTTCATACCTCGGTCAGTTTTGATGTCAGGAACTTTTATGAGTGATCAACAAGCAATAATTCCGTTTGTATTGGATCGGAATACGTCATAAATACACGATTACCTTTAATTTTTAAAAGCTATAACAGGTTTTTCGATCAAATGCATATTTTTCCAGTTATTCGCGAAAAAGAATCTGAAAACGTGATTTTTAGGCTGAAAACCGTCAATTTTACTCGCAAAAGAATTAGTCAATTTATCGATTTCCGCACTTATTTTCGAAGAAAAATTTTTCACCCCCAAGGGGGTGGCATCCACCGCTAGGGAAAGAGCAACCCTCGGCATAGGGTAGATTTTAAAATAGAGGGTATGTAGAACCTAAATCCAGATTTCCATGCAAATCGGTGCTGTATGGGATGAATACACGGGAAAATGGTCATAGACTGGACTGATAACAAAATTTTTCAGCTGAAATAAAATATCAATTACTGCTCACACTGTACAAATAGATCAAATTGATTGTGCTATCACCAAATTTGTAATTGAAAGACCTTTCAGATGAAGAATCACAACCTACTTTTCCATTTGAAAAAAATCGTCGTCACCACTTCAAAACGTGGCACCCTCAGAATATACATGAAACAACAGCATTAAAAAATTCAATAAAAATTTACCTATTTCAGGATTTTTGTCGAAATAACACTGTTTGAAGTAACCTATATATGTTTCGTAATTTAGACGCCCACCGTCTGTCCTTTCACAATACGTTCATAGCTAAGGAAACAAAACATTTGTGTGACTAAAATCCCCTTCATTTATACCTTGACATCTGCTGCTCATGAGATGTCTGGGAACCTGGAAGTCTCTTCATTTTGTCAAGTTACTTCTCCTGATCTTTATAATAGCTCTTTTACTTTCGAAGAATAACATAGTGTTGCCTGAGTCGTTTACCCAGAAGAGAAATATCCTTTCTATTTTAGCACCCAGAGAAATGACCAAATGTATCAGAAGTTTGTTTGAAGGTCATTTTTTTGTGGTGGATCAATATTGGTTCCGTAGTTTTTTGCTGACTAATTGGACTTGTTCTATCCAGAAAGAACTGTTTTTCAATAGACGCAACAACTTTTCGGGGTAGATTGAAAATCTGCCCTTCTACACTTGTATAGATTCCAATATTAATTCTTATTTTTTCAGATTGTGGTAGGTTACAAACCCAAAAAACTACGGAACAAGTATCAGAAGTTCTTTATTTTTTTTCAATATTGGAAAGAAACTCGGAAGGATTTTGCCGATCCTTCTTAACCAGAGCTCAATTACCCTGAGACGAAAATGAAATCCAATTGAAAAAAAAAATCATAAAGTCATGAATGATATTTTATTTAGTTTCAATATTCAACTGTCTAAGAATAATGTGAATAATCCTCATTTTTTCACACAATAACAATCTCCTAAATAGCAGAACCCGGCTATGTACGACTCTAGCAGACAAAGTTTATGGCAGTATTCACATACACAATCTTCCACAGGTGCTTCTGTCGTCGTCGATTCTCTTAGTAAACGAACTGAAACCATAACACCTGAAAAATATATTTTAATTTATTTCAATTTTATTAGATAGTTTCCATTCAATGATTTCTATTAGGAAGCTATCTGCAACTGACGAAATTATTTATAAATCTTTTTGATAAATTATTTCACACATTTCGGTTCAGTAGGTTCAATCAATGATTTGAATATTCAATCGCTCTCTGAAATCTTCCAATCAAAGCGATTGAACCATAATGAAGTAATGAAAAGGAATTTGTTTCAGTTTCAGAAGATTTCAGGTTTTTCATATCACGATGTATTCAAAGAGAGGTTTATGAGAAGATCATGATAGCCCAATGGTGGAATAAAAACCACTTCAAAATACTGCGATTACGAAATCAACTCCAGTTTTTCGTTCCTTGAAAAAATAGATTTTATTGAAGAGGACCGCTTTTTCGTATTTTTACAACATAACTTCAGAATCACCCAGTATACACCCACATGAGTCTATATTTTTCGAATGTACTCTTTAAGAGGAACCCAAATATGCAAAGCATTATTCCATTCGGAAAAATATAACTTTGATACAGCACGCTTTCATTAAGCACATTGTATATTGAAAAATTATTTAGAAAGGCTCATCCAAGTCATTTTTTCACTACAGAACTCGCCTTCACCTCAAATTTCTAATGCTAGATCTACGTGACACACACTGTATAACACACAAGTAAAAGAGTGGTGTTCCTAATAAACTTCCGCTCAGCAGAAAATGTGCTTTGAAATCATTCAAAGAAGAAAAGTACTAGGTAGGCTATCAAAAAAAAGTTTCACATACCTTTCTCAGCGGACGTATTATCTTGAGCTCCCAATACTGCCAAAATTATGGCTTGGACAACGATAAGAAACACAACTACCTTCATTTTTCAAAAAGTAATATACCAACGTTGTTCACAGCTATTATCTCACTGTGGAGTACCACCTAAAAGTTGTTTATTTATACTAAAAAAAGCTTGAGGGATTTTTTTTTCAATTTAGAGGTTGAGATTTTAACCTTATCAGTATTTCTCAATGACTTGATTACGAAATTGTTTTCATTATCATCCTTGCTGGTTCTCAGGTGCACCTATATCGAGTGGACATATTACCAATAATTTGGCAAAAAATATTTCTGGAAAATATTGAACTTAATAGAAAATGAAAACTATATTCAAAGGGTAGATACTCGCTGTACTTAGTTTCCTTGGATGAGGAGTTTTTTCATTATTTTTTTTCTTTTATATATCATCCCTTTGTTGAACACTCTCACGAGTGCGCCCAGAAGACAGAGCCTTGTACGGGCAAGGGTTGTCTAATCATCTTGGGTGCCGTAGCGCTCTGGGGCGTCTTACTGATTTTTACGGTAGCGCATTTGCTATTTCAACTGTAGAGAAACCCTGAAAAACTCACAATGCCACCGGGATGGTTGGTGTTTTCAATCCAGATCCTACCAGGATTGGTATCTAGGCAACTAATGATAGCCTATCGCACCGAGCCGGTCAGAAAAATTCTGCCCCGACCGTGACTCGAACCAGCAGTGAAAATAGCCCAACTGAACATAAGGACCGCGCCTCAGACCGCTTGATCACACCGACCGACATTATTATGCATGGTGTAACATAAGTACGTTGAAATATTCGAGTGAAGTCTTCCTGAGACAATTTTAAGAAAAGAAAAGGCCATGTAAATTCGTGTCCGGAAATGCTTCGATGAACATTTTATAGGGAAAAGTTGTTTAATTTTGTAATGTTCTCAGCAACTTTACTCAGCGCCCTGGGAGCTGAGTAATATGCATCGATATAGAAAGTTGTAAATATTTCGAAAACTATCACTTCCAGCCTTGTTGAGGAATCATCTCCTTTACTTGGAAAAGGTGTGGGAATGAGGTTTTTTCATGGAAAGTACCATGAATTGAAAATTCATCGATTCATCAGGAAAAACTGGATTGAAGTCACAAGCAGGCTTGTGAATTGTTACCCTAATAAAATCACAATTCATATCGCTAATTTCAAAACAAAACGAATCGAGTTTTCGGAATAGCACAGTTTTTTTAACGTGTCCACTCTAAGATAAAAAATAAATTCATGAAAGGAGTTATATCTGAAATCTCCGAAAAGTTTTGATATTTCAATTAGTTTTAATACGCCACCATTTATTGAACATAGATACTAAAAATTCATGAAAGCCAATAACTTGTTAACAGAGCTGTAAAACTTCTATTCAATGCGAAAATGATTAAATATTCGCAAGACTTTTTTCCTTTTTTATTCGACAAATTCTTCTGACAACAAACTTTTTCAACTGTCTAAGACAACATATCAACACACATACAGGGAGAATTATTGAAACATATAAAAAATCACTTTCTTCGGCCTTATTTTTCAGCAAGAGCTTTATATCAGAGGGGAGTCAAGTGCGTTAAGTTCGGTGTTCGAGTGACTTGAGCTCTGTTAAAAAAATTCACTTTCATTCCAAAGGTTATATTATACTATAGATAGATAGAAATCGCGAAAATTTTTTTGCTAATTTTTGATAAAAATTAGGAGGAAAACCAATTCATCCTGCTAAGTTCCACATGGTTTTGACCGTAAACTCTCTACCATCTTTTGCTGTTCACAGCGCACAGCGCAATCCTTTTGAATTGACGCCAATTCTTCCGCCTTCCGATTTCGATCTGAATGATACTTTCTATCATCGCAAAGTTCATAAATGCTTTCCATACAAATTCTTGACTGTAAACTGTAATTTTTGGTATATTCCATTCTATAATTTCATTGATATTATTGAAGTATTACAACCAAATGGTGACATTTTGAAATATCAAAAATTTGAAACGTCATAATCGAAAAAAATCAATTAGTATGTATCCATGGCAATAACATAATAAAGTGAATAACAGTATAATTTTGTTCTGATTGGTTTTGTTCGATCAGATGACTTCAAATCAACTGATTTCATTGGATTTCTACTTGAGCAAAAAATTATCAACATAATTCCAACAGCATCTCTCAGTACTTCAGCTCGTTATAATTGTTAGTACTCGCGGAATAGATATTATTATGTGCGAGTGTACTTGAATGAAACTTTGATTTAGTTTCTTTTAGTTACCTTGTGTTGGAGTTCACGTCATAACTAATTTATATTGATATAAACTGTCATTTGTAATGAATCCATGTCACAATGGGAGATTAAACTAGATGACAGCCTTAATCGTTTTGTCAAACTAGATAACATTTTTAGGCGGTATAAGAAATATTATTGTCCAAATTAGGGTACAATAATGAAAGCGTTCGTAACCATGGAAGGGTGTATTTTTTTACTGAAAATTGACTTCCTACAGGACAGTTCTCATGAAATTTCGTCAGAAGTAATCGAAAATACTTTTAAGTTTCAAGATAACATTATATTCTTTACAATGCCCTTCTCTATTCTATTTAGATAATAATACTCGCCCACTTGGAAAGATTGTATTCAATTCGTATCAACTACTTGATATAGATACCTGTCCAGAAAAAAACACGTGAACCCATAAGTGCTTTCATGTTTCTTGCAATCAGGAATTGATTATCAAATATTGTGATAGAACAGAAATCTTTCGAGCAGTCAAGTCGATACAATTTTTCTACAGTCATTTCGATTGCAAATAGGTTTATAAGTTCATAAATTCATTCGTTTTTGTCATTTTGATTCCGAAAAAGACCTGCATCTGGACAAAAAAATCACAAATACTGATGGTCTGAGGTAACATTCGAAATAAAATGTATTCAATATATTTTACATCTTCATTTTTCCTTCAGAGTAACCACTTCCAATCACTAAATTAGCTATAAATTCATGCAAAGTAACTGTTTCGACTATGTTTTATATTTTCAAAAAATATCATTTTTCATTTACAGTCAGTTTTGAGTCTTTAAATGAATCAAATATAGTTCAAAAAATTCTCACAATAGATAAAGTTATGAAGATTCAACAACTACTTACTGAATATCCGAAGGATGTTTAATAGAAAGACGTTTTTGAATGAATAATATCCAAAATTATTTGAGGTTCATTGAAAGAAGTGGTTCACAACATCTTCACAAACATTTTAGAATTAATATTGAACATACAAGAATGCAATGAATATTCAAAATTGATTAGATGGAGTTTGAGAATATCTTGAAAATATATACAGAAATGAAGAATTAATAAATATTTATCGAAGATTCAAAACTGATTTGAAGAAGGATCAAAACGTCAAAATAATTCAAAATTATTATTCAACATATATGCAATGATTATTCAGAATTTCTTGGTTAAATTTGGAAATATTCTCGAAATATATTCAGAAATGTAGGAATGAAAAATATTCGATGAAGATTCATATCTCATTCAAACAAAAATCAAAATATCTTCAAAATATTTCAAAATGAATATTCAACATACACGCAATGAATATTCAAAATTAATGAGATGAAGTTTGAAAATATTTTCAGATTATATTCGGAAATGGGGAAATGATAAATATTCAATGAAGATTCAAAACTCATTCATATGAGGATCGAAACATATTCAAAATAGATTCAAATGGTAATATTTATGATAGTTTAAAAGTAGAATCAAAGTTTATCAAAAACATATTGAAAACATCTTCCAAAGATATTCTGGACTGAAGCTTGAAAAATATATTCAATGAAGATTCAATTATTTTATTCATAAGATATTAACGAGTTATTAGTGGATGGATATTCGAAACATATATTTTATAACCCTTCGAGACACGTTTTCATAGAACAAATTGTTGTAACGCCGTCTTGGTACTACTAGTCAACATAAAACACAACATCGATATCATATTGTTCTCTCACCGAGACCGCAGGCTTTCATTATGTTTTCTGGTGCGCTTATGAATACACCAAAAAAATTAATATTTCATGGGCAAGATACCCAAACAAGATTATAGGTAGAAATGTGGTGAAATGAGAAGGAAATTGGGGAAGATTGAGAGGTTGATAGTGGATACATCGTCATCGTCAGTACAGGGTTTTGCAGTGGCATGTTTTGTGATATACTATCAAACATGGAAAAAAAATAGTACTATTCATGAAGTTTTTATAAAAAGCAAATGATAGCGGTTTGTGTCGTTCTTTCGAAACTCGTTTGAGAGAATATTGCTATAGAATGTTCATGAGATATTTCAAACCAACGTTTATGAATATAAAAGCGAGGTGGAAACTTACTCATGTGATAACAATCCAAAGATAGTCTCGAGATGCATTAGATCAAGGTGAATATATCTCTTTTCTTGACTATTTGTGCAGTTTATCTACACAGCAAATGAATGCGGTCTGTGCCGTTCTTCCGAAACTTTGCTCGTTCAAAAATGCAGATACAGGCGAGGTGGAAACTTGACTCATCTGATAACAATACCAAGGAAAGTACCCAGACGCATCATATCATCATCTTTTTCTGAACTGTCGTGCAGTTTTTCTATGCACATGTCAGCGTTTTTTTCGAAACTTTTCTCATTTGTGAAGTTTGATACAGATATTGCACGTGATGCTCAATCTTCTGAAAGAGGTGGTCAAATTTGCCATAGGGAGTGCATATTCCAGTAGTAGCAAACTGAATGAGGTTATAGAACAATCCACGAGGAGTTGCCAAATGCATCAGATCAAGATGATCAGGTCTTTTCCTGGACTATTTATACTGTTTTTCCACATAGTAAATAAAGGCGGTTGGTTTGTACCATACTTTCGAAACTTTGATCGATGGAGAGGACATTCCTGCCCTTTGTCAACCACAATTTGATAAATGAATACATGAATTGCAGTACAAGCATATGTGAAATAACAGCCCAAAGGCACGAGAATCTTATCGAGGAAGATACGAGTTGCCTGAATGTGGGAGTGAATGTAACGAAGAAAAAGTAAATTCAGTACGAATCACCTGAAAATTGTGATTCATTGATATGACCACTTTGATGTCCTGTTCGAATCTTTGTTCACTCAAGACGAAATAGATACTGTATTGTACAATGGAAATTGATCTATTCAGATCAGTTCCAGGATCTGAGCTGTAACTTTTTGTGCGATAGGGTAGAAGGAGAATGGTTGTTTTGCTGAACAAATCATTCACCATCTGCACATTCATAGGCACAGGAGATTGACCGGTTTATACCATGTTTGAAACCTATCAAAATAATTTTCTGAACTTCCTGATCTGAGGGGGGGGGAATATCCCTTTTAACCCTTCCACATTCTTGTTATGCATCCATAGGCGGCTTCAGTTTTTTTCCAATCTAATATCACAAAAAAAAATGGTGCAGGGCTCCTCAAAACTGAGACTGTAAATTCATTTTTTTTGAATATTTCAAGCTAGAAAACTCGCACCAAAAAGTTTTGTTACATAGATCTGAACAATTCTTGCTTTGTTTTTCATTTTTAGATGTGCTAACAAATATCTCAAATTGATATTGATGAGAAAATTCATGATTTCTGTTGTGGTTTTCAGGACAGTTTTGTCTGAACAATATTTGGAGAAATTATACCATATTACTGATTCACTAGGAGACTGCTCTCGAGATGCATCAGATACAATTCCGTTATCATAGTCGTTGTAGCATGATGAATGGAGAGAAATAATATAAGAAACCTGTATATGTCAAAACTGTTTTTTGATTCTAAGTTTTTTATGGAATACAGAACCATTTAACATCAATATCGATATTACAGAAAAAACGGAATATATGATAATGTATAAATATCTATGTATATACACAATCATTTTTATTCTGCTTGAGAAAGTTATTGTATAGCGAAACAGGTGTTGCGACTTGTGAACTCATTGTCAGTGAGAATTGTACAGGATACTTTTTAAATATTCCAAAAATGAACAATTTGTTCAGGCCAGCCTCAACTCACCTACACTGTAGGTTGACGGACTAACACCTATTAGAAAACAACTACTACCTAGTCTACGGGCAGATGGCGCAACAACGGCTATTTTGCTAGTTGTTTGTATCAGCCTAGGTCTAGGGAAGATGCTCTACTCGAGTATGATTTTTAATTATGGGAAGTCATCGACTTATGTTGATGATGGCACTGCCTTGCACTGACGAGAGGCCAAATAGCTCGAAACCGGTCTGCAAGTGTGTCCCGTCCCAATAATTGAAAATCAATTCTGGTGGTGTATCGCCAAGAGCATATGTGGAATTTCTTCTGTGAAGAATCCCACACTAACACCTGTTGGATGTAATCCAATGCCCTTCGTGGTATTAGCCAGGGGAGTAGTTGTTTTCTAATAGGTGTTAGTCCGTCAACCTACAGTGTAGGTGAGTTGAGGCTGGCCTGAACAAATTGTTAATTTTTGGAATATTTGATTTAAAGCCAGTCTTCAAGCATCCCCATGAATATTTGTTTCATAGGATACTTTTTGTTTATATGGATTTTCATCAAGTATCGGCCAGTTCAATTAAATCTATGTATATGTATTCTTCTATCATGTGGTAACATTGCCACATTCTAAACCGTAACAGATACAAAGACTATTAAATGGAAAAAAAGGTAACTGTCATCGGGAACAATATAGTGGTCGCAGAAAATTTACGGGAACTCTCGCCCTTTTAGAGTTATACGGGGAAAACCAAAAATGCTGTCTTTCGTTTTTTTTCGAATGGAATTTTTATTTTGAAGAATATCAAAAAATGGAAAAGGAAAATTTTATTGCATTCGAAGTGTTCTATGACGATGTAATAATAAATATTCGATAAAACGTTTCGTATCAACATGACCACCATCAATTTCATTTTAATACGGACCATTCTTGGAAACTTTTGTAGGAGGTGGTTCTATTTTTGACTCCTGACTACTTTGGGAAAGAGTATCACTTTTCTGACGTTTATTTTCACTAGATTCACCAATTTCGTAATCTCCCAAATTTGGATATTGAATCCCAGCAAAACCTTCGAATGTTTTTTTTGCAGATATTCCTTCCGTATCAATTAAAATATGGGTATGACCTTCAGCAAATGCACTTAAAGCCTTCGATCGTCATGTACTTGACTTACAAAATTATCTAAATCAAAGAAAGGGTTCTTCCCTGGTAACTCGTTACCAGGACCGGTGTATTTTTGAAAAGGCAGTTGAGGCATAATATTGTACACTCAGGACAAAGTTTTTGTTACAAATACAATAACAAAAAGAGCATTGATCAATATAGCGTCATCTATTGGAAAGTGAGGCAAAAATCAAACGATGAAGTAGAATCTATAACATTTTGTTAGATTTGGAGAAGAAATAATACTCCTTAGTTATAAGGTGGTAATTGATTCATTTGGGTAATGGGCAAAATGCTGGAATTGTGCAAAAAACGCTATAAATATTACGAACGTTAGGCACTACCGGTCTCTGACAATAAATTGAACTGATCGCTACGCTCTTTCAACAATCGATCGGTGAAATGTGCTTACCTTTTCTTATAATTTATAACATACTTTTATTCATAATATCCTCTCTTCAATTTTTGGTATACGTTAAATAATCAGACGTTGCACTTTGGCTCCGTTTGGATTAAACTGAATATCATGCGGGAATAGGATAAGAAAAATATTTTAATACAAATATTTATTAGAATAGCAAATTATTGCACACGTACATGATTGTTGAGTAGGTATATATGTATTTGGTAATATGACATATTTAACTCCCGAAAAAAAATATAAACGTAAAAAAACAAGGTGGCCAAAGATTATCGTTTTGACCGAAAAAAAAATTGCTTCCAATTTTCCATGATCCTTTCAACAAAGCTTAAACTCGACAAATGATATGTTTCGACTTATGTACTATGTTCTTACAGTAAAGAGGAATACTTTGTATCTCACAAATACTAATGAAATCAACTGCACTCAAAAATCGATCAGTGTCGGATCCAGAAGGTATATAACGGTTAGGGGGAGTAATTCAAAGGGTATGAAATTTATTATTATCATTCATCATAGGCCCGTAGACAGAAAAGTGAGGCCTTGGGGTTTTTGTGAGTTTACATCCTCCCTCAAACTCAACAGTAATTTTGATTGTGAATTTGGCCCTGAACGGGAAATTCTACCCTTCTCCGAATGATGTTGTTGATGTGTTTATAAGTTTGTCTCAGAAACATGATTTTTCAAAATACAGTTGTATGAATTATAAAAATAAATAGACGAAAATGAATGAATGAAAATAAAAAAAATTATTGAAATAGAATAAAAAATAAAACAATCTCAAATGGAAAATTTTATTTCATCCTGTTCATTCAAGATCAGAATAATTGAATACGGAATTATAATGAAAGGTCTCATTGATCACAGAACATTTTGGATCATGATCACCGAATCGTGATTTGTTCACCATAATCATCGGGGAATATGTTATAGAGGGATAAATCAACTATAATTCATACATAAGAACATTATTCGTAAAGAAACATGTGTTTAGCTAATTTGTGATAAAAAATTGCCTGAAGCTGATTTTGGAACGACCCCAACCATTTCTGATTTTCAGAAATGAAATATTCAAGGGAAAAACTATTCTCGATATTTGCTGCAGCTAACTTCAACATTCAAATCGTTTTGTTCAAAGAGTCATGTGAGTTTCCATTAAAATAAATTTCATAAGACTAAGGTTTGTAAAGATTATTACTCTGACAAATTGACTTGGATATATCCTAGCATAGGTTCAAAACATAAAAAGTCTATGTGGTTGCTTTTTTAATCAATGTAGACCTATACTTCTTATTACCCAATAGAATGTTCTTACAATGAAATTTTTCTAGGAATGGATAATATTTGTTAGCCTGTACGACTGTCTATTTCAAACATAGTAGGAATTTCCATCAATACGTGCTACTGATCAAGTTTTTAATTTCTTCGAAATATTTCTGATGGATTGTTTCAACCAACGGAAGCAAGAATCAATTGGATCAATAGATGATCGAATCCATCTATTGGTCCAATCTGTTCAATCGGTTGATTCAACAATGAAATGAAAAACTCGCCTATACCTACACATTTGTTGAATTTTGAAGATATATCAATAAAACAAACAAACACGTTTCCTACACAGGTTAACTGATTATTACCGAGGACTGGTTAGACGTGTTTATAAAAGTATAAATCGATTAAAATTTTTGAAACTTCAGATGAGAAGAAACTAATAATGATCTATTCAAAACATGTAAACTTACTTTCCCTTCCTGTTTTACCAGAAGTTATCAACAACTGTCTTGTTACGAATGAAACACTTTCCATATTTGGTGTTTTTGTATTACTTTTTGTAGTCTGTTCAAAGAAATACACGACCACTGTAGGTTTCCCTAGGGTTTGAATAGTAAATGCACTAGTGAAAAGTCAGTAACTTCACCTGAAGCGCTACGGCACTCAAGAACATTAGCAGCTCCTTGCTGGCGCGAAGCTTTGACCTCTAGAGGTCTATTCTTGACACTTCGCCTAAGAAGCCTATGTGCGTATTGCTCACTCATAGCTCAACAACAGCATAGTTGTTATTTTAGAATTCGTTAGTGTTTGCCAGGCGAAAATAAAAATATATAATGCTTCTTTCTTCAGTATATTTGATGTCTAATTCGTACCGCCTTAGGCTGGATTCAGACAGACCCGAAATTCGATCGTACGATGATCCGACAGCTTTCTGATTGGTCTAAATTCAAATATAGACCAATCAGAGAGCTGTCGGATCGTCGTACCATCGGATTTCGGATCTGTCTGAATCCAGCCTTAGAGATTTTTCACCTTTTTTGAAAATCTAAATTTAGATTTTTTTATATAGAAAAATTTCAATAGTTCTGAAGAAGTTCATCTTTTCTTTCGTTACCTCACAATAATACGCTTTTAATGCAAGTGTTCAATGTTCAACAATTCGATTATCTCATACGGAGGGTTCAACAATTATTCATTTTGGTCATCATAAAACAGCCATACCTCTATTTCTCAAAGAAGAAACGCATTTTTCACACATGTTATGTTTCTGCAATAAATTCTTAGAACATTTTGTAACTATATTTTGAGCAAACGATTCGGGAGATTCTGGATTATTCAGGAAAAACACCTCAATGAACCGAATGTTCTGTTAAATTTTACTACCATGAAAAGTATGAAAACCGGTACATTCGTCCTGTGTTAGTTCATCAATTCAAATGGTTGAGTTTTGGGAAGCAAAAGCCAAAACAAGAATGCCTGAGCTCATCACTACCCACTCAAGAAGAGGTTAATTGAATTCAAAATTCTTCCATGAAATAGATACGTTCATATATCCCTTTTGTTGCAAGCATTTATTTATTTTCTATCTGAGGTGGAGTCAAGGAGTTAACTGCGGCTCTAATCCTTTCAATCATGTCATCCAAATTTTGAGGTGATCCTGTCATCATTTTTCTTTCAAAAATAGTTCAACACATTCGAGATGAAACATGATTGCATTCTCAAAAATCATCGTCTTCATTTATATAAAACAACTGAAACATTTTCGAAACGAATCGACGATTTATTTATTTTTTTTCCTTGATCAGTCACTCCTACGAGTATTTTCATATTCTTCATGTCAACCAGATGATAATGAACAAAATTTTCAGTTAAATTGGAACATTTTTGTGAATAATCGAAAATCTCCCGAACAGTTTTTTTTTAAATATATAGAATCATATTCAAATTCTATTGAATATTGATCAGTCACATCGAAACTGCATTTTTACGTGGGCATGAGTACTATAAAAAAAATCGGAACTACCGAAATTTTCCTATGAAATAAATCATCTCATCGAATAACAAAGAAGTTCACCGAAAACCGTTGAACCCCTAACATTCTGAAAAGACTCACATCCGAATAGAAAAAGAGGTTCAAATACACTCAATATACAAGGTGTTTCATTCGGAATGAGAAAGTTGTTGACATCTTCCGGTCTAACCAAAAATTAGTCAGAGTTCAAAATATTTCATATTAATTGATTATAAGTAGGTAGTTACTTCTTGTCCCAATTACTAGAATTTGAATCACTGTGCTTTCCGAAATACGCCAAACTACTATGCCCTCGTGTAAGCTTGTGACTTCTCCAAAAATTATAGGTCTACATTCATGCTGATCTTTTGTTTTGAAATGAAAGCGATTTGATGGGAAACATGAAGCACCAACAATTAATTAGGGAGAATCTACACTTTCTTTCGAAAACTTGGTCCTAACTGAATGAATAAGTAACAGTGGAACACTGATCTTAAATATTCATCACGAATACAAAATCTAGTAGGAATGAATGTTAGATGAAGAACTAGACGGACCTATAATAGTTGGGTCAAGGATTTGTGTGATACTTCATTCCTGTTGCAATTTCTTCGAGAGGAAGATGAAATAATGTATCACGAACTGTAACTTCTCACCATCTATTTTTATTCACTCGTCACGAGACATTTGTGGTGCACAATTAAGCCTATTTAAAATGTATATCGCAGATTCTGTGTGAATTCTCAAACTGATAGATTAATTTAATTTCAATGCGGGATTTCAAGCCTTTGAACTGATCTTATGTTACGACTGTAAGCTATACATTTCATTTTATATGCAGTAGATATATCTCAAATATTAATTAAAAATTTCTCAAATTCGTGATATTTGTATAACTACTCTAGAATAGCTTGTAGCAAAAATTCACCCTCATAATATCCGATCTTGATTGACAGCTCATGAGTATCAATTGAGAACAGTTTTTAGTCACAAGGTCAGTCTAGCTTTTCTATTTAGTTGCTTATGAATATTGTACATATGTTGAGTGGAACAGATACAACTGAAATTATAGTGACACTACTTTTCATAGATTTAATATAAGCTGATATAACTTCCTCAATTCACTACTTACTTTGAAAATTGTAGTCTTCCCATATACCATACCGTAGACAGTTTTATTGAAACGAATTATTTGAATCCACGGGAATTTGTTTTTTCTAGCACGAATCAACATTAAGGTACAAAGTCACACAGGGTCATACTTTTTTCATAGGAGCAATATAGAAGGCAGAAGTAGCTTTTTGACACTCATCACAATTTTTATACGAACAAAATTTTCCAGCGATTACAACAAAAATCAATACCATAGACGATTGTTGTAATTCGACTGTTTGATGTTTGGGTATCTGAAGACAGTACCGGTTTTTCAGTTTTGCTGACTATTGAGTTTCAGTAGATTTAAAAACGTCCATAGTCACTGTGGGTGTTTTGATATATAATTAAAATTTAGGGTGGAATATAAACAGGGCCGCCTTGAACTAATATTTCATCAAACACTGAATGTTTTTTGAAGAGGTGAGAAAGTTATTGAATTAATTTCTGGGTTTTCTGCCCTTTGATAATGAGAAAGAAAGATATTTTCTTAGCAAATTGGCTCTATAGATAACTACAATATAATATGAATGGTAACTGACGATTTTTCCAGTTACGCAGGCATTGTATCTTTATAAATCGAAATGTCGAATGAAAAAACAAATATATCAAAGGACTCCTTAGCATCGTTTCTTGTGGAAATTCAATAAAAAGTTTTACCAAAATGTGACTGTCGCATGACTAAGGTTGAATTAAGACAGATCCGAAACTGATTGGTCTAAATTTAAATTTAGACCAATCAAAAAGCTATCGGGTCGTCGTACGATCGAATTTCGGATCTGTCTGAATCCAGCATAATTCGTCAATAGTTCTCTGAGCGTTGTCCGAAAGTAACCAAATTAACGGTCCAAAACGAACCGCTGCTGTTGTGAGTGGTTACGTAAAAAAATTTGAATTTTTGGTTACTATCGGAAAACATAAACACGAAAAATTACAATAGTGATTACCCGCTCAATATTAGCCGGTGAATTCACAGGTTACAATTCACGCGAAAATGTGAATTGAATATATCAGAAAAATACGGAATACAGCTAATTCTAATCAATTCACAATTAATTTTGACAATTTCAAATCGAAAAAATCAATCGATTTCCTTGCCGGAGTTTCAAATAGGTTTTTGCTCTAACCAGCTGACCCCTATATGAACGTTAACCCTCAGAAGTCGAAACTTGTACGAATAATGGACTAACGAGGCGTTACCTTCAAACGTTTACACCACGGCGAATGCGTGGCTGGGTATTGAACCCCGGTTTTCCGCGTGACAGGCGGTGATATCTTTTGACGAATAGTGTTTGATAAGATATATTTTATTTTAGATATTTAAAATATTTCACCACTTTATGAAAAATAAAAAAAAGATATGTAGTGATAGCACTTGTTATCTGTAAACGAAAGAACTTTTCATCAAGTATCGTCCGGTTCAATTAAAATAAAAAAAAACTTGAATAAAAAAGTATCGTCTCCTTCAAATATTCTCCAAATAACTCGATTTTCTTTCTGATAGCTCTTGTATCACTGAGAGGGAAAAGGTGATATCCATGGAAAATAAATGATATTCTACTGGCTATGGAAGAACAGACACAATGATACTACAATCATGGACTCCCTAACATATTTGTATTTGAGAAATTTCACCGATGTATCTCTTTCCTATCGAAAAGTCTATCAGCATTGCTTTTCTGAAATATCATCAATCAGTGTAACTACTTTTCTTCGGGCTTGAAGGCCGTCGTTCTTTGGAATTTCTTCCTGACGTTTCGCTAGCGCGAGTGGCCAGAACGACGACCTTCAAGCCCGAAGAAAAGTAGTTATACTAATAACCTCGGCCGCGAAAGCCTTAACCATTTTGTCATATCATCAATCGTTCTTTCCTCGGCATTCATCGCAGTTGATTGATCTATTGATTGATCTATTGATTGATCAACTAGTACAGATTTCCAACCCTTTCGTAGTGATCTTGAAACAAACCCGAATCTCTGTTTCTCTTTCAGGGATCGTTTCCATATGAAAAGTCATACTTAGAACCTTAAAAAATTCGAATTGAAAAGGAATCTGCATCTCCTCTCTCTCTCTTGGTTCACAAAATGTTCTCTTACAGGTTTTTTGACGTGTGAACTTGAAGATAAAAAAATTGCTGTCTGAAAGTAAATCCTGTATTCTTAGTAGTATCTGCAGGATTTTCCTCTTTCCTAGACACCTTTAGTACCGAGTTCAATACGCCATTGTTTATTACACATTAGAGGTACTGAAATTCCATAGTGAACATGAAAAAATCGTCAGCAGAGGTTTATATTACGCGCTTGAAAATATTCACTTTCACTCCAGAGGTTAAATTTTCTTTTGATATGTATACATTGCATACAGAAACCGGTTGATAAAAGGTATATATTACTCAAGTAGTGAAATTAACATTAGTGTAACAAAACAATTTATACCTTTTCTTCAAGAAGTGCTAATTAATTGATGGCAACAATTGCAAACAAATTTACTATTCTGAAAGTCTCGAATATACGCCGACTGGAGCACAATTCAATAGAATAAGAATTATGATGAGCAACTTGAGGATTTTGTTTTGTATGAAATTTTGAAAAAAAAAGATCACTTGCAATTGAATAGGGATGGAAATTTAGACCATTCTCTTATGAACGATAAACCATTAACGAACATCTATTCTATATCCGCCTGATAACAATGACATAATCACTATATAATAATCCATTTCTTCTCCCACAAATTCCATCACAATAAAGGAAGATTGATCGACCAATATTATATTTCGAGCTGAATATATCGGCAATCACAATCAATGGATATGAATCATTCTTTAATGGGGTTTTTATTGTACATATTTGTCATATCCCAACGACAGATGATAGATATGGATATAAATTTTTATGATAAAATCAATAACCATTTTGTACGTTTGAGATACCTTCATAAATTATATCTCCACGGGAATACGGTGAATTCAGAATAAGGAAAACTGTTTTATGAAGCTGATGAAAGATATTTTGAAATTATGAATCTCTCGTGGTGAAAACACTGGACTTACTAATTTATTGTTTGAAGTGCATTCTCTGTTGAGGAATTATATTTTGTTTCATTTTAAATATCACGTTTTGAAGAAAATATGAAAATATTAAGATTTGTGAAGAATTTGCACCCTGTTAGAAATTTATCACTCAGTGTATCAGTTTTTTCAATCAGTTGAATGATATAACTGCCATTGTCACTAGTTGCATTTTACGTTTATTAAATTGTAGTAAAAAAAACCTTTTAGATTGAAGGCTTCAATAAACGTAAAATGCAACTAGTGACAATGACAGTTATATCATTCAACTGATTAAAAAAATTGATACACTGAGTGATAAATTTATAACATTGTTAGAGTGAGTAAAAATGATCCACTTGTAGAAGAGGTCGAGTTACTCCAAGCAAATTCTAAGTATGCCCATGTAAGACTCCCCAATGGAAAGGAAACTACAGTGTCTATTCGACACCTGGCACCACGAGGGGATGTAATGTTGCCGAATGAAGATGGCTCAACTGAAGTTGATTCAGAAATAGATGAGAATATTATAGAGTTGGATCGTTCAGATATGAGTGCTGATAGAAATGGAGGGGAGAATAAAGAACAAACGGAAGGAAGAAGACCAGCCCGTGATCGCAAATCTCCTGAATATTTGAAAGATGTTTTGAACTGAGAGGGGAAGAATGTTATAAATTTATCACTCAGTGTATCAGTTTTTTTCAATCAGTTGAATGATATAACTGTCATCGTCACTAGTTGTATTTTATGTTTATTAAAGCCTTCGATCTAAAAGGTTTTTTTTACTACACACCCTCTTTTTTCTGAAAAGAAAAGAGCTCAATCAAAAATTTGTCGTCTTCAAATATTTCTTAGTTAACTGATTTTTCCTCATTACTCATATATCAATATGTGAAATTTAGTGCATAATATCCATAGGAGATGAAAATGAAATTATGTCCAACTCTGATACTACATTCCGAAAAAGAATATGAATGTTACAGTTTTATAGACTATGCACTTCGATGATGGTGTAGACTTCGATAGTGGTAATCCAGAGATGCTTTAGGAATACATCAATTTCATGAATACCAAAGCAGAAAGCAGGTGTAGCTAGAGACCACCAAGACTGTGTGCTCTATACAATGTTTCTCGAAATACTGATGGTAGTGTTTTACTTCCTTCTGCAAATATCGATTCCATTACAATTCATACATTTAATAATCCAGCAAGAAACCGTCGTCGCAAATTGCTTCAATAACTCTTTTCACAATTACGAATAGGTTACATGATGGTTCGTATCACAATGAAGAATTTTCCCGAAACCATACGCCTTTGACTTCATGAACTCTGTTGGGTGACCGAAGAATATACGAAAACTCAAACAGCAAAAACTAGGCGAAGCACGAAATGTGATTGCAAGAAATATCGCAAAACAAAACATCAGAAAATGACAGAAATGTTTATTCCTTGAGAATTTCAAAGCAACTTGGGATGAATGCCAAGGAGGACGTTGTGAAATAAGGGCCATGCAGTTGTATAGGTTCAGTTTAAAGTTTAAATATGGTGTGGAGTTTAAACTACGGATTTGACAGAAAATGCATGCGAATTCTGTCAACATCTTCTTCTCAATCGCCACCTTGAGTTTAAACTGAACCTATACAACTGGCCCTGATTCTGACAAAATATGGCCCTTCAAAAAATGCTTCAAAATTATATTATTTCAACAGTCATATACACCCATGATTCCGATATTTTTTTCCTTCGTTTTGAAGTTGACTTCTTTAGTTTGCTTTCTATGCTGAATGGCGAATAAATGTCTTTATTAATATTTTACCCTCATCAGAATGATTGGGAGGTTCGAATAAACCAAAATATATGATATTTTTACATATATTTCATTTTAATCAACTGATCCTGGCCCGGTCGAAGTAGATCGTGCTTGAGCCCTTCTATCAAAATATCTCACGCGTGTAGTCTAGGCTTAAAAAGCGAGCCGAATGATTCGTCCCTTTTCCCTTTCATAACCGTAGGGAATGTTCTAGATAAGGAGGGGAGTTATCATATGCGCCTGGGACGTGGTGTTGCCATATTTCTCTAAAAATCCCTAAATTGAGGTAAAATGTCCATGTGCGGTTTTTCAACTTGCAGTAGTTTGAAATAAACATGGCACACCTCATATTGGTAAATAAGAATGAAGAGGCTCATCTACACTACTATTGTAAGGAGGTTTGACTCTTTGTTTTGTAGGGGACGAAATCGCGGACTACAGCTAGTTATTTATAAAAACGTAAGGTGCCATTAGAAGAAGAAAAAAGGTTAGGTTCTCGATTATGTTGGTGTCTAGCAGCTTTATCTCTATGTTTCGTAGCTATAATATAACATTTTATCTAGTGTCAATATATTTCCCGATCGTCTTTCTATCTTTTCAAAAAAAGGAGATATTGCATGTTGAAGATATTGTGGGACACTCTCTACATATCATAGGATTTCATTTCGATATCGAAATGAACCATCAATGTACAGGTTGTAATATAATTCCAAGTTGCAGGGCCGTAGAGAACAAAGTGAAGCTCTACGAAGTTAGACAATAAGTTCCGTACCTAAGTGTGAACATTCATAGTGACTGTTCACTCTTCTAGCCCCCTCGATATAATGAAACACCCTGTTCCAATTTTCTCAGGTCTACGAACATGAGTTGAATCGGAAGTTCTACTCCTGTACCAGAACAAGTATATACATCATCTGAACCACTCAACATCATACGGAACGAATATATATTATACGCCACATGAACGTACATACCTTATCTTTCAAAACTACAATAATGTAAGACAATAATGAATAGTTTTAGTCACAGTCGGTTTTAGAGTTGGCTCGAGGACAGCGCCGGGTCGGACTCTGATTTCCGGGAGAAGCACAAACAGCCGGAGCTCGTGTTGGCGGCCGGTTTGAGCTCTTTGTCGCGTTCCGCCAGGCATTTTTGATAGTAGTCGAAATCTTTGAGGTACCACACGGGCGGCCAGCGGTGTTCGACGAGATACGCCTGGTTGTCGGGGTGCAGGAGGCGCAGATTTCGAGGAGACATCCGACAGAGCTTGTTGTAGTTGACGCACAGGTGGTTCATGCACCAGTCTGCCAGTTGGTGCCCATTGTGCAACTGCATAAAAAATAAACGAGTCGTTAAAAATGGGGCCAGTGAACAGAAGGACATCCTTTAATATACGACGAATAACCAATTGGTATTTCATTCATATATCCATAGGGCATTGACTGGGACATACACTGATCTGCAACTTATTGAGCTCAAGAGGACTGTTAAGGAAACAAACAAAACCCCAAATGGATTTCTCCTGGGCCTTCTTGACGTAATTTGGAGCTATGGCCCTAAACCGAAAATATTTACTGCCATGGACATAGACTGAACATAAACTGGATGTATAGAAAGGATTCTTCCGCGCGAGGATTGACCACCAAATTCAGAAATCGCTCTAATCAGTATCCCATGACTATTCGGTTGAGAAATGTGGTCTAGGTATCGCAAATGCGATATCAAAAACATATGCAGAACAACAAAGAATCACTCAAGAGGGTAAAGAAACGAAGATTCGAATAATGGCAACAAGATTTTCAGTTTCTAGCCAAAGCATCGTGTAGTCGACGGAACTCCCTGAAAAAGGATGACCATATAATTCGATCCATTGGAAAGAAGTCCTTTTCATATACATGCGGGCATGTGATAAACTTTTTTTGGGTATCCCTTGTGCGTCCTTTTCTTGTCCATATGAAACCATGATTTGATCGGAGTTTGGCATTCAATGGGTGTCCATTAAATGTCAATGTCTATACAGACTAATAAATTATTATTAGGCCATTATTAGGACATTTTTCATAATATTTCATTGAACTTCTTTATTTACATTTTTTGACTAGTATTTCACATTTGATACCTCAATTTTCTTGTCACAATATTATTTCATTTATTTCGTTATTTAAAATTTTTTTACTCATATATCATATTCGATATCTCGATTTTTTTTTTGTAACAACAGAATTTCCTTTGATCAATCAATCCCTAATATCATTATTGACCAAAAATTTGATTTTCATTTTCTCACTTGATTTGTATTTTAATCCTTCCGTTCTTAGCAACAAGGTTCAATAGAGTTAATAATATAGACAATGGAAGTCCGAACCATTACCATTCAACAAGGAACATTGTAAACCACTTCTTTCTTTGTTTTCAGCAAAAAAAATATGATATATACTTTCCAATGAGAAAAATGTTAAGTACCTACTCTTACTTCTCCAATCCCTTTGTGCAATTCGAGAAGTGACTACCATAGCCCTAATCGCCAGGGAGGTTTGGAAAAAGCAAGATTCATTTGGAAATAAATAGCAAATATGTTCGATTCCCTCATCAAATAATAATTATTTGAAGGTTGAAGGATTAATATGTAATAACAAAGTCAATTTTTTATTCGCTCTACGTTGAACGAGAAATAGTGAATTATTTACCAATCATTGACCACCCTCAAGCAGAGATATGTCAATGAGTCTGATGTAGTCAAAAATCAAAATAATACCAATACATAATGAAGTTTGCGTCTCCAGGTAACAAGAATTTCGCCAAAGAAAGAAGAGGAAAACTAATAAAATATCAAGACCTATTATTGAAATTTCCCAGGCTCACCCTGATCATTCTGACAAAATTGTGGTTTCGATCCTAGCGTGATATGATAAGATAAAAAGCCTTACCAACAAACTTCCACAGGAATGATGTACTAATTATAAGATATATAAACTCGTGCTAGGTGGTCTGGATATTACTACTAGCAAACTTTCAGGAAAATGATTTTAATAAAAAGATAAACTCATGTTAGGTTGTCTCGATGTCATCTAATGTATTTTTGAACAAGAGAGTATGAAGTTGGTCCATTAGGTATTCCTAAAGGATTTTCCGCACACGCCAATAGACAAAAGTAATAATGAGCATGAAGTTTCAAAGAACTGTACGAAATGATACATACCTTAACCGGCTCTAACAGTCTCAAACAGTGCTCTATGGATTCAGACGGTTGCAAGCGTTCCAAATCCTCGATCACCCGCCTCTCCACCAAATTGACAAGTCTCGGTAAACACAGCCTATTCGCCAGTTCCAAAAGATTGACGCAACGTACCGCAGACACAGCCGGGATCTCGTCGATGTACAGGAAACAGAGCAATTTATGGAAAGTGTACTCCCTCACACCCGGAAATTCAATCTGGAACAAAATTCCAGAATTAATTCTTATACTTAAATGTCAATTTTCAATCGGCTCCTTGTATTCACTAAAGTAGAAAATATACATCGATTGCCACCCGAATTTTGAATGAATCTAGAATTCAAACGTTTGCTCAAGTATTCAGCTTAGAAATGATGGAAACTAGAATCAAACAGGGGAACGTCGATCACATAGGGTGAAAAATTTGTAGTTGTTAGTACAATACATATGTCATTTTTTTCTGGAGAGTGGAACTGGAAACTTGTTAATTTCTTTGAATGATAGGCCGATCAAATAATATATATTGAGACATCAATTTCCAGCAAGCTGGAAATCATTTTAATACCTCTATCTGATCCTAAATGCGTGTAATCTGAGTGTGCACCATCCCAGGTGATGAGCTCAACTTTGGCTTATAGCTGAAAAACGGTGCGTCGGACGGAAAATGTCATTCTATTTAATAATACAGAGGGCGAAATTCTGCATCGAATGATATATAAGAACATTTAATTCGGTTTGGTGGTATACCTAGCCGAAATGGAATGTTAAAAACGAAGAAAATTTCGTAGTTTGGTGCGACCATACATTTTACGGCTTTCCAAGACGATATATCTTGAAAACAGATACTCCTGTTGAAAAAACTCATGAGAGAAAGGTTATAGAAAATAAAATTTCACGTTATATAGATAACTCAGTGTTTGAATTCAATCATTCAAAATTAGTGAATTCAAAATTGGTTTTTTCGACGTTTTGGGTCATTTGTACCAAAACTGCACTTCTTGCTTTACAATGTTGAAGTAATATGTACCACCTGATTAGAGATTCGAATATTACAAATAAAAATCATTATTAAGTATACTAAAGTTCTGTATATTACCAGTAAATCTTTAGTAAGTATTATTATTATCAATTTATTAATAGGTAAGTAAATTATTCATAGTACTTAATAGTTTAGGTGCAACGAAGTTATAAAAACACTTTATTGATGAACTGTATGGATGAAATATAAATGTAAACATGACATAAATCAATGTATAATAGGCATGCAACACAAAATGTGACAGTATTCTTGTTCGCATTTTCTTGTCGATGGCCCGTTTATTCGAAATTTGAGTTGAGTTCTAGGTTTACGAATATATTATCCCAAATACAAAGGCAGGAAACATTCACCCCCTCAATCTATCTCTGATTATTGACATCGTATCATCGTATAAGAAAACCCTTCATTCTGGTTTATTTGCTCAATAATCTCAACAGGGAAAGTACGTCGACTTGCTCACCTCAACAACCATGGAGTATGTAAAGTTAGAATATTACATCACATCCCCCCTTTTTACTCTATACTCCAATGTTGCTGATAGCTCTCTTGAACTATATATATTTCGATACATATAATCAGAGAAGTGCACAGGTGTTTTAACATTCATCTGAGACCTGCTTGAACTGGTATCTGTGTTACTTTTAGACTTTTTACACTTTCACTTTTCACTTGCACCTCACTTTGAATTTTTATTTTCATCCTGAGTAAAGTATCACTACTTTTTTTCGGGTTTGAAGGCCGTCGTTCTTTGGAATTTCTTCCTGACGTTTCGCTAGCGATAATGTTCGTTTTCGTCTTAGATTAACCATCCCCTCAAGATAGATAACGGCAATACCCACAACATGGAGAATGTGTGTCCAGAGAATAAACAGAAATTTGCGGTAGAGGGGCGCGGTGTTGTATTTGTTTGTAAACAAGAGCCATGGGCGGCGGATACTTTGATGAAATTGGGTGCAACTATTTTATAATTTCAATTATTGTCAGGAAAGAACATTTAGGCGAATGTGTTTAAAAGCCATTACTTTTGATTACACTGTTTTGAACTTGCTTTTTGGGTATTTTTCCTTACAGTTGAACCATTGGGAACTTACTATCGAAAAGTTCATGAGTATAATTATTTCAATAGTGATTTAATATTTGTAAAATATTCGAAATCAACAATTAGCACTCGATTCAATCCGATTGATATCATGTGACCAATTTAAAAGTAATGTTGTATCTTGGCGGTCATAAGGCTTTAGGACAGATTGATGGTAATATATCGATTTTCAGTGTCTATATACCGTCATTTGATTGAAAGTGATAAACTTGAATCGAAAATATAACAATCAACCAAAACATAACGTATGTCACATTGGAGAAAAATGCCTCTGTTTGCAATCTTCACATACGACTAAAATACTACTTTCTCGCCCTTATGGCACTATGATCTCAAATCAAGATCGCAGCACTGCCTTTGACGAAGAGGTCGACTCATCTGCACTACTCTTGACAATTATTTCTGATCAAAGCGAGGTCTCTTATATTTTCTACATTAGGTGTCATTTAAGAATTGAAAATAGTATTTAGTGAGCGATAGTTATTGTTTCAAGTGTTTCTTGACGTTTCATAATATGTAGGTTAGTCCTGAATTGTGCTTGATAAATAATATAGTAGTAATTGGTATTATTCTGGAATTTCAATTTAACATCGTAGCGCCACTTTGGCCAAAATTTGCACAACTTCGACATTGGCACTTTTAACCACAGGGCGTATCGCTTTTCTTCAAATTCCAACAGTACTAAGATTGCAATGATGGTGGTCTGGTGTTTTATGAATAACATCTATCCACAAACAAACTCTAGTGTGAAAGAGTACAGGGCTTTATTTTTCAACGATATAAATCAGACCAGCAACATCGAGTGTACCAATAATGGGATGACTAAGAACGGTTAGAACCGATTCGTAATCTGTAACATGAACCAAAATAAATCCTCAGAAGAACGACAATAAACTTTATCAAATACTAACAGCATAACTGAATTAGTAAACTAGGTATTTTGAAAGATAATACAGGAAAAACATATCAATAAAAAATACATAGTGTTAACTTTAACTGAAACATAAAAATAGTGAAATGTCTTCATTAATATAAGTAATGCACCAGCTCATTATGACTGATTTGCTTGATAAGTTCCCAGAAATTTCTGTATGAAACAAGTCAATTCTTTCGAATAGAAATAGACAAAAACCATTCAGTATTAAGGCTACTGAATTAATGCAATGATGGTGGGCTGGTGTTTTATGAATAACGTCTATTCACAAACTCTAGTGTGAGGAAGTAGTTTTTTTTCAAATGACATAAATCAGAGCAGTAAAATTGATTGAACCAATTATGACTAAGAACCGTTAGAACTGGTAACAACATGAACTAAAATACACCTTCAGAGGAACAATAAACTTTATTCAATACTAAAAACACAACTAAAATAGTAAACCAGACATTTGGGGGAGGAAACAGTAGAGGTGAACCATATCAATTGAATATACATATCAATAGATCTACATCACTTAAATATACATGGCACATTTCACGTAAGAATAGTAAAATATCCACATGAATACAATCATTGCAACAGTACACTATGACTGATTTGCTTGATGAGTTTCCAGAAATGTGTGAATAAAACAAGTCAATTATTTCTAATAGAAATAGACAAAAAACATTCAGTATAAAGACTACTAAATTGAATCAACGTGAAATAGAGCGTTACTTTTGACCATAGTTTATTGAAGGTAACAGATTGAAGTTCGGTACAAATTAATTTATCAATATAAATGAAAATGTCTATGCAATTTTACTGATTTTGGTACAGAATCAGGTGAGTAAATAAACTCCTAACCCGGTTATTCAACTGATCACTTTTTTTTCTCGTTTCATGATGCATTCTTATTGTGAAATATCTTTTTAATATTAGTTTGATCAAAGATAACTGATGGTTATCTAGGAGTTCTCCATCAAAAATATGATCACCACATGCAGCAAACACACGTTCTGGTAAGCATCTCAATGTATCATGAGTGAGAATGTTCATAATATTTTTATATTTTGGACTGAAAATATTTGAACCAAATTTTCTCAACGATTTCTCGCCCCAAGTGCATACATCAATGAGAAATTTTGATGCCTTGAATAATTTTCCATAAGTTTTTCGTTTCTGTAATAATGAAAAAGTTTCATTACTTTCCAATAAAGATATGCATTTAGAACAAGTCACACATTTTTTCAGAGATTTCAACACAAAACCTGCAATATAAATAACTACATCTTCTACAAAAGATGACAGTTGCCATCCTGAACAACTAAATAGATCGTGATCGTCCTGATATGAACATAACTCCACATAGTCGTTGGTGCACTCCAAATCTTCATTGCAGTCATTAAGCGTAATTTTTCTACTGCTGACATTCAATATAAGTGTATTGTCCAAGGTCACCGTATTTGCAGTGTCTGCTCCTCGAACTTCTTTAGAAATTAATAGTTTTTTGAAGGCGGATTGAAATTGTCTAGCGGTAGGATTATTATTAAAACCATGCATACTACGCACTGAACTGAAAAAAGTCTCTAAATGGTCTTGAGAAAATTTATAACCTAATATGAATTTGAGTGCATTACTTTTTTCTACATATTCCAAATATAACCCTTTAAGACTTTCTATCCCCATTAAAAACCCAAGAAATCCAGTTTTTCTCTTAGACAGTAGTATTTTTTTTTCATCGAGATGCAAGTTTGAAATGTAGCTTTTAGCATCATCAAATTTTTTAAAAAATTCTTCCTTAGTCCTAACTGATAGGGCCTTCTTGTATATGTACGATGAATAAAGATTTCTTGAATTGAAAATATCAAATAAATCATTGAACATTTCACAGAACTCTGCCGTTTCTTCGGCGCCTTGGAATTGGCTCAGTTTGAGGTCTTTCTCGAGATATCTCAAAGCATCACAAACACTCTTACTTAACGTTTGCGACGCTATTTTCACCTTCATTTTTTCTCGCACAAACTGCATGTGTCTTTTCTTGATTTTTGTTGCGGCAGTGAGTCCCTCCTGATTCTGAAAATCAACTAGCAGTTGCAAATAGCTCCACTGAATTGATTTCCCATCTCCAGTCTTCAAAATCTTATGATCTCCGAAACAATTTCTCACAAGTTTCATCATATGACATATGTCCAGAAAAACAAACACTTTTGCTTGTGAAAGAGGATGCATGAAATAAGTTTTCAAATTATTTGTATCAGACAAATCCACCCCTAATTTTTTTGCCATGGATATATTACATGCAGCTCCATCAAAAGTCAAAGAAATTATGTTTATTCCTGTTTCATATAAAAGTTCTAGACAGTTGTTTACTAAATTGGCTCTTTCACTGCCAGACAAACCATCTATGCAAAAATAGCCTACTGGTATTTTCCAGTGACCATTTATGCAAGTCACTAGAAAAACCAGTACTTCTTTTGCTTCTGGTAAATTGTCTCCTTCCAAATTAGCTCCTATATCAATACCACC
Organism: Zygogramma bicolorata; assembly: GCA_032362365.1. Lineage (NCBI taxonomy): Eukaryota > Metazoa > Arthropoda > Insecta > Coleoptera > Chrysomelidae > Zygogramma > Zygogramma bicolorata. The sequence goes on along the minus strand of JAVJAQ010003800.1, from coordinate 7,349,825 downwards.
ATAAAACTTAGAACCAATCCATTCTGTTTTCTTTCGTATTGACATCTCATCCATTACTAAATTACAATAGACTCTTCTTCCATTAGCATTACTCAACTCAGCTCTGGTTTTCAATGCTGTAAGGGCTTCTTGGCTGAATCCTGGAGAGCCATCAATATTTTGGTACCACTTCTTTATGGTAGATGGATGAGGCAATGATTTATTGAATTTGTCTCGAACATAGATGTACGCTCTTGGAGAATAAAAATGAAGAGTTAGAGCAAATGCTCTTAGAGTTGGAGAATATTTTTCACCCCTGGATCCTTTCAACATTCTGTTTATGACTTCACGAGGAGTACCAGCAGGAAATGAGGCCTAAAAAATATTAAAATTAAGTGAATTTTGAACCCCATTGCAATATGCAAGTAAGATATATTATATAATATTAGCTGAGATAAGATTAGATAATATAAATAAAAATAATTAAATATAGTGTGCAATGCTCATTTTAAATACCAAATATGAATCATTTTCAAACTATATAAGATAGTTTTTTCAATACTTACTTCAATAGATTCCTGAGCAGTTTCAGAAATATAGTTGTTTCTCTTCAGATAATTCAGAAGGGATGTCATAGAAGTAATTCTCGATCTGAATCTAGCATTCTGCTTCCTCAAAGCATCAATTTTCTTCTTCTGTGACATAACTTTTTTTTTGGCAATATTGAAGGCACGTTTTGCTTTTATTGGGGTGTCAAAATCTTCACTTGTGAAGTCCCCAACAAATGCTTTTCGAGTAGTTTTTCTTCTGGAAATAAAATTATTTGTAACAATAATGGGTCTATGCGCTTCATTCAAGATAATTCAATAAACATTTAGGTTTAAAAGAAAATAAGAGTAAAAATTCAGTCTTCTCTCAACGAGCGAAGAAACTACTATTAAACCTTGTTGATAACAGAATTTTTTTTTTATATTTGAGTAGTAGAAGATTTGTTGAATTCAAGAAAGATATGAGGAATGACATAATAAAAATAAAATTATGGAGATGTAGTTGGTACGTTACATAGCTATATATAAATCAAACAAGTGTTTTGCGAAAAAGTGACATTAAATCTGATTGAAGATCTATGAATAATTCGGTTTTTCAAGAAGATTTCATTTCATTATATTTTTTAAAAATAAACGAATCTCTACCTTTCCTAGATATGAAAGTTATCAGATGTATGGATAATGTTCTTTAGACAAGATGGTACAAAAAAACTATATGTAGTAATAGATAAGCTATTTTTTCCATTATCCATCCAAGATGAAAACCGACCCAATTTTAGCATAGAAATAGAAAAGTAACAGAATTGTCTCATCTTGACATCGTGTTAAGTAATCTTGAATATCTTGAGGACATTTTGCTGGAAAATTCTCATCCATCAAATTCTCGAAAATATTTATTCAATATACAAGACATCCAAATTTAGACACCTCCATCTCATCTGATATTATGATTCATCCGTCTGACAATTCGTCATATTCAAATAATCATATTGAATTATATTACTACTCTATACAATATATTTACCAAATTTAATGAATTCTTTTAGAGATATCAGAAATATTAAATTTCTACGAAATGTCAAAAAACTATTTTTCCTCTATAAAGAACTTAAAACTCCTCTCAGTTGTAAAGAAAAATCTAATGTTATTTTCTGTGTTCCGTGCTATTCATTGTACATAGATGGGACAACGCGGAAACTTTCTGGAAGAATGTAGGGAAAACAAACATTCTTGTGGACTAGCAGAGCATGTTATCTTAGGAGATCACTTTATGGATTATGAAAGTACAAAAATTTTAACATTTGAACAAAGTGAAATTAAATGGTTACTGCTTGAAATGCTTCATAAAAGTGAATGACCAAACAACTTGAGTGAAAAAATCAGAAATACAAAATTTTGGCAGAATTACAATATATTCAATATATTTAAATTTTCTAATTATGTTTTTTCCTTTAAAAACTTATTCAGTCGATATTCTTCGAGAATCAATTCCACTTTTCACACACTGTATGTACGTATGTTCAGTAGATGGTATGACCCACGCCAAAATTTTCACTGGCATATTCAAAATCTCATTTGCAACGTTATATCTTCATGTATTACATCTTGCCAATTCATTTTATAATATTACCTTAGTGAGTCATACAAAATATTGTACATTTTTCGACAGTCTCTCAAAATATCTGACTTCAATATCCAAATAACGAATATATATATATATATATATATATATATATATATATATATATATATATATATATATATATATATATATATATATATATATGTTAGCATGAAGATTCTCACGGACGAAGTATGATGCGTTGTTTTTTCGGGTTTCATTCCGTGTTCTGTGGTTTTGATCCTCTGAAGGATAATTCTCACAACGTTTCGGCAAAGTCTCATTTGCCATCTTCTAGGTGATGTCTTGAGTTGCGATCTCCGAACTCGACTAATTAATTCGAGTTCTACTTCTCAATATATAGGGGTGATCATTGATGGTATCTTTGATCTGGGCCCCTCCCACTTTCTTCGTTGGTCCGCCTGCATTTGTCATCGTGTCTGGGTAATTACGTGGTAAGGTCCGATATTGTTCCTCTGGTGTAATCGGCTTGTCTTTGTTTAGTGATATAATGGATTTTATATCACTAAACAAAGACAAGCCGATTACACCAGAGGAACAATATCGGACCTTACCACGTAATTACCCAGACACGATGACAAATGCAGGCGGACCAAAGAAGAAAGTGGGAGGGGCCCAGATCAAAGATACCATCAATGATCACCCCTATATATTGAGAAGTAGAACTCGAATTAATTAGTCGAGTTCGGAGATCGCAACTCAAGACATCACCTAGAAGATGGCAAATGAGACTTTGCCGAAACGTTGTGAGAATTATCCTTCAGAGGATCAAAACCACAGAACACGGAATGAAACCCGAAAAAACAACGCATCATATATATATATATATATATATATATATATATATATATATAGATAGATAGATAACAAGTAGTTTTTTTTGTGAATTTAGCCCCTTTTTTGACTTTTTTTTTCAAATATTTAATGTTTGAACGTCATTATTTTGTGGTGGATCAATATTTGTTCCGTACTTTTCTGGGTTTGTAACCTAACACAATCTGAAAAAATAAGAATTAATATTGGAATCTATACAATTGTAGAAGGACAAATTTTTAATCTACCCCGAAAAGTTGCTGCGTCTATTAAAAAACAAATCTTGCTGAATAAAAAGAGTCCAATATTGTATGGATTTCAATATTGAATCTAATTTTTTCAGATTGTGGTAGGTTAGAAACCCAGAAAACTACGGAACAAATTCAAAAATATATTTTTTCAGGAATTGGGTATTTTTTGGAGAGAATGAAGTTTGTTGAACTATTTTATGGATTTCTTCTTCACCGAATCAAAAACTGAAATTACGATCTCTATGAATGAAGAAAAATAAAGAAATTAAAAACACTCTCTCTTGATAGATACGTGTATTTCATTCAAAAAAGTATGATTCAATCTCAAGAAGAAAGAAATAGTATATCTAAAACGGCTACTACCCTGCCTGTGGCACAACGGGTACTGGGTTACATGGAAATCACTAGGTTTGGCTCAATTCGTATACCAAGCATATGAAAATTGAATAAAATAGATAACGAACAATGAAAAATCTGAAGAAAGCAAAATAGAGAGCCATTTGTAGAAAAAATCCCACTCAGCAGGATATTTCATTCCAAACCATACAAGATCTCGTTTAATCACAGAAAGAAACAAATACTATTCTGGTGAGTGAGATTTTTTTACAAATAGGTCTCTATTCTGCTTTATGTAGATATTCCAATGTTTTTTATCTATTTGATTCAATTTTTTTATGCTTGATATACAAATGGAGTAAGGAAAAGTTATTTTTATGTACCCAGTACCCGTCGTGCCATATAGGCAAAGGAGAAGCTATTTTAGATGGCCTCTTTCTTCCTTTATGTGAATAAATCAAACGTCTTTGAATGATATACACGTTCCTATCAACAGAGAGCGTTTGTATATTTTTTCCTTCTACTTCATTCATTGCAGTTGTAATTTCAATTTTTGACTCTGTGAAGAAAAAGCCAAAAAAAATTTATATCATTATTGTTTTCGATGGAATAGACACGAAAATATTAAGAAACTCACTTTTTCCTTGGTGGTTCCAAATCATTGCTCAGATCTGAAGATACACTGATAAAATATGTGTCCTGTTCTGGAATGTTTTCTGAGGCTGTCAATGTAATAGAACTATCTGTTACTGTCACTGCACCATAGAGTGGCATTTCGTGTTCCGAAAGATTTTCCGATGCTGTTAATGTATCAGATATATCTGTGGCAGTTAAAGTACCACTTGTTGCCCCTTCCATTTCAACTTCATTGTTGTCTTGAATTTCTCCTGTTCTTGAGAATAATTGTTCAGAAGTTTTCGTCTGACACGGTGAACTGGATTCTTGCCTGAATAATTGAATATTTAAAAAAAATGAAGCAACCGCAATATTTAAAAAATCATTTTCGTAAAAGTTAGTTTGAAACTCAGTAGCAACGTATATATAAATACGAATAAGAAGTCAAAACGAAGCGCTCCCCCTTCGTTCCAGAGTTATGGCCCTTCCAGATGCGGAAGAAAGGCATATCCCGCCTTCCTTCTTGCACCAAAATACGATCGGAAGGACACGATTTTATTGGTTGGGTCAAGGGTACATATGATTCCACCTTCTGTATCACTTTTTACTGCTTTTCGTTAATAACACTCGCGATAAAATGTCCCGTACGATTTGGAAGTTATATTTCGCTTTCTTTTCTTTTGATGTGACCCAACAATCGCATCAGGATTTTTCCCCGAGTTTCATATAGAAAAACGGTGAAAATAAATGAAGAAGGTGGAATACCTGGAACCTAACCAATAAAATTGTTTGGTTTTTGTTTGCAAAAAGAAGGCGGAATATACCCTTCTTCCAAACTTTGGACGGTTTTAAGTTCGGAACGAAGGGCTAGCGCCGCATTTTGACTTAGACTTCCTCGGGTATTTAGGTAGAAAATACCTACTTGAATGTTTCAGGAACTGCAGTAACTTTCAAAATTCGTACTCCTGATTTTTTTTTGATGAAGTCAGTGTTTTTGAAATGGTTGGAGCAGACATATGTCCATTTTCCAATATTTTCATCACTGATGCCAAGTGCTTCGAGCCACACCTTTCTCCTTCCATCGTTTGGAATTCTGAATAATATATAAATTAGTTATTGTGAAACTTGTTATTTCAACTGTTGTTCAAAACACATCTACTTATATTTAAAATAAATTGGTGGAATTCACGTATTAGGAGCTGCTGAACACCAATCTAGAGTAAAAACTTGACACTCTTCCTTGGTTCGAAAGTTATAGCCTGTCATATGTACGAAAAGATGCTTATTCAACCCTCTTTTTTGTCTGTTAATAGGATCATAACAAATATTTTTAGGTACCAGTTCCACTTTACATCTGATTCCAATAAAAGTATATTATTCCCACACCTCAGCCTTTCGAAAAGAGTTCAAGCTCTATATACGTACCTATACCGCATTTTGACTTTCAAAACTCTTAGGTGTAAGAATAACAGACTTCTACTCTCATTCCACCCCGTCATACATTTCTTCCGCAAATATTAGAATCCTTCCACCAAAAACTGGATTTGCTTATTTTTAGATTATTGTAGTGAAAATGCTCATAAGTACCTAATTCGATTGAAATGTGATGAGGAAGTTGAAATTGGTTGTAAAAGTGATGTGGTGGCTAAAATCGTGAGCTTTCCGATCGTTCTCTGGTGCCAAAAAACGTGAAAAATGGCTTTCTTCCGACCTTTGAAGGGCCATAACTGCGTAACGAAGGGAGAGCGCAGCGATTCCACTTCAGATTCGTGGTCAGCAGCTCAAGATACGCAAGGTTGTCGAAAACAAAAGACTCGGTGAACCATATTTTTGCCGAGAAATGATCGAAGAGGGTAGAATGAAAAGTAGAGTAGAACCGACGAGTAAAACGTGTATTCCGATAAGAAAGTTTGGTAATATTGTGGTAAAAATAAGGCACATTATGCTCCATGTCGTATCTTCGAAAGGCTATAACTTCCAAACGAAGGAAAAGCCCCAAGCTTCGACTTCACATTTGCGTTCAGCTGCTTGAAATATGTAGCTAGGACCAAAGTATACTGTTTTACTGTGGTAAGTCCTAAATTAAGTTAAAAACTTGCCAATGCCCTGATAACGAAATTTCACCCAGAAATATTGTGTATGACACGCCTATGTTTTGTGTTTACTTACCGATGATATGATATACCACCACTAAGACCACCACTCTTTCCGCTCCTTTTTTTGCACAACACGCATTTATTAGTCATTTTAACGTCTTCTATCACACGAAAATCTAAAATATCTTCAAAACTTAATTGGAACAGTGAAGAAACACACACAATAACTCTCAATAACTGCAACCACACACAAACGTAAACAACATGGATGCTGACTGACATTGATATTCGGACCGCTTCGCAAGTTTCCGCTCCGATTCGATGTTCGTCAATTTGAATTCAACCAATCATCTCTCGTGGTATACAAAATAAGAAATGTAAACATTCTCCATCTCATTATGCGGACGTTTTCTCATTCTACGTTATATATCTTGAGGAAATTGATAATCTAAGGTTTTCGTTAACCAGCCGACGAACGTCAACCCTCAGAAGTCGAAACTTGTGCGAGCAATGGATCAACGAGGCCTTACCTTTTAACGTGCGATTACCCAGCACGGTGGCCCGGCGAGGATTCGAACCCCGGCCTTCCGCTTGATAGGCAGATATGCTAACCACTACACTACCGAGACCACACACAATGTGCACAGAGAATACCTTCATTTAGCTTGGTATAATCACAGCATGTCACCCTATACAGCGTGTCCGTAAACATGGAATAAATTCGATATTTTCAAAACCGAAGGTCTTTTTACAAAAACCTGAAGCACGTCGATTTTCAATTTTAATATTCTACAGTTTACAACAAAATTTCATCATACAGGGTGATCCTTATTATTGTGATGACGTCATCGGTAATTTTTTTAAATGCAACACCCTGTATTTGGTAACATTCAAAGATAATTCGTAACGAGCTGATTCTGATACTTGGGGTCTAACGGAGAGAATTTGAAAGATGTGCGCTTAGAAAATAAGTTTTATTGATATCTAATAAAAGTAGAAATTAATTCATTATTTAATATTTTTTCTAATGATTAATTTAACAATGGGAAAGTAATCCAGTAATAAATAGATTACTTTATTCTAAATGTTCGAACTGTAGTCCTTGCTGTATTTGACAGTAACCTAAACGTTGAATAAATTCTTGTTGAACCTTATTTATTTGTTTATTTCTGTTCGAATTATCTCTTTTAATTCTTGAATATTTGCTGGTTTCGTTTCATAAACAACATTCTCCAGATGGCCCCACATAAAGTAATCCAACGGATTCAAGTCCAGCAACCTCGCTGGGCATTCAATATGTCCATGTCTACCAATCCATCGTAACATTTGGTCGAGATACCTTCGAACATCTGTAGCATAATGTGGAGGCGCACCATCCTGTTGAAACCATAAACTTTCATCACAACTTCCAGGATCAATTCTACTAGGGAATAAATTAATTGAAGCAGGTACAAGATATCCCCTTAAAAACTGAAGGTATGTTGGCCCTTTGAACCGTCGAAAAAGTAGGGTTCGATGATCCTGTTTCTCACAATGCCAGCCCATACATTTACCTTTTGCGGGTATTGTGTATGATGCTCAAGCATCCAGTGGGGGTTTTCTTTGGCCCAGTATGTACAATTCTGACGGTTGACCCCACCATTTAATGTAAAAGTGGCATCATCGGAAAAAAAAAATTACGAGACGGTTTCGTGGACAGTTATCCATCATGGCTTCACAAAATTCTATCCTTCTAACAGGATCATCATCGTTTAATTCCTGAAGAACTTCGATTTTAAAGGAATGTCATTTTTCCAATTTCAATACTTTGGTACAATTGTTTCACTGACATCGAAATCACGACTAACCTTACTAAGAGAAAGCAAGTAGAACATCTAGTTTATGATTTGGGTGCATTCTCAACTGTACCAGTTCCTCGAAATTTCTTTTCAATCTTACTCACTGCTGACTACTTTATGCATATTTCTGGATATTTTTTATTGAATAAGTTCACACTTCCATCTGAGTTCGCGATCTGTCTCCACAGCCAATCATCAAAAGTATTTCAATTCTTTGCTTTACACTTGAATTCAATACTACTTCGAATTAATTCGAAGCGATACTACAGAAAATTCACGGATTAATACAACAGCTACTGTCCTATTTAACAGTTACCGAACGAAGCCGTAAGTATCATCAAATCAAATTTTATTATAAAATGTAGAATATTGTACTGTATATACTATAGGACTCACTATTTGGTATGTGTTTCTATTGGCTCAACAATGTGTAGTTTCAATAATCCATCTGATTTCACCTTCAATTTTGGAAGTAATGGTAATGGAACGGATCTCGATACTGACATCACAAACGGCTTCGCATCAGGTTTCATTTCAATAGACATTTTTGTTTCGAACTGATCTATTTCACCGAAAAATTCATCATATGTTTGCTCAATAATTTCCAAATTCAATTTATTAGTTGCTTTATCATCCTTTCCTTAATTATCAACATACATTGCCTTTCAATACGTAATCCCTTCATGGACTAAATTCAGCAGAAATTTAGCAACTATACCTGATTTATGATCATCTGGCCCTCGCACAAGCCCACCGTCAGTAATTCTATTCATATATTCATTAGGCAATTTTTAAAAAGGAAGACAGTTTACTACCACAGAGTCTACGAAAAATGTATACTCATATTTACCATCCACAAGCATATGAACGTACCAGTGACCTTCATTTCTCAAATAAATTTATTCAATGAACTGGTCTGTATTAGCCAAGTTTAGCAGTGAACCATCCCCTTCTGCTTCTACTGCTCGGATTCGTTTCTTCCTGCAAACCACACTCTGGTGTTCCTTCTTTCCGCATGTTCTGCATATTGAATTCTTGGCGGGCACCTATTCCGTTCCACACAACTCACTATATAGCACAGCACTTGCATATTGTTTTTCCCAGTACTCCTGCTTTTTCTTATTTTCCACTATCCTTGTATCTATCAATTTTAGCCTTGTACTCTGTCTTTTGAAACTTTCCGACATTGTGATGAATTTCCACTTCTGGATATTTTTTTGTTTGGAGAATTTCGTAATTCGGCCTGTCTAGCTATTAAAACGGCATCAGCTTTACTCAAATCACTTTGTAGCTGTAAACTTGTAGACGTTCGCTAACTTTTATATCAGATATTCCCACCACGATCCCGTCTCGGATTAACTCATCTTTGAGGGATCCATAATTACAATGTTCGGAGTGAAGTTATGAAACTACCCACACTTTCCCCCGCTTTTTTGGTTCTTGTATTGAATGCGTATCTTTCGAATCAGGTCAAAATTTAGTGAAAACTCAATAACAATGAAAGGGGTTCATTATTAAAATGAACTTTCCAAAAATTTCAAAGTCCTCAACTCTGAAGAATTCAAATCCCATTTGAAGCACTATTTACTGAATGAAATAATCCACTGACTGATGTTCCCTTTTTTATATATTTGCTTTTATAGTTGAATATACTTGGGGTCAGTAATGTTTTTAACATTGTAATATCATGTATAATAATAGTGTTTTGTATGTGTATTCATCAATACTTATGGTAATTTTAAGGATATTGGATGTATCTTCATAAAATGCTGTAACGTTCTCTGGGTGCAAAAAAAAGGAATAGAAAAAAGAATTTTTTGGGGTATAGAACGCGAGTCGAATTTATCTATAATATCATTATAAGTAGTTTTTACTCCTGCTAATTGGAATCGGATAGGTATGTCCTCTGCCTCGCCACCCATGAGGTAGACTATAGTCGGGCTGTTCAAAAGATAGAATTCAAGGACGCGTGAACAGTAAATGCCTGCATAGCCACGCCTTCTAAACTGAAATAAATGAAGAACTGTTTACACTGTACTGTACTCATTTGTGCTTTGTATTTACGTGTGTTACGTTAATTAAATAATATGGATGGAAACACTCTTTCACCTCCAAGAAAAAGATAAAAAAAGACATTTAACTGTAGAGGAAAAAGGTGTAATAATGAACACTTATAAAAAAGCATCCCAAGAGTTGATGGGAGGACGACGCGGCGACGTTTTTGTTGAGTGGTGTGAATCGGACTTGTAACATTGGGGAGAGGAACATTCAAAGAGTGCGTGCCGTTCACGTGATCATTCTATCTTTTCAGCGGCTACACTATAGTATATCTATTTTATCTCCGTCAGATTCATTTCCGAAACCACTCACTGACATATAAAAAAACCTTTCTTTCCATTGTGGCTATTCCTATAGTATAGTACAGTTAAATTCACTGGAGGGCGATACATTCGCGAATGTTTCTATCTTGGGCCCCGTAGCGGCCCGTGATCTATCATTGGTTCCAGTACAGAGGTATATTCTTTCTTTCTGCTTTGCTGCAACCGTCACCTCTGACACAAGATGGCTTCCTCCTAAACTCTGTTAGCTACGATATTGAAACGATAAAGATTCGAAGACTTTTTGTGATTGGAGACTCTCGCTTCTAACTATTGTGAGTCACCGCTGCCACCATGTCGTATCTTGAAAATTAAAACCGGAATTCCTTCACTCTGATTTATATGCTCAATAATCTTAACAGGGAAAGTACGTCGACTTGTTAACAACAACCATGGGGTCTGTAGTCAGAAAATTACATCACGAAATATGCAATGGAGGTGGCTAGTGGGCTCAATCGAATTCCGTCAGGTTTTTGTCATTCACCACAGCTATGAATTCAATTGGTGGCCTTCAACCCTGCTCGTTAGAGAAGTTTTACCTTGCAGAGGAAAACCTTGCTATATCTCACCCCGCACAATTTTCTACTTTTGAGCGTTGACATAAGTAGCTGGATAACGGAAAAATCAATTTTGAAACCAATTCAAATTTAGAGAGGTTCTAAATGAAATGAAAATAACTTTGTTTCTTTTCTTACCACTTTGGCTTGGCTCTCTCGGAAATCTCCACTGAGCATGGCCTTCATGACATCACATCGAGCCGCTAACATCGCCTTGTGGGCGGTGCAGGCTCCGTCGTCAAGTTCGAATATGACGTCAGCAAAAAGGCCTTGGTCCAAACAGATGTCTTGTAAACGACTCTTGAGGAAATTCTCGTAAGATTCATCGGGAGGATCCGGTGCGACGAAAGGATGTTTTGTGAGCAATACTAATAGTTGGGGCAATTCCAAGAATTCCGCAGCCTCACACGTTTCCTGAAATGAAAATGTATATTAGGTATATAATTTTGGATTAAAGACGATTTATGGGGCAGACACTTTTAGTTATTTGTTAATCCATAGCGCAAACTGGTACATTGTCTATAATTGAGGAAAAATTATTCAAGATAAATATATTTTCTCTTGCAACATACTAGTGCAGAAGATATTCAAAATTCATGAAAATTTGAATTTTTCGGATTTCAAATAACTGCACAGACTCCTCATGGAAAATGGCTCTGGGCTGATTTTGTTCAAAATTTGATTTGCTGCAGTCCTGTGTAATCTGTAGATTTTTTAGCACTTCGTTTCCCTACACTCAAAATAGTAAATGCCTAACCGAAAAATCAGTAAGATGCCCTATAGCGATTCAGCAGCCAAGATAATTAGCCGTTAAAAAGTAAGAGATCGTTAATTCTCAACTCACAGGGCTTAACGATTATTGGCATTCGTAGGATGACGTCAGGTGGTTAACGAAAAACAGAATATAAAGTAAATCAACATTGTCGTTCACAATGCCGGTTAGACACTATCGAAGTCGACGGGGTGAAAGCTTCAATGAAACAACATGCCTACTTGTGTCGAATAGTCTTGAAGAAAAAACGTTTCCGTCAATGTAATTATCATCAATACATTCAGTCAATGATATGGCTTGAATATTTGTTGAGTAGGTAAAAATGTTCTGGAATCCATTTTTTGGGTTTTCTGGTCTGGTTAATACTAGACCCGAGTTGAGTTTTGCGGTGAATCATTTGAGTAGATTCCAATCAAAGTCTACAGAAACTCATTGGAATCACTCGAAGAGAGTTTTTCTTATTTGAAAGGAACTCAAAATTACTGTTTTACATTCAGAAGGAGCTCTCACGGCTCTCTCTTTCTCTCTCAACAATTGGCTATTGTGATGCAGATTTCGGAAAGATCCAAACGATCGCAAGTCCACTTCCGGTTACATATTCCGTTTATTCAATGCAGTATCGTGGATAACCAGAGAACAACCTGCTGTTGCCTATTTGTTGCTGTATTCGAATGTCTTTGGTTGAGAGGCCTTCGTCTTTGGACGCAGCAACAATAATTTTCGAAACTCAATCGTATATTAAAGTAGCTATTGAACCAAGAACACATCAGCGGTAGAAAAATATCGATATTCAGTACAATTTCATCAGAGATTCTGTAGATTCGAATTCAGTGTCTATCAAGTATATTCCAAGTAGAGATCAAGTTGCTGACCTCTTCACTAAAGGCTTATCAGTTTAAATTTTTAGAAATCATGTCAATTCAATTGGCCTTATATGATGCGAACTTTGTTATATGATGTTTGTGCCTTAGATTCAGTGGGAGTGTTGATAATTAGAATCTAAGTTATCCATTTTCATCTTTGTCTTGTTTTTCTGTTTATATTTTGATATCTAATTGTATCAATTTTGTCAATAAATTGTGATCGAAGTGATTATTTTGTACTATAAGGAATTTTATCAGTTATCAAAACCTTGGACAGTTGTTTTACCTCGGAACAATCGTATTACTCAACTTTGAGGATGGACTACCTCATTAAACATTGAGAATGATCTTTAGAAGGCAACTGGAAGAAACTGATGGAACAGACATTGATCAGCAGATAAAAATACATTTTTTTTTTATTAGATTCGAACAGATGACTTGCTGAGCCTGTCTATTAATACATAGTAGCAAAGACTAACAGCGCTATTTGCTGGAGCATGGATACCGACAAAAGGTACCCGACTGACCTAATTTCGGGTACTAAATGGTTACACGAAAATGGGTATATTCAGTATCCAATACACTATACGGAAGGTGATGTTTCGAAAAACACTAATCGAGAGGCGATAGGTGTCCAAAGAGAGGATAGTTTAGCGTTGTTTTGAAACAGTCTTGTTTCAGGAGAGTAATTTGCAAATTAGCGTGAGAACAGGATATTCGTTTTGCAATAAAAGAACTGTATAGCAATGAAAAAGTGCTTAGACAGTAGGATAATGATCTTACAGTAGGAAATATGTTCAGAAATAGTAACTTCGAAACGGGCTAGTAGGTATAACTTGGCAACAGTAGGGTATATTTTCAAACAGACGTCTTAATCTCACACAGATAAGATAACTTCAATAGCAAAAGGGTGATTCTTCAATGCTAGAGAAATTCCGGAACAGAAGTATATTCGTGATCTCGTGGTCATGGTGAAAAGAGCGCAGAATCTCGCCCGGACGAGCCAGGTTCGAATCCTGGAGAGTACCAAATTTTTTCAAAAATTCGGTATTTGTTGTCCCAGATATTCCTTGCACGCACAAGCTCTTGAATGAGCTTCTGGAGGGTTTCCTAGATACCTAGGACCAACGTTAAAAGACATTTTGAAGACATTTTTTTTAAACATATGGTTATACCATCGCGTGAGTGATCTGGCAACAGGAGGAAACTTTTGCATCGGAAAAGTGATCTTACAACAGGACACTACAGGACAATATCATAAAAGGATAGTAGTTTCCGCCATAAAAATTGTCTCCAAGCAGAAGACTGGGAATTGGACAGAAAAGTGGTAATCGACAGGAGAGGCATCTGCAGCTAAATGTTTTCGATCATTCTCAGTGTTTATTCCAGGTACACCCAGTTGTTTTCTCGGGAAAGTTTCAGCAACGGGCACCTGCTGTGAGGATACTACTGAGATACGCAGCTGGGTATTATTCTTCAATGCTAGAAAAATTCCGGAACAGAAGTATATTTGTGATATCGTGGTCATGGTGTAAAGAGCGCAGCATCTCGCCCGGACGAGCCAGGTTCGAATCCTGGAGAGTACCATATTTTTTCAAAAATTCGGTATTTGTTGTCCCGGATATCCCTTGCACGCACAAGCTTTTGAATGAGCTTCTGGGGGGTTTTCTAGACACCTAGGACCAACGTTAAAAGACATTTTGAAGAATTTTTTTTAAACATATAGTTATACCATCGCGTGAGTGATCTGGCAACAGGAGGAAACTTTTGCATCGGAAAAGTGATCTCACAACAGGACGCTACAGAACAATAATATCATAAAAGGATAGTAGTTGGCGCCATAAAAACTGTCTCCAACAGAGAAGCAGAAGACTGGGATTAGTTTCTGACAGGAAATTGGTAATCGACAGGAGAAGCATCTGCAGCTGAATGAATTCTACAGTGTTAATTCCAGGTACACCCAGTTGTTTTCTCGGGAAGTTTCAGCAACGAACACGTGCTGTAAGGATATTTCTGAAATACGCAGCTGGGTATTACTCACCCGCAAATTCAGCGCGCTGCGATCGACGTTTCCGGTGTAAGCGAAGAGCAGGCATTGCTGCATGGCGCCCGGAGTAACGAATTTGCTGAGCGTCACGACGGTTTGTCCCTCCGGCTGAACGTTCCTGATGCACTGAAAGGCCGGATGTTCGAGTTCTCTGGCAGTCGGCAGAGCTTGGCAGCTGGCGCGGCGCTTGCAAGTCTTCTGCTCGGATCGCACGAGGCACTCCGTTTCGTCGGCGAAGTCTCCCAGAGAGCTCACCATGCTCGAGTCGCTGGTACTGCGTGCCATGAGATCCGCGGTCAGGAGCCTGGAATGTGAAGGAGAGGAATGATAACATAAAACTTGCCATTAGTCATTGGACCCCGTTGGTCATATCACCGGTTATCTTTCCATTGTGATAATTCACTTTCCGTCCGAATCTACTCCTCACAGTCGTAAGAGGTTGTGGGGGGCACTGACGGTAAACAAGAATTTAGAACCGCAGAAGTTTTATGTACCAGAATACGTTCCATAAAACTTGCCGTCGGAAATTATTGTCATGTCATCCACGTATACACTGCCAGAGAATTCATGATAGGTATTATCGCTAACCCCTTTGAAATAAGAAAGAGTTTGCTTCGTATTTATAATTTCAACATGAATCCAAAAGCAATAACATTACAATTTGGATATCCAGTTTGACACAAATATGATTTAGTGCAAAATCGTCAGTGGCCTACAAGCTTTCAACTATGAGAAGTATTGTAACGACCGGTAGTGGTTTGTAATTGTTATTTTATTTTTTATTGCTCTTCTAGGTACCCAAATATAATCCCTTAATATTTTCTTTCTAACACTGTACCCCTATATCAACCTATCTGTATCAGTTTATGTTTACAGAAATAGACAACTTTACAATTTACAAAACCACCGCTCTGTTACTAGAATGGGTATTATTTTTGTTAATGGCAGCGTGTCACCAGACGTAGATTTCTCGACGTCAAATTTTGGATGCTAAGGAAATTTCCGAAAGGAACATAAATTCGGCCCTTTGCACGAAGAAAGGGTCTTTAGTGAGAAACCTAGGGTTAAATTTCTGCTTCCTCGTATACTCTGAAATCTGAATAGGGCGGCTTTTAGGAAATGAAATCCTCTAATAACTTTAAGCATTATATTAGCAACAAAATGAAAATAGGAACTTACAAAATAGATTAGAAAAAAAAAAAAATATAAAAAAAAAGAAATATGCAGTGAAAACAATTTAAAACAAAAGAAAATGGCATTTACCGTACTATTTAGTTTGATCAAAGTACTGAGAAATTAACTGAGACCGGCAATGGTCTTCTCTATAAATAAGAATAATGAAAAATTCCACAAACAGAAAAAATGTGTACTCAGAACGCAAAAATCTGATGTACTTCTATCTATAAATCCCTCTTAATCTACCCTACTGGCAAATGTATATTATAGGCCGCCCTATGGCCCATCTCAATAACTATACTCGATGTCAGAGAGAGTCAGAAAGATTTCTCACTTGAGATTCAAACAACAGATATAAAATTAATAATGGCTTTCTCTTCCCAAAGTGAATAAAATGGTTATTTACGTTAACACATCTCAAAATTGACATACCAAGTCTTCTGTCTATCTTGCTTGGCTGTTTCCATTCCATTCCATAGATGTTTTTTGTATTCCAAGATAGGGCACTTTGCACACGAATCAATTTGACATTATTTATACTCCCAAATTTTCCGACCGTTATTCGATTTTCGTAATGAGACGCGCCCCCATAATTTTGGTAGGGGACAACCCACGAAAGGCAGTCCCCTCGCGTTCGCGAGTTTGTTTCTTCACCGCGTCTCCAGATCAACTAACTAAGAGCGACCTTTTCTCGTCCACTCTCATTTTTGCATATTTCGCAAAAATCGCAAACGCTGGATGAATGTAAGTAACCATTCGTCGGACTGATCCCACGCGAAGGCGATGTTTTGTCTATCAAGAGGCTTACACATTTACATTTCATATCTCGTCTAGACTGAAACAAAAGACTTCTTTCATTGGGTGTTTCGTGAGAGGAATTCTCAAATGAATTTTGATACATTGTATATGAAGTTCTCATATACAGGGTGCGAATACTTATATTGAGTTCACTTAAATGCTCAGCATTACAGTATAAAAGGGCGACAGAAATATGATTTAATGCAATATCGTCAGTTGCCTACAAGCTTTCAACTATGAGAAGTATAAAAGGGCGACACAAATATGATTTACTGCAATATCGTCAGTTGCCTACAAGCTTTCAACTATAGAAGTATAAAAGGGCGACACCCGTTTCTCTATATACCATAGCTTCATTAATCAGTTTCTCCGTTAGAAGAAGCTGTATTGTACACAGAAACATGTCAAGCAGTTTTGTGAACTGTTTTGTAGTTTAAATCTCAAAGGAGATTGCATTAGAATTTTTTGTTTGAATTTTATTGGACGAGTATTGAAGTCCTTTTTTTGGCTTTATCTTCCCTGAATATAAAAAAGTTTTAAATTCTTATAATATCTGTTAAAGGGCGAATCGGTATATTTGCCTTAATACGTAACTGTTGTTATAAAGAAGGAAAATTGACTACTTTCTTATTTACGTAGCGTATTATTTGCAAATTTATATTTTTTTATACCTCTCCTTGGCAACGTTTCTGAAACTAATTTGCTTCCTTTTCCAAAATCTTGAAAAAATTCTCTGAGTAAATCCTCAATAGTTCTACCAAAGAGGAGATTGTTTCTTGCTCATTGAATATAGATCAATGTAGGATGTCCCTTCCAAAGAGGGAAGTTGAACTGTAAAGATTCGAAGTTCAAAGTAGGTTGTGTGCTTATGCAAGAGTCACAATTTGACACGACTCACAAAAACTTAAACCTGTGGAAGAATTTTTGCAAAGGGCTCAAAAATCGGAACAGAGTAGTTTTCGAAACGTCGTCAAGGGATAGTATGAAATATATCTTACATTTTTTCTCAAATTCAATTCTGCTCTAGTAATATTGCAGTTACGTATCAGGACAAATATGCCAATTTGCCCTATAAAAAGATTTCATACGAATTTAAAGCTTTTTCATTTCCAAGGGGGAGAAAAGCCAAAAAGTGGATTTTACTATTTTTTTATATTGATTTTCAAAAATTGGCCATTTTGATTCAATAATAATTTAGTCTGGCAAGTGTGAAGGTAGGCGCCACAATTTTTTCATATGCAGATTCACACGAAAGGAAAGCCCTCTAATGTTCAAAGAACAACCCGTGAATCAAAGGACAGGAGATACGAATTAACATTCACTTTGAATTTTCGAAGTTTGTGAGCCTCAGGAAAAACCTCTCTGCAAGGAGTTCCATAGATCAGCTGTTCTATTAGAAAAATATCCCTCAGCAAGAGAGGTTCGACAAGTCTCCAAGTTCACAACAAAGGGGTGGGGATTCTATACTCGTCGATTCATCCGTGTAGATATGCCAAGGGTGGAACGATTGATGACAATTCAGAAGAGCACCGACCGTGAAAATATCTATAGAAGAGGGACAAGTCTCCGGCCCTGCTACGATGCTACAATGAAGTGAGCTAGTCTGTGAGCGAAGATTCACCAACAAGACGGATTGCCTTGTAGATCATTAGAAGCTGACTAGAAGTGAAGTATTTCTTCGCACGACATAGAAATCCAAGTTTCTTGGGAAGCACCTTTAGCGATCGATCTCACATGGTTTTCCCATGAGAGAATAATACTGATCGTAATTCCTAGCATAGAGATACCTGACTTTGTAGGAATAGTTACTCCTGACATCTGATCTATAGATGATGAAAGATCGGCTCTCTTCGAACTATCATTAAATTCCACCAAGTTCATGTTATCCCATTCTATTATTTTTCATCGTTAATTTTATTGCCGTAAATGTTTCTTTGAAGTTTCGTTTCTCGAGCTGGTAAGGGGACTTTGGAAGAGAAACTTTCGAAATGGTCTTTTCATGAACCACACTGGTGAATTATATAAATTTTTCCCACGAATAGAAAGATTCATTGAAATTATCAGGCCTATTGAAATGTTTGAATATTGCATATTCTTTAATAGATTGTAGCGGGTTTTGCCAACAATCGGTCTCGATTCGTGATAGGAATATTTTGTATTCCAGTAACTGGAACGCAGAACAGGCAGTCGAGTTAATATTGTAATCATCGAATCGTAAGGGGTGTCACTATTCAGGATGCTGTAAGTCTATCAGTTCTCGATAATGAATCCGGCAAGGGAGTCGAAACGTCGATTACTAAAACATCTCGCACATGAATATCAATACCCAGAAGGACTATTATCTAGTTAGCAGCATCCGTGAAAACATCTAATTCAATGTATCTTCTATAAGACTACTGTACCCTAGTCAGACCTATCCTAGA
Organism: Zygogramma bicolorata; assembly: GCA_032362365.1. Taxonomy (NCBI): domain Eukaryota; kingdom Metazoa; phylum Arthropoda; class Insecta; order Coleoptera; family Chrysomelidae; genus Zygogramma; species Zygogramma bicolorata. The sequence continues at coordinate 7,330,693 of JAVJAQ010003800.1, read as the reverse complement.
GTAAACCATATTCACAAAATAGAACAAATACATTTCTCACAAAGCACAAATAGTTCCTCAGAATATTACATCTATGAATACAATCCACTTCACAATACGTTTTTCCTTGAAACAATGAAAATTAGGAAAGGTATGTGAAACTGCTCTTCAACATTTGTAATTTTATGGGGGACTCTCCTTTCCGGTCTTCAATCTTACTAGCTGTTCCCCCTCAGAAAAACACGTGATCGCTCAACACATTTTACCAGCGTTTTGACACACCAATTATTTTCTACCTGTGGTGGTGAGAATGACCAATCAATCATTGAAAACTTTAGACTCCTTTGAAGGCAAGTATCAGCGTTTTATTGGAATAATCTGATGGTGAACTAATAAATTGTGCACTATCTTCAAACGCTTTCTATTTGTAACCTCTATAGATGCTGTGATATCAGTATTGACTTCTGTTCTGCTTCACGCTTATGTATGTTATGCTATGATTATGGATGTATACCAACAGAAATAGTCAATACTACCGTTCCTCAGGCGAAGGTGATGTATTAAAGTGTTTGGATCGACACAGACTGAGAACAGATGGTCTGCGGGGTGTCGTTTAATATACGTTTCAATTCTGTGAATATCAGTTTTCAATCTTTATGAGAAATCCATGTTTCAGTTATAGCACCACTAGAAATTCAGGACTAGTTCTGAGTTCATAGCCGCAAACTAATATCACCCAGGTGTGAAGACTCTCAAAAATACTATAAAATATTATCATAAAGCAGCATAATTCACCTTTTTCGAAGTGCCAACCCCTATAGATAGTAATATATAACGTAGGATTAAACAAATGTTCTGTTACGTGAACTCTAATCGAAACGGTATCATGAACGCCATCTGGTGATAATTATTTTTTCTCAGACAAGGAAATACGGAGACGGTTGATTAGAACAGGATACGAAATGGGCTGATTTTGTTGATTTTTAGAGGCTTGTAGACTTTGTTTCTCTTCATATCTAATCTTTGTGAAACATTATTTCCATCAATATTTGTGGACAGAATTTATCTTTCGGATAATCTTTCTGAATTTGAAAGTACACTCTTGTATACAGGGTGCTACTTTCCGGTGACAGCAGCAGAATAAAATAATATTTTCAAATATTATTTCAATATTATCATAAATAACATCTGATAATTTAATTTATTTTTCACTGAAAACCGTTCTGTTCATGAATTTAGTCGAGTATCTCTTATAGGAAGCAATTTTAGAAAAAAATGTTGACCCATTTTATGTGAGAATATTCACGCTATATTAGTTTGTTTCTACACATTATATCGAAATTTTCAACCCCTTCGGAGTTTCTGGTGCTATACCGATTTTTCGAGTTTTCCCGGAAATTTTCACCATTTATCATAGGGTCTCGCGTACAGAACAATTTTTTTGAAGTACTCCTCAAAGATTGGCTGTGTAACAAAAAAACATTTCTATTAGATTTAGTATCAAGTTCAAACTCCTGGTTATTGGACTATAATCACACCTACCTGTAAAAAGCTCTGCTGCTAGCCGCTAAGATAAAACGGTGAGCTGGGAATCCCATCGAACCCACCACCAACACGATGTCTGTATGAGCCCTGCTCAAGCATAGATGTCGCAAGTGTTCAGTATAAGATCCGGACGATATGTGGATGCCTGGACTCAGAGGTGAGGGAGGTTTGAAAGGTGCCTGAAAAAATAAAACAATGGGATATTGATAACATATATATCTGAATTTGCATTGCATTGAGGTTCTGTAATGCGCTAATGATAGTTTTTGTCGTCAATATCATTTCCTTAACTGATAACACAATGACTTCATTGTGTTACAGTTATAGTAGTATGTCTCCAATTTTCTACTGGAAGAATAGTTTCATCTCTCACGACCATTTTCAAGTATTGCATAAATAATAACTTTCTTAACTATCTATCAAATCCACAAAATATCATTAAGTAAACTATTTTTGGTACTTATTCAAAATGATAAAGAAAAAGTGGATTTGACCGCTGTAGTTATAGACGTAACATGACTAGGCTCTTACTTTCCAACAAATTTTCATCGTTGAAATGGCAAAATCATCACTGCTAGGTGGAAGCGAATTATCGAAAATAATATCACAAGACCTCAAAATTGGATTAATGAATTACCTTTTTTTAACGAAAACATTGTTATTCAGCAACACCAAGAGAGCAACCAGTAGTATGACAAAACCACGTGTCCGTAGGACGAGTGGTTTTATCTCTCGATTGCTTTGCTCTAAAATAACACAGTTTCAGTTTGAGAAATGAACACTTATTTGAGAAATTTTTTTGGTCGAGGGGTATTCGTAAATAATTTAAAGAATTTAATATTCTCAGCTGAATGCCTCGATCCGGAAACAAAATATTTAATTGAAAGTGTAATTAGTCGGTTAGGTAACTAGCCTTTTCGAATTTTCAAGTGGAAGAATAGTTTTCTCTCCCACGATTAATTTCAAGTATTACATATAAATGATTCGAATTTCTTGAATATCAATTCCACCAAACATTCATCAATGAACTCTTTTCAGTACCAATTCAAAATTATAAAAATAAGTGGTTTTGATCAGTGCCGTTATAGTACGTAACATTACTACTAGGCTGGCATACTGGGATTTCATCGCTAGAATCCTGGAAATATCAAAGTTGTCACTGCTAAGAGAAAGCGAATTATCACTTGTAATACCACTCGTGCATGAATAACTTCCAGAGAGGGGCCTGTTTCATGAAATTGCAAGTCTTGTAGCTACTAGAGAAAGACAATGCAGGTACAGGTAAAAAACGAGCTACAAGACTTGTAAGTTCTTGAAATAGGCCCCAGAATTATTGTCGTCAAAATATTCGTGAGCAAGAAAAAAAATTCCAAGCATACCTAATTCAAGTATGGGTGGTATTCGGTGGTTGGTACTTACTTTGGTAACAATGCAAGGCAACCGCCCGCCGCCTGGACGGGGTATTCTTGTCAAACAGAAACTTTTGTTTGTTTTTTTTTTTTCAAAAGAGTGTTATTTCTATGGTAAAACTGACATTTTCCCCCCAGACATCAGGTCGTGGCCTGAATTCAAGAAATGGGTAAAATTGTTCAATTCTCAGTTATCCACGATTGCATAGAGTCGACAAGTCGAATTTAATGTATTAACTAGGTAACTTATTTGAGTAATTTAATCGATTGCTTCCAGATCATTTCTAGACCAAAACAATTATGTTTTAGCCGACTTTTTGAATATATTACAGCCCCAAACATCGTTCGGCCACCACCGATATTAAAAATTTCGCCAAATAATTATGATTTTTTTTCTATTCCTCATTCACCGCTTCCACGTTTCTGGCTTACCATCATCATCATCTGAAAAACAATGCATTGAACAGAAAATCTTTATAATAAAACAGTTGAAATTATATAGGTACTAAAGTTGTCACCTGCTGTACACCGGCAGCTATAGGCGAAGCATAGAGAGTAGAGTTCAATTACTACATTCACAAATTATATGATGTTTATAGCAATAGCCATATGGAGAACAAAACAGATAGTTAATGCCAGTTTGACGAGAAGTCATTGGTGAAAAATGTGATCAAATGCTTCATTAATTTCGTCCGTTACGTTTTCAATTATTTATCATTGCTGAGTTGTCATATATGCAAAACGTAACCTATTGTCACCAGTTGCAGTTTTCATTTTGAGGTGCTGGATGAACTCTGGATATTTTTCTAATCAACTTTTTGTTATATGCAGATGATATGAAACTTTACCTGACCGTGCGAAATCTATTTGATTGTTACAAGATCCAAGACGACCTTAATAGACTTGCTGAATATTGCAACTCGTCTAACTTATACCTGAATTTTCAAAAATGCTTCAGCATAACATTTACAAGGAACATCAATTCGGTTCAGTTTGATTATTCAATAGAAAATCATCAATTAACTAGAGTGAATAATATCAGGGACCTAGGAATTATATTCGATTCCAAAATGATTTTCGATATGCATGTCGAATCAATCGCAAACTCCGCCTCACGGATGTTAGGGTATGTAATGAGAACATGTAAACATTTCGAAAATATCAAGTCTTCAATCTGTGTCTATAATGCATTTGTGTATAGTAAGTTAAACTTTGCTCCTATTATATGGAGTCCTCAATACAAAACGTAAATAAACCGCCTGGAAAATATCCAGAACAAGTTTGTCAAATATATTTCCTTTAAACTTTACAATGGCAACATTGAAAATGCAAGAAAACATTTCAATATTGTATCCCTATCAAGTAGAAGAGTGATCTCAGATATTCTATTTTTACATAAAAGTATCTCAAATACCGTAGAAAATGCAAATATATTGATTCAAATTGAATTCAACGTCCCTATTCGGCCACTTAGAATAAACCACTTATTTCACATACCTTTTCGGAGAACTAATTCGTCTCAAAATTCTCCATTATGCAGAATTGTTCGTAATACCAACAAGTACAACGATCAAATTGATATTTTCTCCACGACCCATCAAAAATTAAAGACCATTTTGAAACGTCTCATCTCAGTTAATGATACCGACTATTGAACTATTATGTTATTACTTTTTAACTGCCTCTCTGATTTGGTTTAAGTCAAAATCGACTTATGTATAGCGTATAGTTTTATATCTACTACTAAAAAGATATACCAATCTTTTGTAAGAATGTAGATACTTTAGTGGACCTTTGTCTGTTTGTATCTTTCATGACCATTAAATAAATAAATAAATTCCTGTTTTTCTCATCTGACTTTTAGCTCTATCATTCTTATGTTATCCGACCCTTGAATTTTTCAGACGATTTTCAAGCAATTCAAATGTTTGAATATTTCCAATATTCTCAATTATTTTTTAATTCTCAATTCATTTATTTTCCATCCTTAATATTCTTCAGTTTTCTTTTGGAATCCTCAAAATTGCCCAAACATTGTTATATGCAGCATCCTCGTTACACAACTAAGATTTGTGAAATATTGGTGGTAAGCCAAACGCAATCTTCAGAACGAAACCAAAATGTATTTATGTAACTAGTTTTAACCTCTACCTACATAGTTAAATGACATGTATCAGTAACTACAATATAATGACATTTGTTCAAAAAGTTCGTCTATTTACAATGCCCACTTGAAACTCAACATGTATTGAAATTAATCTTGTGAATATTTATCTCTTGTTAATTTGATGAAATCATTCTAAATGATTGTGAATGAAATGATATAGTAGGTATACAAACATCGGCAAAAGATAAAATTTCTCTCGAGAGAAATGATTCACTTTACGCCTCAGTATATAATATACTATTACCGTACTATCAAGGAGTGTGTACAGTATTACTTTCCGCAGCGAAAATCATCAACAGAGTTAACTTCATCACACAGTCGTCAGAAAAAAATATATACATTTCTTGGGCAACAAGGAATTTCTGCGTTCTCTAGACAATGAATGTTTTCCAAACATAGCACACGTGTATTCAGAACTGAAACACAGAAATTTTATTTGTATTTTTAATGTTTTTATATTTTAGCTTCCCTATGTTACTTTTCATTTAGTCATTGCTTAACGGAAATTGAAGGATATTTCAATTTCATATTTGTTTATAATCACTTCATTTATTGCCGAACTCATTTTCCACATACTCGTAATCATTTTGATTCGATGTCTGAAGTTCAATGTCATTAATTTTTGCATTCCTTCCTTTGGAAAATACAGCGAGATTCGTTAAATTCTGCGAGATGCATGAGATGAATATTTCCTTTCTATCGCATTTGATTCTACGTAATATTATCCAGTTCACCGTGATGTTGATGATGATTTTGAAGAAATTATACACTACTACAAGAGATATTAGAGTAATGAGTAAGACTTGCACCTCATTCAGTATCGTATGATGATATCTCCTCTTTGCACTCTCCGTTAGATCTTCTTTTTGATTAGTGTTTCTTTTCATTTCTCTTTCCGAAAGTGCCAGTTGATTCTTCAAATTTTTGCTAGTATTATTTTCCAGCATCCAGTTTCTGCCTACATATACCACGGTGGCATTACTATCTGTAAGCCACATCGATCTGTTACAAATAGACACCTGTTTCTTCACTATCACTGGGAAATTTACACCAAATAATTGAAATTGGAGGGTTGCATTCGGAATGGGATCGCTGTTCTGATTGGAATGCAAGTAATAATCGATCACACATTGTGTATCCCAAACCACGATCACATCCTCTTTTGAATATTTGCAGATTTTATTTGTATATTTACATTTATGGCCTAGTGGTAGAATAACTTTATCATTTCTGATATCTAATTTCGCATATTTCTTGTACACGAAACCATATTTGTATTTTTTCTTGATCCATCTCGGGGCACTAATACCATTGAACGTAATTTTTCTAGTACCATTTCGATATGAAACTACCTCATAATCCCCACTTCGTTCACCGTCCTTATCACATAGGTTGTGATCAGAATGATTGGTATTTTGACATAAAAAATAGACATTTAAATTCAAATTCAGCGATATCAAATACACATCTATTCCTAAAACAATTTCGATTGTGTAAACAGAAAGCATGAGAAGAACGTTACCTCTCATTTTGCACTGAATGAAAAACGAAACATTTCCTTACAAACGATTTCATCTTTGTCGTTTGCGGTTAAATTGAAAACCAAAGAATCCCTATCTATGGAGGTCAACGATAAATTATCAGTGATGTGCAGTTTTCAATCCAGCAAAAGAGCAGGTTATTGAATTAAAAAATCAATTTTTTTTTACGTATTTCACGCCAAAGGTAAAAACCTCAATTACACAATTAAAAACATTTGCTGTGGCCTAGCGTATCGTCAAATGAGCTTACATCTTCGCACCTAGTACATTCAGTATCTTCAGGAAAAGGAAGAAACTCTCGTCCCTAATAAACTTATTTATTATTTATATTTATTATTATTATTATTTATTATTTAAGTTCCATATTATTTGTCCCTCATACAATTCAAATTAAAGTAGTCAATAACCTTCTTCTTGTAATACTTCATTGCGTGTTTTATATGTAAGTAGTACAAGTTGAAAAAAAATGAGGAAAACGCAGGTGTCTCAACAAAACTATATACTAAATTTATGTACATGTAATCGACAATAAAAATGGAATGAAACAGGGATTTGAACCCAAGATTATCAGCATTTGAAGTCTATGAAGGCGTCCAGTTTCAATAAATTCTTCAGAAGACAAAATCCTACTACTTAATTCATTCCTGAGATATACTTCCTGAATAAATTTTTTACGTCGCAGGATAAAGGCACTTCATTACCTAGGTGTGTTTGATTAATGGAGTCTCCCGCCAAGAACCAGTCTAAATTTTTTGAACTGAAACGAGTTTGAGATAAGTATAGATAGATGATAGATAATGGGTCATTTCCAACTCGAAGGGCCCTATAACATTCCCGCTCCTAACTTTTGAAAGGAACAGGATATCAAGGACGGACAAAGTTTTCGTTGATCGAGGAAGATGATTATTTTTGTGGATATGAAATTATATCAACTTGAAGTGATTTATTTTAGCTATGCTAAATTAGATGTAAGACATAACAGTTTGAGGTGTTCCAAAAATGGAACCCGAGATAGTGACGCATATAAATGTGGATAGTTGCCTAAAGTTCAATACACCTAAACTATTGAGTGAATCGAAAGAAGTAAGAATTTGGGGAATGGTTGAGTACTAGTTCCCATCAATATTTCCACTTTATTATGGGCATGATTTATTTTAGCTATGCTAAATTAGATGTAAGACATAACAGTTTGAGGTGTTCCAAAAATGGAACCCGAGATAGTGACGCATATAAATGTGGATAGTTGCCTAAAGTTCAATACACCTAAACTATTGAGTTAATCGAAAGAAGTAAGAATTTGGGGAATGGTTGAGTACTAGTTCCCATCAATGTTTCCACTTTATTATGGGCAGAAATATACGGTTTTATGGCAAATGAAATCCTTATAAATATAACATGGTATAATCATTGAAAGAAGACTATATTGAACTATTAAAATTTTATGATACTTTTCTAATCTGTTTATTTGCTACTTGTACTGGAAAAACTAGTGTAAGCTCGATATATTTCTGTCTGTTTTCAACACTGCACGGGATGGAAGATGAAAAATTTGCACGCGATTCACCAAAATAATTGGTAAAGGTGTAGAACACGTCAAATCTCAGATTCTGATGAAAATTGCAGGGGAAGTTCAGGGTACCTTAAAATGAATGAAAAACATGGAATTTTGGTGCGGAAACCATAGGAAAACCTCATTTCAATGAAAAATAATGTGCGGAGGGTACGAAAAAAACCTTAGATTTACTGTTATATCATCCTAGTACTTACCACTACATTCATGAAATTATATCTACATATACTATTCTTGACTAAATATTATGTTTTTGTACATATTTCAGCTCATAGAGTTTGCATTCATTGCTGGAATTTAATTACTACAAGTCAAAAAGTTGACATCAACATTAATGAAATTTCCGAGGAAATTTCAGTCATTTGACAGCTGCATAACGATGAAAGGTAACCGGTACGATGTTGTCACAATTCCAAAATGTTCTATTTTATATTCGAATGGTATACAATTGCAAGTTATGATCCTTTAAAAATAGAAAATGGACATGTTCTGCCTTCTTTTTCTGTGCCAAAAAATCTCGCGGACCACACGCGTTTTAATACATGGTAACTATGTTTTTTTATGAAGATGAATTTTTTTATGAAGATGTTTCTTTGCATTCGGCTGATGCGATTGAAGATTTAGACTTTGGAAGAGGATCGAAACGACTATTATTGATTCTGTAGAAGCAGTTCAATAACATTTTGTTGAGTAAAGGTTCTGTGTTGTTAGGTTTGACTTATTCTTTCACATGTTTGCACATTTTGGATCATAATCAGTTTTATTTCGTTCAATTATATTTAATTTCAATACATTTTATTATACTATAAAAGGTACGATAGGTGTACTTTGAATGTGGGAGAACTTAGAACACGAATTTGATGAAATAAGTTTAATATGTGACCGGAACGTTATAACACGGCAGTGCTCTATATTCTAATTCTAATCAACTGATCAACTGTTGTCCCTCGACGCCTTGACCTTTCCGGTCAGCAGGTAGTTTTTGCAGGGATCGTGGAACGTCAGGGCCGGCGTTAGGGCGTTTGTTACAGTCTCCCCCCCTGGCCTCGAACTCGCCTCGAGGAGGGGCCAGTACTCTGGTCAATCTTCTTTCTGGACGACTTCGGGGGTCGTCCCCGTTTGCGCAAGGGGCGCACAGGCGTTTCTTCCTCGCAGTTGGTAGCATGCGTCAAGGAAGATACATGGTAAACTCCTATCGGTATCTCCGGATCGTTCGGGTCGGCGATTTCGAAACTAACAGGTGATACCTTTCTTCGTATGAGGTAAGGTCCATCCCTTCTTGGGAGGAACTTGGCGGTGATGCCCTTTTGGGCATTGCTCAGGGCATGCGTATGTACCCATACCCGATCTCCGACATTATACGGATATGGATTACATCTATTGGCGTCAGCATATTCTTTATGACGGTCTTGGGTCTTCTCGTTTACAGCCTTTGCTTCATGCCAGGTGGCTGCAATTTTCCTCAAATATGGAGTTATTTGGGGAATGAAGTTGTCATTATTTGCGATGGCTCGGAAATCGTTCTTAACGTCATCGGGAGTACGTAACTCTCTTCCGAAAGACAAGAATGCTGCGGTATTTCCTGTTGATTCGCTCCAGGCGGTATTCATGGCAAAACGAATAGTAGGAATTTTGTCGGGCCACGAGCGATGATCATTTCCGACGAGGATGGCAAGTCTAGGTTTAAGATCTCGGTTTTTCCTTTCCACCATATTAGCAGACGGGTGGTAAAGGGGAGTGAAAGTCTCCTTGATATCCAGGACGTAACATGCTTGCTGCATGACTGCAGACACGAACTGTACTCCATTATCGCTGATTATTTTTCGAGGTAGTCCATACCGGAAAAATACCTCGTTAATGAGTGTAGTGGCACACTCTTCTGCGGTTGCCTGTTGGAGGGCAAATAGTTCTACCCATTTGGTGGAAACATCTTCGATAATAAATATCCACCTTTCTCCCTTCGGTCCTTCTGGGAGTGGACCAAAAAGGTCGATGGCAAGAGTTTCGAATCTTTGGGCATATACGGGTGTCCGAAGGAGACCTCCAGGTTTTTGGTTGGTGGCCTTATATCTTTGACACTCGGGACACTTGCTGATGTATTCTGCAACGAACCGTCGCATGCCAGGAAAGTAGTACCTTTTGGCTATTCGCTGTAAGGTTCGTTCAACACCATAATGCGCAGCTTCAGGAGCGTCATGGTACTCTTGCAGTATCTTCACTCTTTCGTGATTTGGCACTAATATTTGTGCTTCTTCTTCTCCTTCTTCAGGTGAGTAACGGTGGAGTACTCCTTGGGATAGCAAATAACCACGATCTGTCCATTTAACAAAATCGTCACTTTCGGTCTCTTCGAAGCTTTTGATTATTTTGGCAAGATCAGGATCCTTCCATTGTTCGTTACGGACGTCTTCTACGGTCCTGTGGGGAAGTTCTATTACGACTTCACATATATCACAAGCTTCACTGTGTTCATGTTGACAGGGAGGTCGTGATAGGGTGTCAGCTACAACATTTCTTTTTCCAGGTAGATACTCAATTTTTATATCGTATCCTTGGACCAGTAAGGCCCATCTTGCGAGCCTACCTGTAGGCGACTTCAAGGTCAGCAGCCATCTAAGAGGTTGATGATCACTTTGGATAGTTACAGGGTAACCTTCAATGTAGCCACGGAATTTATCTAGAGCCCATACAACGGCTAGAGCTTCCCTCTCAGATGTTGAATAATTTCTCTCGGCTGCATTCAACAAACGGCTAGCATACTCTACAGGGTGCTCTTCCTCTCCTTCCCCTTGCAAAAGGACGGCACCAAGCGCATAACTACTCGCATCTGTTCGAATCACATAGGGTTTTGCTTCATCAATCTGACGTAAGATTGGGGCATTCGTAAGCAGCTGCTTTAGTTTTTCAAATGAGGCTTGTTGCTCTGCAGACCATTTCCAAATAGATTTTTTTTTTGTTAGATCACTCAGTGGGCGAGACACTTCGGCAAAATTCTCCACAAAGCGTCGATACCAACTGGCCGTTTGTAAAAATGATTGTACTTCTTTAACATTTCGCGGCGGTTGTCGATTAGCAATAGCAGAAGTCTTTTCTGGATCTACCGAGATTCCATGAGGGGTTATATAATGTCCAATGTATTTGACTTTCGAACACGCAAATACACACTTTTTCCGATTCGCGCACAGTTTGAACTGATCTAGTCTATCAAAGACGGCTTTTAAATCGTTCATATGTTCATCGAAAGAGCCGGATAGCACTATTATATCGTCTAAATAGCATAATATGAGCACACTGCTAATACCACGACGAAAACGGTCCATTAGTCTTTGGAAAGTCATTGGAGCCCCTTTTAGACCAAACGGGGTCCGCAAATAGCGAAACGTTCCGAACGGAGTAACGAAAGCGGTCTTGTCCCGATCAGACTCGGCTACGCGCACTTGATGATAACCGGATTTTAAGTCAATAGTCGACATCATAAATGTTTTCTTTGCCGCGTGCAGTAGATCGTCCATCCGTGGTAATGGATAGGAGTCAGTTATCGTTATAGCATTCAATTTGCGATAATCCACGCACAATCTTGTTCCACCATCCTTTTTTGGCACCAACACGACCGGAGCTGCCCACGCACTCTCGCATTCTTCGATAATACCCTGTTCTAGAAGACTATCGAGCTCGGACTTCAGCGTTTCTTTCTTGGCTGGAGACAATCGATATGGCGGTAAAGCAATCGGAGCATGATTTCCTGTGTTTATCTGATGTTCTGCATAAGGGGTTGGCTCTCCCCCCATTTGGAAGGTACTCTTTCTGGCTTTCAAGAATTGGTTGAGGCGGGTCTTCTCGTTTTCGGAGAGCATCGTGCCCTCGTCCGCTCTCAAGTTTTCACACGTGGAAATGTCTACCTGCGCTTCGATAGGCTGCTCGAATAGTAGTTGGTTAGGTGTACCAATGTCTGCGAAATGCCACACTTTATTGTATATATCTAAAATAATTTTAGCTTCTGTCAAGAAATCGATACCTAGTAATGTTTTACTTGGCGAATTTGGGAAGATTATGAACTTGGTAGGTACGGTTTTAATGCCCAATTTTACATCTACCGAAGCAGTCAATACATTTTCGTTCCTACCATTTCCATCAGCAAATTTAACAAAAATGTTTTCTTCGTTGAAGCGTTGGCCTTTACTCTTCAAGAGATTATACAGCGTGATACCAGCCACACTTTGTTTAGCCCCTGTATCGATCAATCCAAGGCCATTATGACCTAGTATGTTAATATGAATAATAGGTCTTGGTTGTGGGCATACAAGTGTATCCAAAGAAAAGAAATCCAGCGACGACGTTTCTATGCCTGTGCAAACTGGGCAGTTTGATCGGATGAAACCTTGTTTTCCACATCCATAACATGCAACTGGGGTACTCAGGGTTGGTAAAGGCTTAGTCGAATTAATGGTGGATGCGCCGGGAGTAGAATGTGTACGGGGTGCGGCTGCACTCGAAGTACTTGAATTAGAAGTAGTCTGACCCTTAGATTGTTGAGTCAGGAGCTTACGACATTCTTCCTTACTGTGTCCAGGAATTCGACAATAACTACAGCGAATCCGCTTGTGACCATTGTCACGTACTTGATGAGATTCCTCTCTCTTAACAATCGAAACCTCAAGGGCATCCTCAACCTCACGGGCTGCCCTCAATAAGTCATTGAATGTTTTCACTGTCTCGCGAGAGATCTTTTGTCTGACGTTTTTATGTAGAAGGCCGTAAACCATATCGAGTTGTACGTTTTCTGTCAAAGTACCGGGCTCTAACTGAGCCAGGATCGACCTACATTTGCATATAAAAACATCTACAGAAGTTTTGGTGTCTTGCTCATTGGAAAAAAGTTCTCTATACACGCGATATGCTGGTTTTTTTGGGCCAAAAGTTATTCTTAACAAATTTACGGCTTCTGCCCAAGTAGAAATAGTATCTTTCACCCCTTGATACCATTTAGCTGCGAAGTCATCGAGAAGCATTGGAAGTCCCCGAAAAGTATTTTCTTCCGAAACTTGTGCACAATCTTTATAAATTTCAACGGCGTTTATGAACGCATTCACATCACTATCTATTTTACCATCGAATCGAGAAGGACATTTCGAGAGATTACCTCTCAATGGCTGTTCATTTCTAACCGAAATTTGGGATAAAAGTTGTTGAAACTGTTCGTTCGTAAGCACTACGTTTGATGAATTCATTTCAGTAGAATCATTCATATTCACACTCGGAGCTAAATCCTTCTCTGGAGCACTCGCGGAATATTGTTCAGCAATATTATTTTGTATGCGCACCGAACGCAAAAAATACGAATGTCCTGTCTCCGTTGTGTTGCGAATTTGCGGGAGGATTAACAAGAAATTGTGTACTTACAGAGTTGCTGCTTTATTTTATACTTTCTTTGACTTGTACCTGGACCTGAGATGCTGCATATACTCCCAAAAGCACTAAATTACGCACTTCACAAAGTCCGGTAACCGTATTCAAAGGTCTTTTCAAACTATAGTCAGTAGCATCGTTTCTAGTCCGTGATTGTTGAACCCGAAATCTAGTTACGATTTCCACTGTATACAGGAAAACAGTAAAACCGAGTCTTTTCGTCACTAAACAATGAATCGGCGCGAACCGTGATCGAAAGCAAGGTTTTTTTGTCGGAGAGTTCACTTTTTCCGCGTAAACAACCGTTGCACACACTAAACTGCAAATTTTACGTGAACTAGCCCTAGTTGGAGCGCCAATATAAAAGGTACGATAGGTGTACTTTGAATGTGGGAGAACTTAGAACACGAATTTGATGAAATAAGTTTAATATGTGACCGGAACGTTATAACACGGCAGTGCTCTATATTCTAATTCTAATCAACTGATCAACTGTTTTTTGACAAATCTACTAGGCCAATGAAGAAAATCTACCAAAATCTACTAAACCGACTGCAGAAATATACTGAAAATCTACTTTATCGATTTCACCATAATAAATTAGTTCAAAAACCTTACCTAGATGTCGATAGATCTAAAATAAATATATTCTAGAGTATCACTAGTCTCTACATCTGTTGTTTTTTATGTAATATGACAAAAAAAACAATATTTCATATGCCACTGAACACCAGATAGCAGAAGAGTCTCATTTCTAATGAAATTTGAATATCAGTTCTAGGATTTTTTGTACGTGAATTCAATGAGCGGTGTTATAAAATGAAATAAACATTTCAAGGTGTTATTATCTCTTGTAATGGAAAAATAAAGATCATCATATGTAATATAATAACATTATCAACAAATAATAAAATGAAAATAAAAAACTAATAACTTAAAAAGAACTCTTCTCTATCTTTGTAAAAAACAACTTTTAGTCTCTTTCAAAATGTTTCAACATTAACTGTGCCCAGTAATACTAGAACTGAACAAATTGGGTAAATCTAATTTTATTTCTCTATAATATTCATCATGTATTAATTTGAAACCGTGATTTCTATCCATTTCAAACATCATGACAGATAAAACAGAGAACTGCTACTTCGCTTTGAACGTCAATAACGAAATAGAGAGAGAGCCACATTGTAAAATTGTCATATTCAATAAAAATTCTACAGATTTCTTTCTTTCGCTACTTGATCTGATTCTATTTGAATGTATGCATGTCAACCCAGAGATGCCCCAAAATCTACCAAAATCTACTAGACAATTTCTTCCTACTAAAAATTACTGATTTGAGTCGAAAATCTACCAAAAAAGTAGATTTCTACTAAATATGGTCACGCTGACTGTTGTCCCTCGACGCCTTGACCTTTCCGGTCAGCAGGTAGTTTTTGCAGGGATCGTGGAACGTCAGGGCCGGCGTTAGGGCGTTTGTTACAATACTTATTATATATAGGTAATATATGAGAAGATAAAATTATATTGGTTTTTGAAATAATCGAAAACTGTTATAGACGAATATTATGATGCACCACCGCGATCTCTGAAATATTTTGTAGGTACTGGTTTTTCGATATGGTAAACTATAGTTATGTACCGAAGGTGGAATTCAGCCTGAGGTCGAAGTCAGTAACTCCGACACTCTTTGGCCGAAGTTACTGCCGGAGGTAGGCCGGAGGCTGTCAATTGTTCGAGAAGATGAACAATCCAATGATGGATATTCAAGTGAATCCAGCAACATTTTAAGTTTAAGTATTGGGGATTCTCCCACCTCAAAGAGGCAACGGGAATCAATTTTTGACTGTTAATCAGAAATTGCTCAATCAACATTGACATCGAAATCTAACTTGAACGTAGCAGGCACATCATCAGGCGATGCATTAGCTATTTCCAAGACAAAAATTTATCAGAACAAATTTCGGCGTATTTAACCCTTCCATTAAACGATAGAAAATCTAATCCTTTATTATTTTGGAAAGATAACCAGCATGCGTTTCCTGATTTGGCCAAACTAGCAAATATTTTTCATGTCCACTGTCCACCAAGCAGTGTGTATTCAGAGAGAAGCTTTTCTGAAGCGGGGAACATTAACGAAGATAAAAGAAATAGATTGACTCCAAGAAATGCTGAAAAATTATTATTTATACACCATAATCTTATCCATTTGAATTTTGAATACTAGTAAGTAGTTACGACTGTTTGTTTACATAACATGTAACATAAAGTTTTGCATCATTTTTAGTTTTGTTTTTAAAATAGAGTTATACCTCAGGCCTGCCTCCGGTGCCTTTATTGCCGGAGCCAGTACATCCGGCCGGTTGGCCGGATATGGCCGGAGTCAGTAAGAAAGCCGAACCTTCGGTGCATCACTAGTAAAATATTCAATTCTCAAAAAAAAATTCGAAAAATCCTATTCACTATTGAAAATTTTTGATTTGCACCATAATTGTATTTGGTCCCATGCTTTAATATTTCTCAATAATCAGACGTTAGTCAAGTGATGCTAGGTTAGTTGGGTTTGACTTTCATTTAACTCGATCATCAGACATTATTCAAGTTATGCTAGGTTAGTTAGGTTTGATTTTGATTTATCTCGATAATCAGACGTGATTCAAATGATGCTAGGTTGGTTTATGTTTTGATGGCAATTCGAATACGACATTGTCCTAATTAACAGTTTGGCAACTTTGCTTTACATCACGTGCGTTATCGGTAAAATGTCACTATGACAGTCACTGTTGTCAGTGTCAATGGTGAATTTTTCTAAGAAAACATTTCGATATTTTCAATGGATATTTGGAATAAACATATGCTTAATTCTGATGTGTTCAATCAAAAAAAGTGTGAGTACTTGTATTTCGTTCGAAATTTCGTGACTAAAGCAACAACACAATGAGATTTTTTTCAACTCAGAAATTACTAGTTTTTTGGCTATAATTTCAGTTTTCCACACGAAATAATCGTTTTTCATAGCTTCCGCGCCAAAATTTGTATGTATTTTTCGATTGTAGACCGTTTCTGGCGATTTCCAAAGAAAATACAAAAATTGGAGATTTGACGTATTCTACACCTTTGCCAAATAATTTGCTAATATTGCAAAAGTTTGAAAAGTGTCATTTATCTTGCTACGTTGCTGCCCTCTTGCAACCTTTAATGGCTTTCATGGTAGTATAGTTTGAAATTTTCCGTGAGAATAAGTTTGATCACTTTTCGAGGAGCTAAGAACGTTTACAGAAATGAAAAAATCATTGAGCTACCAATGAAATGTGAAACAGACTCATTCCATCACGACTTTCATTCCTTCAATATTGGTTGTTCTATTGAGATAAACTTTGGACTTTAGATAATCCCATCAAAAAATCCTGACTGACCATTCTGTTCTGCAACTACCAATGCAATTATGTTGACATGTTTCTTTCTTGTAATTACGCACTGGTCCGAAAAAATGTGGTGGCGCATCCTGTTGAAACCGCACATATATTTTTGGTGGAACATAGTTTCCTACACTCGGATACAAAGCAGAACTTGTTTGACAATATGTCGTAGAGATCACTATTTGTCATAGTTGTCACCAGTCGAAGAACCTTCGATAGTTCCAATATTGAGCTTCCAACTACTCTTGGAAACGATCCTCCAGTTTCCAATATTGATTCTCAGTAGCTCATTATCGCCAATTTCGGGTTCGTGAATTCAATGCACTTTGTAAGGTCGCCAATAGTAAAACTTCAAAGAGAAATACAAGGTAGCCATCATCGTGGCTTTGCGATTCAGAAATAAACTCAAGTACTCGTGTAATAATAGTTACTAAGTCATTAAAAAATTTGAATTAAGCCAAGTTGATGAAGAGGAATTAGAATTTCAGAAGTCTATAGTATATGCAGGGTATTGGGGATCGACCCGTTACTGTTTTACTAGCCTTTTCCTCAGGTACAGGATTCAGCGTGCTAGTCGCTCAAAAATGGCATTTCAGTAAATAACACAAACTGCTTATTTGTAGCAACCCACGTGAAAATTATGGGATATGATTGGCCTGCCCATTGCATTTATTATATTATAACTGAAGAAGCTCAATTATTGTAAACTAGTTTAACCTCCTACTTAGGAAAATTACATCTACGAAGGATGACTATATTGACATTTGTGGAAGTGCCTTGAAATTCGTTTATGTGCAATGCCTACTTGAAACCCAAAATGTGCTAGAATTAATCTCATAAATTCTTGTTTCTTGTTCATTTCATAGAACTATTTCGAATGATTGTGAATAGAAACCACGGCAAAAGTTAACGTTTCTCTCCTCGGTATAGTAATTTACGTAACAAATCCGGAAAAAACTGTTTTCGGTCGTGTTGCGTACACTATTTTTTTGGCAACGTTTGCGAACAACACGGAGTCATTGCGCCATCTACCCATGGACGAGGTATTCCAAAAACAAACCAAAATCTCCCATTCCTCCTTCGAGGAAAACGTAAAAACATTCGACATAGTCGATGGGCATACTTGAAGGCTGGCGTTAAATCAAATCATCTTTTGAACGATTCGTTCAGGCCAGTCTCAAACTACCTACACAGTAGGTTTTGGCTGGCACCTGTCAGAAAACAACTACTCCCCTGGCTAATTCCACAAAGGGCTTTCATTATATTCGACCGGTGCCAGTGCAGATTTCTTCAGCTTATTCAGATACCTAAATATTTGGTTTCTGCGCATTGTATTAAATGATGATTGTTGATTGTATAGACGTGTTGAATAGTAGTTACTTCCATACTAAAAGTCACGTATTTACATTTTTGTATATTCAGAGATAACGCATTGGCTGTGCACCAGTTGAATAGGCGATCTATGTCTTTTTGAAGTGCAAGGCAGTCATTTAATGAAGAAATGGGACGAAATATCTTCAGATCATCCTCGAACAGTAGAACAGGGCTCGAGAATTATTCGCATATATCGTTTTAAAAAATGGAAAAAGAAGAGGGGGCTAGGAGACAGCCTTGTAGTGCACCGCTAGACGCTGTGAAGGTGTGTACTTTTGACCTCGCATGTTTGCCATATAATTTTCTGTTGGTTAGATAAGATCCGAGAAATAGCAAGAGAGGGTTGTCTAGACCAAATGATTCCAGTTTTCTCAGCAATATTTGATGATTTATTTTATCGAAAGTTTTCGAAAAGTCTGTAGAAATAGTGTCGACTTGTACACAACTCTCGAAACTGCTATGTACTGGTTGAGTAAAGCACATCCTATTTGTGATTGTGGACCTTTTAGTAATAAAACCATGATGATCTGTGGTTAGTGAGTTTCTTACGTTTAGAGAAATTATGTTCTGCAGACAGGTCTTAAGAGCATTCGCGAAGTTTGACAAAAGGGTTATTGCTTTGTAGTTCAAGATGTCATTTACTTTACCGGATTTGTATATGGGTATGGGGCAAACTTTTGTAGTTAATGATAGATTGAGAATTATTGTGATTGGTTTAGCAAATGAACAAGCTCAGTCTTTTGCCAATAAACTTTGGATTTGGTCCTCAGGTGAATTTTTCAGTGCTCCTTCTACCTCTATTTCAGATATTGATCTAACTGAGATTGCGGCGTTATTTTTGTTTATTATGTGGAGTTTTTATCGGTTGTGGCATATACGATTGAGAAGAATGTTGCGAACACGTTCACAGTTGCATTCTATGTCATGAGATGTAAAGCATCTGGAATTGTGGAGGAATCTTTTTTGCTATGAATATAAGACCAAAAAGTCTATGAGTTAGATCTGATTGCATTTTCAGCTTTTTCTCTGAACTCGTTGTAGGCTTTATCTAATTGAGATTTCATTGATCTTCTTAGTGGTCTAAACTGATTACAGTAATGTTCATAATTTTTAGTTTTTAGTTGTTCCAAGATTTTATTTTCTTGCTTTATATCGCGTATTATGTTTTTGTTATACCAGGGTGGATATTTGTTTTTGTAATTTTTTTGTAGTGGAACACATTGATTTATAATCGGGTGTAGTATATCGTAAAAGGTTTCCACTGCTGAATTAATGTCAGATACATTTTTGAGTGGTGACCAGTCCACATTCGTCAGTGAAGAATATAGCAGTGGTAAGTTAACTTTTCGAAAGTTGTAGTACATATTGTTTTTATTATAAGGAAAGTTCTGGGTGTTTATTGAAAATTGTAGTGCAGGGTGGTAGGCACTCTCATTCACAAAAAGGAGGTGATCTCTATCAACGAAGCAAGTTATATTTGATAGGACTGAGTCTAGGATTCTACCTGATCTGTTGAGTACTGTGTTGTGTCGGAAAAGATCGTAAAAGTTGGTGAGGTTTTTGAGAGCCAGGAGAGTAGCAGAGATATTGTCATCTTCATTTACAAAGTATTCCACTGTATAAAACTGAAAACGCCCTATTGTCTTACCTGCAAAAGCGGTCGCTGCACCCTCTTCAAGTTTGTCATCCAGAACCGCTGGGCACGCCTGGCGATCAGCGCCGCCCTGATGGCGTTCTCGAAGACTTCGTTAACTCCATAGTAGGTAAGTACCGAGGTCTCGTAATAGTACAGACCGAGCTCTCTGGCCACGTCTCTCGCTTCGTCCGGCATCACCAGGTCGCTCTTCCGGGTGGCGCGTACGAATGGACTTCGGTCCCGGAAGTAGCTGAGGTACGCTTCGTCGCGGTACATGTAACTGCAATTCAAATATGAATAATTAGACCAGGCGAAATAAAATATTTTTAATAAAAAATAAAAATAATTGTTAACAGTACTTATTATAATAATAAATGCCTTGCAGCTTCCACTCCTTCGCTCTCTGCTCATTTGAAATCGAGATTTGATGCAGATTATGCTTTCATTTTGTGTCCTCTGACATGATATTTCTCTTCGACCAGTGGTGACGCGTTTTGTGAGTTCGAATTTCCCTCCCAGATTCTTCACTTCTATATAATATTTCATGAGTTTGAAGAATAACTAAACAATGATAATACCTTTCGATTGTGATGTAACGATAATAAAGATCTGAAGAAAAATATTTGAAACAAATTTTATGCAGATTTCCTATTATTCGATTTGACTGCTTATAGCAATGTAGTTAAGCAAAATAATTATCCAACCGGAAAGTGAAACATAGTTTCTATGATATTTTTTCCATAGTCAAAGTCAAAGTCAAAATATACTTTATTGTCTGAAGAATAGGAATTCTCATAGACAAAGCATCAAATACATCTAGGAGTATTATATATACATACACATAAACATACGCACACATATATACCTGCAGTTTACGGAGGTAAGTTCAATTTTATGAAAAGAACATTGTAGAAACAAGTGCAACACTACGACGGCGTAATAGCGCCACCACAAATCATAAATTATTTTTGAAAATCACAAAATTTTAAGATTATTTCTCAAAATTTTAAGATTATTTCTCAGAATTTTGAGATTTTTTGTTGAAATTTTGAGATTATTTCTCAAAATTTTGAGATTATTTCTCAAAATTTTGAGATTATTTCTCACAATTTTGAGAAATAATCTCAAAATGTTGGGATTTTTTGTCGAAATTTTGATCCCACACCATGGCATGTATTCAGTTACAATCATATTCGGACTTTAGAAACGAGTTTCAATGTATTCTCAAGTCGAACATTTGGGTGATGGATATTGTTTGATCGTGTTTCGATGTCAATGTATTTTGAAGGAAGTATTTCTTGACGACTATTTTTGATTTCAATCTTTCTTCTGGGATCATTCGCGTGTTCATAACGTGTGAAGATAAAGATAACTAAGTTCCTATATTATATAATGTTATTATCTTTTGAGTTTTACAGAATGTTTAATAGGTTTTCAGTTGAAATTTGGAATTATGGAAGAGCCCATTTCCCGAATTATCGCCGTCAATAAATCCCAAGTTTTTATGTCTGCTTCATTCATTGCAAAATACTGGTTTCGATGAAATTTGCTAAATTACTACTAAACAGATACATAGTTAAATAAGAGTAGGAAAAGATCAAATGGAAATAATATTCAACTGCTCGATTTCGCCAACTTTGAAATAATAGCTCGAATATTTTTCGGATGAATGTAGGAAAGTAAGGCTTTCACGGCTGATATTAATGTTCTGATTGATTTGCGGGCATTGCCATGCAACTGCAACTGCGGCAGTATCAACTTCGACCACGCTACTGAACATGTCTGCCGTAGTTGTAGTTGATGAAACATTTGGAGACTTTGAGCAACATTCACTTAAAATTTTTGGATTTTGTAAGCCTCAGGAATAACCTTTCTTGGCAAGGAGTACCAAAGTTCAGCTGTTCCATCGATAAAAGATCCCTGAGCAAGAGAGGTTCGACAGGTCTCCAAGCCAACTGTAGGGTCATACGTGTAGATACTGCCAAGGTTGGAACGATTGACGACAATTTAGAAGAGCAGAGGTCGTGAAAATATCTATAGAAGTGAGACAAGTCTCTGAGCGAAGGGCCACCAACAAGACGGATTCCCTTTCTCTCAGTGGAATCAAGAATATTCAATGGATATTTTGGTGCCAAGCCCCATACATGAGAACTATATTTCCAGACAATAAAGTAACCAATGCAGTAACCGTGTACTTTTTGCATTTCAGAAAGAATATCACTGAAATTAATCTATAGATATATATAGATATGAATTCAAAGCCCTTCGTCATATTATATGTTCATAGGAACTTCTATTCATGAAATGAGCTTGGGAATTGTCTTCTTCAATATCTACATTTTCGAACAAACACTGAATTTACTCGAATGAAAAAGTTTTGATATTTTGAGAATTAATCCCATAATTTTGAGAAATAATCTTAAACTTTTGAGAAATCATCTTAAAATTTCGACACAAAATCTCAAAATTTTGAGATTATTTCTCAGAATTTTGAGAAATAATCCCAAAATTGTGAGAAATAATCTCAAAATTTTGAGAAATAATCTCAAAATTTCAACAAAAAATCTCAAAATTTTGAGAAATAATCTCAAAATTTTGAGAAATAATCTTAAAATTTTGTGATTTTCGAAAATAATTTATGATTTGTGGTGGCGCTATTACGCTGTCGTAGAACACGTTAAAATACAATTGTATAGAAAATTATAAATAAAAACTATGTCAGTTTGTGAATAAATCTTTATGTCTTAGTTAGACAAATTGTCATTGAAATATTCACGCAGAGAGTAAAAGGGCTTGTCAGCAAGTACATTTTTTACTAGTCTCCTGAATATCTTGAGATCTTCAATGTTTTTCAAATTGACTGGTAGATGATTATACATTTTGATACCGTTGAAAATGATTGAGTCCCTCACAGTGGAAGTATGAGGTATTGGAAGTTCTATATTATTGGTAGGACGACGTGTGTTATGAACAATGTTCAATGAAGGAGTCTTATGTTTCTTTATCAAGCAAACAGATTCTAGTATGAACAGGGATATAACAGTGAGAATACCTAGGAATTTGAAAAAGGGTTTGCAGCTATCCCTGTACGCTGCTTTACAGATATACCGCACAGCTCTCTTCTGTAAAACAAAAACGGTTTCCAAGAGCTCTCTTGAGCACACACCCCAAAACGCTATTCCATACCTTATGTGCGACTCAATAAAAGCGAAATACGCAGTTCTGGAGATTGATTGGCCTAGCTCATTGGTAATAACTCGCAGAGCATAACATCCCGAAGCTATTTTTTGCTCAGTTCTATGACTTGGTCTTTAAAAGTTAATTTGTTATCAATGATGAGCCCAAGAAAGGTGGTTAGGTTTTTATTATTAATTACACCGTTTCCAAGACCGATTTCAGGTACAGTACCGCGAAAAGTGAGAATACTAGTTTTGCCTATATTGAAAGATAATTTGTTTGAATCACACCAGTGTTTTATTGCGACGACATCTTCCGAAATCGAGCGGTGTAGCTCCTCGATATCCTTGCTATGCCATAAAATAGTAGTATCGTCCGCAAATAACGTAAAACCCCCTGATATATCCACACGTGCCAAGTCATTGACATATAGTAAAAAAAGAGTCGGACCCAGAACCGATCCTTGGGGGACACCAGATCGCAAAAATAACTCTGACGAGAATTTGTTAGTCTTCACTAGTTGACTGCGATTGGATAAGTAGGATTTGAACCATTGAAGTGATTTTTGTCTGATGCAATAATGATGAAGTTTGCCCAAGAGAATATCGTGATCGACGCAGTCAAACGCCTCAGATAAGTCGCAAAAAACTGCGGCAGTTGCTTTTTTGGTATTGATTTCATAGTAAACCCTTTCCAATAGAGAGAACATAGCATCGTTAGTACTCTTTTTGGCCTGGAACCCAAATTGCTGGGAAGTCAGAATTCTATTTTTGATGCAGAAGATAACTAATCTCCTTTTCACGAGTTTTTCTATTATTTTACCTAGTGTGGGTATTAGAGCTATTGGGCGATAGTTATCAGGGTCTGCATTATTTCCGCCATAGAATCGAATGGTGTGATTAGTTTTTCGATATTTTCGAAAATTCGGATGAATTTTCGACATTTATTAACAAATTCATAGTTGTGGAGGCAATTTTTATGGTTTCTTCCATTTTTAAGCGCGTTACTGAATGGTGACTCTCATTTTTCATTTCATTATCAGGAACTATAGATAGAAAGAAAGAGAGTGAGCCCAGGAAAAACGATTTACGATAAATCTCTGAAGGAGGAATTGAATTTGAAATAAAGTATTTTTGAGGAAAAAGTTTATTATCTTTGGAACATGACAAAGTAAATTTCTACGGCATTTGATCGAAATATAATAACTTTTGTGGAAATGAATGAAAAACGAAAAATAATTTTTTTTCACATTTTTCTCGATTATTTTGAGGTTATAAGCAAAAGTCATTCATTTCAATGTTATAGATCTGTCCAAGATCTATAAATTTTTCATTGAGAACTTTTAGACCCCATCTTTCGTCAGAAATCGCGACAATATTATATTGTTTTCACTCCTTTACACCCCCACCAAATTTTTACTTCCAACGCCCAGCTCATGCATTCATTTTTTACATTTAGTATAGACCACCGAACCATTCCCCATCATCAAAGTGTTGTTAACAGTTTTTGTTTTGTGAAAGTACAGCTTGCCTAGGTCCAAATAGACAAAACTTCGAATTCAGGCACTTTTCATTACAAAAGTATAGGGACAAACCTACATGTAGATCAATTCACTAACCGGTACGGTTGGAACCTTTGGTGTGGGAAAAAAAACATTTTATAGAGATCAAACACCAAACTAATATCACTCAAACTGATCACTGTATCCATTTTACTTCTGCTGAAGATGCTAACCTTTCTAGTGAAAGTTATAGGAGGTTGGTGTTAGGGTATTTGATCTCTATAAAATGTTTTCAATTTGCTTCCTCACAAAATAAAAAAATATTTGTTTTTCAAGGGAATTCAACATCATTTCTTTCAGGTATAGACACTTCAAGATATAAACACATTTTTTTATTCGACTACCCACAAGTTTGCTTTCAGTTCGTTTCAGAAAGAGTCAAAGTCAACCCTGACCGATTTTTTATGTTTGTGGAAAAAGGAGTTCTCCCAACTTCGAAAAGAATTTTTGTCGCTTAATTTCAACAAAAATTCGAGAAAGAAAGTGGGATCCTTTTGTTTTGTTAAAAATGAAAAATTACGTGAGAACGGATGTTTTTTTTTCAGTAAAAAACTATTGTCGCATTTCAAAAAAGCTCTATTAATTTCAATAATTTTCACTTCACTTTCACTGAAACTGTCGGGAAATTTAAAAAATTGAGGATAGAAAGTCAGAAAAATGCGCAATTTTCAGGTTTAGAATTATTTTTACGAGTTAGATGAGAGGGGACATTTTTTATTTATTTACTTGTGTTATACAGTGAGCTGCAATATTCCGAAATATCAATTGGCAAATATTGTACTTTTGACAAAAATCCTGAAATAGGTCAATTTGTATTTATAAATGAAAATATTCCAGTATATTCTGAAGAGTTTGTCACCGGTTTTGACATGGAGACGTTATCCATGATTTTTCGAAAGGGAAGATAGGTCTTGTGAAACTTAATTCGATTTCTCTTTCAATCACGAATTCAGTTATAGCCCAATCAATCTGGATAATTGCTGCAGGGTGGAAGGGAATTTATATTTCATTTTAGAAAAATATTAACTTGTTATAATCATCGATATCAGTGAGATAAAGTGGACAAATATTTGAAATAGCAAGAACCCATCTACCTTTTCTAGCAAAAATCATTCAAATGAGGAATCAAGTTGAAGGTACCTGAAAGATTATATTTGGGAAGATTCCATTAGTGTAATAGACCTCTGAATCGTCTGAGGGACTAAGGAAGCGGCGTTGCCCAAAAAGGTTAAAACCGTCATAGCTTTCAAACCATATTACAGGTCAATTCAAATGAGATTAGTTTTCATATTCAGATCCGTCATGCTCAAAAACTTCATTTCATAAAACCGCTTCCAAAAAAGATCAAAAGCTTATTGAAGAATGGGGAATTGAGGCTGTGATATCAGTTTGTCGAAAAGTCTCAATTCTATATTTAACTTTTCCAATAGTCTTCCCATACAGCACACGATATCCTATGGACGTCCAGTTCATGTCCATTTCATGTCGGAATAGCCTTGGACCAATTTTGGATATCCATAGGATATCCAAATTTTGGATATCCAAAGTATTCCTAGTAAAAATATCCATACGATGTACAAAATAGATATCCTTTCGGATATCCACGATGGATATCCATGAAGGATATCTTATGGACGATTTCATGCTCTACCGTACCAATCGATTCTCTGCAGATATGAATGTTATGTCTATCTCACAGTTTTTCCTTCATTTTTTTGTTTATTGACAGTGTTTGTTGCATTTCAAATATACAAGTGTGCCCTCAATATTATTCTGAGTTCATATTGATAAAAACATTATTTATATATGATACCTGATCGTCTGAACGAAACATCATTTTCGAATCGAAATGAAGTAGAGACACCGTTGAAAAACTGGCAATTCAATGAATTTATTTATTCAACAGTTGTCTAGACATCTATTGAAAGGGAGCAAAAGTGATTGTCGTCGAAAGGATTTCGTGATAAGTCTGATAGCATTTGTAATCTGATATGAATTAAATTATAATGCTTCATGTAGGTACTTATACGATTGAGGGTTTTCTTGTACGTGAGCAGATCATTACAACCGTGTTGAACGACCACTACAAGAAAAAATTCGCAAATGAGAATAATTTCCGAGATTAGTTGAAAAATGTTCTCGTCAGACTTATCTGAAACTGTAATTAATTACGTTATGTAGGGGGGGTTGTCGTCCAACAGTGAGCCATGATTTTTTCTATGGCTATTAGTTAACCTTCGTTTTTTAAATAACTGTAAACTGCTCATTTGTAGATATGTTTATAGGCTTTCAATTTTTGCAAATTTTTTTCAATTGACGAATTTCGGAGGAAGCATTTTTATATTTCTTTCAAATGATTTGGTTCACTATGTACTGTGCCTGGTCCACAATGAAGCATGGCTATTTTTATAGTGAACCAACCATAAGCATTCAAAAAATAATTAATCGAAACAATATTTTGATACAAATGTATTTATGTATTTATTAACTGAACACAAAGTCTTCGCCCCATTCATCACCAGAAGAGCTGTGGCTATCAATGAATTCTTCAGATTCGTGGGTTCTGTGTTAACGTCTTTTTTGAAATTAGATAATTTTCAAATATTCAAATTAGATATTGTGATAAAAAACTGTAATTCGAACATTCTGTAGCAATGCATCTGCTTCAAGCTCGTCGTGAAAATGCCAAAACAGTTGAAAGAGCACTGCGAAAAGTCGGTGGCATCTTCGATTGATTAGTTAAAAATAAAACGAGATAGTAATGGTACTTCGTGCCCCTTAACGGGTGTTGGAAAGGTTAGTTAAGAAAAACATAGCCAACTTTATTTGTAATCTAGACTCAGATATTCACTTTTAGCATGTAGCAGCAGCTTTGGAGTCAAGTACGTGTACGGTCAGTGCGATTTCTCAAAAGATAACGAAGCTCTCGAAACGCATCGAACGCGGAAAACCACCACGAAGCTCACAAATACTGCATTACTGCATACTATGCGTATGAAGGCAGTGTTGTATCTCGGATAGTTCAATTTCTTTCATCTGTACTGAAATGTTGTTTCATTAGATACTGACAAAATCTGTACTATATTTCCTTGATATTATCGTTATTGTTAAAATGGTAAAAAAATGCTAGTTTCGTATTAAAGGTATATGCTGAATACCAGATTGATTCGTGTCCATGGTACTATTCACTCAAACACATCTAATTATATCGATGAACGAATATCATTTTATTGTGAACTGGAAAATAAATATATTATCTAATATATATAGTTCCAATTGATTCATCACTTATCGTTTCACTCTACTTCATAACATGAAAATCTTGATTTTTGGAAATGGAATGGATGAAGGTATTCAAAAAATACGATTCAATTTTCCAGAAGAACATATAACTTAGTGTTCCCTATTGTAAAAAATAGGAAAGAACTATTTCCAAGATGGAAGCGAAAAATTCTGCAAGATACCTCGGATCACACAGCCTTATTCATTTAAATCCATCAATGTTTTCGTATCTGTTGTTCACGAAATTTTCTGTCAATTTTCAGTCTTGCACAAGTATTTGAGGTTGTTTGATAACCGAATAACAAATTCCGAATGGGAAAGATGCTGAAGCAATGTCTCAGTTGTAATTTCAATAAAATAGAACATGGTATGACCCCTTAGGATTATTCATTTCATTTGAAATGAGAGCCAGAATATGTGATGAAATCAGAAAAATCGCACCTGAAAGAATAATCTTGATGGTTATATTCTAGATTTTCGATATTGTTATGTGGGTATTGTCAAGCAGAGAATGACAGACAATTTGAACATTTAATTTTCAACTATATTTGAAGATTAATGCAACGGGTACATTAATTTATTTTTTAACCGTCCTGTATAAATTTGGCACACATGAGTGACACATGCCTGAAATTAGAATTTATGAGGTATTCGAAAGAGCTAATGAAATACAGGCTGTGCCATTCTGCCATTGAAAGAATCATTCAGGTCATTACTCTCATATATTTATCACCCTATACAGTGACTTTTTTTTCGATAATACCACAAATCAAATCTAAAAATTCATCTGACCGAGGTTTTCCTCGAAAACTATTTCGTTTCTGTATGTGTCAGAATATGAATTTGAGATGATATTTTTCGAAATATGTTGACATTTTTACACTCGTTTAATATCAACGATATAAAATGAAATTCATGCTCAGCTATATGATAATTATGTTGAGACTGAATTTCCCGTACACTTTATTAGGCGAATCTGTTCAAGGTGCAAAAACTGGAAGCTATTCTTATAGTAATGAATTAGTCAGGCGATATTTTGACGTAAGTTCAGAGTTTCATGTAATAATCAATAAAGTTGGGTGACATTCCCCCGTGTACAACTACTTCTTATGTAATAAATTTTAGCTAATAATTTTATTGAAGAGCAGTGGTATAAATTTATCGACTTTTGACTACGATTCATACACATACAAAATTAGGAGATTAGTTCAGAGTTTTCTGAAATGTTTCGTAATATTATACAGTGCATGCACTCAATTGAAATAGCATTCAATTATCTCTGCATGCCTCTACAAGAATGGACCAATTGCTAATGAACTAAGGGTACAAAGAATGTGTTGATCACCTATAATAGGGAAGCCCAAGCGGGGATTTCGGGATTGACTAAAGCGCGGCAGATTAATATACAGGGGGATACCTTGTACCCGGTTAAGTACTTCCACCATATATGAGCTCTATATATATGGCCGCCCTTCAGGGATAAAGGATCAGATTAGTAAAAAAAAATTGAACATCTGAAATTCTCGAGCGCGTCAGAATAAGATAGGGTGAGTTAGTTACATCGAGAAACGTGTATATTCCAATAATCTGACAATTCGATAGTGACCTTAAGAAGAATAGTGACGATTTCCACAAGCCGAAACAATAAAAATTCATCGATAAAGTTTAATGCGTGCAGCTACGTGATGCCTATATTCCCTTCTCCACGTTTCTAGTTCTCTCTCACTCTTTCTCTCTCTATTGTTCTCTCACTTCGCTCCCACTCTGATTTCTGTTGCCATGATGCCATTAGAGTTGATCACAAAGACTCGTTGGTGGTATGATATTGTTTACAACGAATATCCAACGTTTTGAAAATGTAATTGCTTATAATTATTTTCTTATAAATAATAATAATAAGTATTCTACTGAAACAAAACATACACATAATTAAGTTCAATGATTTATTTTTTTTTAATTTCAGAATAGGCGAATCCCTTCAGATAATCGTCAGATTATGAGACTGCAATGTCTAGGACGAAAAGATGAACCATATATATCTTACTCTGACGCGCTTGTGTATTTCAAAATGACGATTTTTTTTTTCACATTCTAATAACGGCCGCGAGTCACATCCAAACCGTCAGATCATTATATAAGAGCATTTTTTTAGGTTCACTCGACATCCCTTCAGAAAATCTGACGTGCTCGAGATTTTTTTTTTCATTTTCAACCCTTACGTACGACCACCGCCATCATGGAAACAATCAAATTAAAATACGAACATTTTTAAAAATATGTAGGACGTAGATGATATCAATATCTGACGCGCTCGAGTATGTCCATGCAACAGTTGTTTTTTACATTTTTGAAAGTCTATCATATAACTTTTTTTTTTCATCATCTAAGCTTCGCAACCCAATAGGTCTCTATGCTCGAGTAAATCCCATGGGCTTTCCTACTACTAAGGGTGACGATCTTACAGAGTCGAGGGCCTTTGGTGAGCTCGTTTTCAATTTTTGTGTTGATTTGAAGTACGGGTATGGAACTTACAAACCTTTCAAGTGAAGCGTTTTCACTAGAATACTATCTAGGTGATTTTCATTTGAGGTGGTGTTTAATAAGGGTGCTCATACGAAGGGCAATTCTTAGAAAGTCGAATCTCTTCCTAGCTAAGGGTCAGCTGACTCTGTTTCCAGCAAAAATCAAATCAACCTGATTCTTTTTCAATTTCACTTCAATGTATCATGCGTTCATGTCTCCATTGATTACCTCCTTATTTATATCATGATTGTCTCGAATTAGTTTGTTTATTGATTTTTGTGATTGTAGAATGGTCAGCTTTTCAAATTGCCAGTTGAAGTCCCTTTATCAACTGCAACCATTAATAGCCGAAACTTACGCGAGCTTAGGATCAACGAGGTTTTGCATTTTATCGTGCGATTTTCATATTCAATTTTCAAGCAATACATAATTATCATCATTATTAAACGAAAACATATTCAGCGTACATGCACCCTCAAGGAAGGATCTCTAACAAGTAATGCTACTATAACCAAAGAGTTATCAAAAGGAGTATAGTAACGCTAAACACCTCATCATTGAAGGGGTTTGGTTGATTCATGTACAAATTTACCACTTTGTTGAGTTGGCAAATATGGTAGTCAAGAACAGATTTTGTTGGTAGATGTAGAGTTACTCTTATTCCGTGTATATACCCGTAAGAGAGTTTAAGATCACTATGTAAACGTAGTCAATCATACTTCAATTCAAGTTGAAGGAATTCAATGCACTTCCTTTCACAATAGCAAATGATGTGTAGTATATTGCAAATAAATGAAACGCTGGTGTTGATTCGATTTGAGCTGTCGGAATAGTCGAATTGAATTTACTCGATTACGAGTGTTTTACAACATTCTACGCTGCATACTGACTTCGTTTAGCTTACCGCAAGTCGCTCTTGCATCCTACCAAAATAACGGGGGTACTGGGACAAAAACGGCGAATTTCCGGAAACCACATCAATCGGCAGTTGCGTAGGGAGACAGGATTGTTGATGCTGAAGCACAGTAATACCTGCAAGGAAGATAATAAAATTGAGCTAATCCGAGGCACACTCTGTTATGCAAAGTCTAATAATTATATCCATGAAGTGAATGTGTATTTAAAATACACGAATATTCAAAATTTTTTGGTGAATCAAAATGTATTTTTCCTCAAAATAATACACGCCGTTTTTTCAACAATTTTTTTAAATTCAAATAATCAGTCAGTCACGTGTTATATCGGAATTCTCATTGGGCAAAAAAATGACTTTCCCAATTAGTGATAAATATGCACCTTCCTATAGAGTGTGCATTTTTTTTTTGAAAATGTCTTTGGCATATTCATATTATCAAAATTTTGACAAATTGCGTGGAAATTCCAACCATAATATATTGATATTATAAAAATTTGATGATGTAATGAGTATGAATGAAACCTTAAATGTCTAATGTTCAGAATCTGAAACCGATATTTCAACCAAAGATTTTTTATTCAAACAAGATACCAACAAGCAAAGTATCAATAGTATAAATCTATGAAAAAATATCAAATTAATTCATACTTCATACAACGGTTCAGAAGGAGGATGACTGACGCACTTGTACTCGAAAGCTACGGATATCAAACGGATGCGGTTGTTTTAAAAATTATCTTCACGTGTGCTATCTATAGAGCTGGCAATTACATTTATTCAATGAATTATACTCATATATCTGCTGTTCATTGGAAAAATATTGTATGCAACTCGTGCATGAAATGTAAATGTTGAAAAAATCAAATTAAATTTTCTGATTCCTTTAAACGATCATACTGTAGATGTACAATAAAGAACTGCTATGACATGAAAGATTATATGCACCACGTGTGTCAGTAGCTGTATTTCTTGTCGTCCTCGCGGTATTCACACCTACTTCGTACATATATAGCTTTTTACGTCAAAAACCTATGAAATTTAAGTTATCAACATAGTTTTTACAATTGTTCTTCCGGAAAAAGTATTTTGTGTGAAGTCTGTCGGTTTTCTCGCTCCTCACACCAAATATCACTTTGTCTTCTAATAATACAATGAACTATGACGTCTTCATATGATAAATATAATTTGAATGATTTTTAAGGAGTCCTGGAATCCATTTTTTGAGTTTTCTCTTCCCTGGAAATGAAAAAGAAAGCCTCACATTCTCTTAATGTCTGTTCTTAGGGCAAATTGGTCTATTTACCCTGATACGAGACTGCAATATTATTGAGAATCAAACTTGACTGACTATTCTGTCAGTTACGTATTGTTCCTTTTATGAATTTGAAAATTGAATTAAAAAATATATATGAAAAATTATGCATATACTTCCCCTTCGAGACGTTTCAGAAGCTGGCCTGCCTCTTTTTTCAAGCATTTTTGAATTTTTTAATGAAATTAGAATTTTAACAGTAATCTTCAAAAAGTCTAGTCTCATCCGAAAAAATTGAAGAGGCTTGAATCGAAAGATGTTGAACAATATCATGTCGAATCAAAAAATTACTTGATATCTGAGGTTTCAATGCTGTTGATTGATTTTTTTTAATTTCTCAAACTTTTTTTTGTAACCGGACGCAAAACAAGCATTTTGCAGCCACAACAGAAGCCGCAAAATAATATTCTTGCGACCGTTACTCAGGGTTATGACCGGCAAAAATTTTGACGGCCGTTGCCCCGAGCAACCTTAGATACTGTCGGCATACTGAACGTCACTACAGCACTTGACATTTCCGAAATATGACAATGTATGATATGACAATGTATCACAAAATATCTAATTGGATTGTATAACTAAATATTTTATTCTCATAGAAACACTGTGATATCGAGGCAATCAGTTTACTTTTCTTTATTCGCGTTCAAATGCTGCCTCTTCAAAACGACATAATGTTCATTGAAATTATATGATTTTCACGGTTGCACGAAACATTTTGTGTATTCTATGGCCGCGAAAGGTTTTGGCGACCGCGAGATTATCTCTCTCTCTCTCTCTCGGAACGCGTAAAAGCATTTTGCGGCCTTAGTATACGAATAACTATCGTCTTTATTGATGAGAAATCTCATATCAGAAGTAAAACTTATGTTACCTTGGTAATGTGAAGAATTGATCATATATGAGATGACATCATTCAACGTAGGTTTTGGCGACCGCGAGATTATCTCTCTCTCTCTCTCTCTCTCTCTCTCTCTCTGGGAACGCGTAAAAGCATTTTGCTGCCTTAGTATACGAATAACTATTGTCTTTCTTGATGAGAAATCTCATATCAGAAGTAAAACTTATGTTACCTTGGTAATGTGAAGTATTGATCATATATGAGATGATATCATTCAACGTAAGTAATTTGAACAACATTGTTGTTAACTTGTTAACTTATAATATAATATTCATAGTCAAAGATAACATCTAAATGTTTATCATACACTTTTGGAAGGGAATCAGCTGGAGGACTACTAAGAATCATTCTTTAAAGGCAAAAATGTCCCGAAACTAAATTGGAAATAACATCTCAGAACAATCGAATAAAATTTTAGTACTAAGAAGCAGATAGGATTAACAAAACTTGAATAAATGAATGGTCTGTTCAAGTTAAATCTTGATTTAAAAAAGTTCAATGGAGGAAATAGTTAGATTGGATAACTAGGATTTGCTGGAAGCTTCGAAATAAAACTTTATAAATATAAATGCAATTATACTACTGCACGATGGTGATTTATGGGTTCAATGTGGTGAATTTCTCAGTCAAGTTGTGAAATTTCTAAGCGGAAAATTATTTGATATTCCATCTTCCAGGTTTTACAAGGAGAAGAAAAACCCAAGTAGCAAAAATAGAAACTGGTAATAGTGTTTATTTTCACTTTTTAGAATTTCAACCACATATAGATAATTCTGTGTCGTGCGGACTAAATCAATAATAAATAGATGTCTTTGGTGACTGTATAATTAACAAATTGATGAAATGATAGAGACATTTAGACAAATTAGAATTCAAGAAAATTAACCTCCTCAGGAGGGATTCTATGGGGAAGGATACTCATTCATTATCAACTGACCATATTGTACCTTTCAACAGGGAACTATATTGTATGACGACACCATTTATCAAAAATGAAAATTGCACTAAGGAAGAATAAAGGTAAATTATTATTTTTACTATTATCATCTGTAGGTTTCGAAGCTATAGTTAAGTAGTCATCGTTTTCACAATCCAGCCATGCACCCTGCTGACCCAATATCAACATCCCAGGAAACCTTACCTCCACTTGTTCGACAACTAATTAACTTGCTATGTACATATATTCTTCTCAATTTTTTGTCGCCTCTCCTATGAGATAGTGGTTCTTTTTTGTAAAATAAAGATTTTCAATTTATTCGATCTTAACGACGACATTATCGTTTCTGATTATGTCCAACGCCATAAGAGAACAATTCAAAACTCCATACAACGAAAAATAAATTCGAAAACCTCCTACCTCATATCCGAACTGAGAGAGGTTTGATTGATGAGATTGATAAAACTGAACTTGATGCCAATGACGGAAGAAGGTACGACCATACCACTATCGGAACGTAACCAGGAAAATCATATCAATGAACTAAATATGAAAATTTCTCTATCGAAAAAACTCCAACTCGAATCAATCGTATATGAGAAACAGCTTCGCAATGCTCGACGTAACGGCTCAAAAAACCATTAACGTGCTGATCAAATACTTTCACAAATTATTTTGGTTGCCAATATATTATCACTATTATCAATATTTTGGAAGACGCCATAACAATTGCGAAATCGAGTGCATTACATAATTCCATAATATCAACGAACATCTATACAGATTCGAATATACCAAAATTCAATTGAGGTAGGTATTACCAATTTTCTGGTACACAAAAAACATTCACATATGACATATTTTTGACACATCCTGATTATTAAAACCAAAGTTCTAATTCCAATCAACAAATCGAGTAGCCCCAAAAATAATGACACTATTTTTGGCCTACTTATTGAAATATTGAATATGAATTGGAGGTATATAATTCCATGCCGAAAAAAAATGTTCAATGAATACTCAAAACGAGAAAACTAGAAAAGAAACAAAAATGGTGCAACCCGCCAAAATAATTCCATTATATTTTTGGCATAAGGAGGAAGGGGTTACGTGGTGACCGTTCCCACATCCCGACCCAGCAGCAACATCCCAGGAATCCTCATTACAATTTGTACAACTCATTAACTTGCAATTTAACATTCATGCATCCTTTTGTCAGCTCTCCTCTTAGTCATTCATTTCTGGAAAATTAATATTAAAGAAAGTTTTCTTCTTCGAGTTTATCGAGTGATTTGATTTTGTCGTGTGAGTTTTACGTAGGTTAAACTGGAAGTATATTCAAAATGCATATTATAACTCCTCCCTAACAGATGATCATAATTACGAAAATTAATTATCAGGAATAGGTTAACAATCAACCTCCGGATATGCATGAATTTTAATCAGTGAGTACCAACATTTCGTAGGGCACTCATACGTAACCAATACAAAGGTCCTGCTATGGTTGCTACTAAGTTTAGGGCAGTGGACTTTATTGAAGGATACGAAAATGTATACGCTGACCTGCCGAGAATGGAGGCACTCCACTGATAGGATTTTCCTCTCTGAACAGAGAGAAATAATAATACTGATTGAAATTAGAGCTATTCTTCTTTCCCCATCTTTCTGTATTGAAGTAACGATTCCCACTGTGTACTCCAAGCTGAAACTCATTTTTATAAATGTGTCCATACATTTGCTAACCTCTCTATTGATCAACATAAAAATGATTTCAACCACCACCGTTACGTTTCTCATCATGTAGTTTTTGAGAACTGAGAAAATATATTGGCATGTATCCAGGTTTCCAACAAAAGGATGAAGAGACATCGATCCCGACAAACTAAGAGTGAAACTATATTAACGATGTTTCCGCCATTCGAGAGTTTCTTTGTGTCTCTTGCCATCGCAGCCGAGATTGAAATCGTTTGGAAATGAGAATAAATTCAGTGAAAACTAATAATTTGAACGGTTTCATTGAGCATGAAGATGATAATGATGTACCTAGATACTGTACTGAAGGCTAAACAATAATTCGGAAGATCCTATGTACCAGTCATCAATCGAGGGCATTGATCAGACAAAAAATTTAATCATTGGGCGCGAGAACTTCCTATCAAGTCAACTGTTATATTATCATAAATACTGATGAAAGAATGTGTGCTTTCTCGGTCGGGGTCGATATTTTCGTTGATATCAAGTCCGGATATCACCGAAAATATTATAAATGCTATGGACATATTAACGCTACACCCGACGATTCATTTTTTTGTCTGATCAATGCGGTAGTTGATGACGATAAAGGTGTGATGACTGGTACCTAGGTCATATCGAATTATTTTTAAGCTTTTAGTACATTTCCTACATCATTATTATCGTTATTTTCAATGAAACCCTTCAAATTTTACATTTTTTTACTCAATTAATTTTTATCATTATTCGTCACCACCCGGAGGTCTTATAGAGGTGTACCGCTAACGACGACGTATCATTTTTAACCACTCTAAAGCCACAAAATCCTCGACTTGATACGATATCTGGACTTGGGTGGGTAATCCACGCTTGAATACAATCCTGATTTTAAGTTCTTTTTGTCGATTCGATGCCTAAATTTCAATTTTATTGAACGTATAAACTACCTTAGCTCTACGATACGCCATGCAGTGTTCGACTTGACCTTTCATTTGATACCCATATCGAAACAAATATGAAATTAGAAATATGAAATCTGGCTTTTCTGCCATAATGAATTCAAAATTTCTCATAGTGTACAGTAATCTACTAGTCAAGCCCTTTCATTTGATACCCATATTGAAGGGGTTGTGAAAAAATATACACTTAATCTAACATTTTGCTGGCGGTCACTTTAGATTTGCATTTTTATCATAGTGTACTACTATTGTGCTAGACAGACCTTATCATTTGATACCCATATTGAGGGGAATATGAAAAAATATGTAATCTGGTATTCATGAAGCAGCGGTAATCTTGGATTCACAAGGAAACAGAATGTATAAAACTGTATTGTCATTAAAACTAAAGGTATATACAAATCTCAGGATTCTTTCATACCAGCAGAAGTGATCGTGTTAAGTGCTCCTACCGCGAATTCAAAGTGGAAAATTGGCTGGCTTCCTGTTAAGTTGAGTTTCAATTACTAAACTTGACCCAAATAAACAAAGAGGACAAGCTAAATAAAACCGTTATACAAATGAATCTGGATAATTACTGAAAGACATGAAGAATACCCAAGCTTGGTTCCTGAGAAAAATGGCACAAAATTCTACAGCTTTCTCTACGATTCTCACTAAGAAAAGGAGTTTACGGAACTCCGACGCGTATAGCGAAGATGTGTGGCGGTTTTGTAAACCCATCATTAGTGAGAATCGTGCGGAAAACTGCAATGTTTTATGACGCGTATAGAAACAAGTATCTGCTGTGAATAATAATCGTGCAGGAAACTGTAGTATTTAGTAATAAATATTGATTATCATCAAGTATCGGCCAGTTCAATTCAACATTGTTGTCAGTTATTGGCTGATGATTGTCATTACACTAGAATGTCCAACTTTCACAGAACCTAGGGATTTACAGTATCTCATAATTAGTTGAAATACTGTGTGAAGTTATGAATGAATATTTTGAATAATTTTTTACTGTGTGTGATTTTTGAAAACCTGAGATAACACATGTTCACCTAACTGAAGTTATGTAATAGCAGACAAATCGAAGAAAAACGCTTATGACTCTCGAGACAGGAAATGTAACGAAGGTAAATTTGTAAAGAGAGCCATTATGTATTCGCTATAAGCATGACCAGCATATTTGGTCAGAACCTATATCAGTCGATTTAACGCGACGCTACGATATTACCATCTGCGAGATTCTTACGGTATCGACAGACACCTGTGCTACCTCATGCTCAGAGGAATATTGAATCCTAGGTGGAAAATCAGAAGTGTCGAATTTGTTGAACACCCTCAAGCCAATTAGTCTGAGGCAATGATTTTAAGGGTAAATATATAGTTATCGGACCCCACCTTGAAAATGAAAAATTTTTAGTGCAACTTACGTATTTTGGCCTCATAAACAAAACAAAAAATTCAAATGAATTTTTTTGGGGCTATCAACTAGTTCAGGATATACGGCTCCCCAAAGACGCATATGTTTCTTTTTCAGCTAATTCCGTTGGAAATTCTATCAGCACAATAACACTTTCTAAACCACCTTCAACCGAATTATAAGCATTTTTCACTTCAAACTCTCAAAAATAAATCCTCATAGGAATTCGAGTTTAGCAAAACAGTAGAACGCAAATCGCATCGCGAGTTGAAAGCCCCAAGAATTTTATTTGAATTTTTTGTTCAGGAGACCAAAATACGTCAGTTCCACCGCGAGTGGAGTCGCGAGTAAAACAGTCATTACAATTCGATATGGAAATACCCTTTTCATGTCCTTTCAGAAATAACATTGATTATCTAATAAATAATTTGATGTCCTCAACAAAAAAAAAATGAATTGCGTTACCTGATTCCGTATCAGTTGAATAATTTATATCCCAATCGTAATAAAACATAATGATCAAAGCTGTAAACACGAGGAGAAAAAAGTGAAAATGGTGAAGGATCATATCCAAAATGAACGCTCCTGAATCCCGGTACAGAGTTTTACTTTTACTCACATCATTTTGGGTTTTACGGTATTTTGTTTGATGTTTTTCCTTCAAAAATAAAAAATGTATGGAGTTTTGTGACTGACATTAAGATTGACTTTCTCACATTAAATTAAATTCATCGTCACCATGGTTGAGTTCTAAGTGACAGTTTCCAAGTTTCTCCCCTACGCATTAAATATTGGTCAATCTCCATGCTCGT
Organism: Zygogramma bicolorata; assembly: GCA_032362365.1. Classification (NCBI taxonomy): domain Eukaryota; kingdom Metazoa; phylum Arthropoda; class Insecta; order Coleoptera; family Chrysomelidae; genus Zygogramma; species Zygogramma bicolorata. The sequence continues at coordinate 7,291,128 of JAVJAQ010003800.1, read as the reverse complement.
CACACAATCACTTTTTCTCCTAATAACACACAAATACCATTTTATACATATTTCCGTAAATGGATAATAAATTGTGTGTTTGTTACTTCAATTCTAGGGAAATCCGGAGAATCTATAGTATCACTATGATGGCTGGTGTATCCATTCAACTCTCTGAACCCTAAGAAACAAATGATATACACAATAGTGTCGATGGCTTACGGTATTGATGTGTGGATTACACACAAGTCGTTGAAAAAGCAGTTAGAATATATACTCAGAACTACTTAATATTGTTGATTGTTAATAAAGCGATGAGTGGAGGAAGAAAAAGAGCCTGTTCAAGGGACACACTATTTTTATTTGTCGTTGAACTAATTTTCTATTCAGAACACAGAAAACCTGGTTATATCTCCTGGAAGGAGAAGTTTCTCCAGTTATATCTTCTCGAGATTCCACAAATTACGGTTAATGCAATCACAATGTAATTGACAGATGCAAATATAGGATGCAATCACCTCCTTCCCAAAATGCTTTCGGTTCGATATATTCAAGTTGTGAAAATATCCTATCCCCTATCCGAATGTACCTGGATTCAAAAATTTACCCTTTCACTCCGAGGATGAGACTATTATACGCCATTGATACAAGAACCGAATTTTCACTATGAGTCCTATTACGGGAGCGAAAAGTAACGAAAGGTTCAGTATAGATTCACTAAATAGCCGGATCAGCCAAGGGCGGATCAAGCCTTTGCCTCAAGGGGGGTCACATAAACCTTTTGGTTAGAGGTGTTACATAGTCTACCTCTCCTCAAGATGGGGTACAGTTAAATCACAATTAAAAATTTAAATTAAAGAGGAATAGTCCTTTTGGTCAGTGGGTGTCATATAGTCGAGGTCCAGCTAGGACACATACAGTATATTACTGTCAAGCGCAGGTGAGAAGTCATGACTCCCGCCTCCTGGATCCGTCTTCGGAATTAGCAAAAGCGCTGTCTTGTAAACAGATGCCCATGCTGGTTCGAGACCAGTGAAAACAAGATGTTTTTGTCGAAAGAGATTGTCAGCACGTATACCATGCGTCTGATGGGGATCTTATGTGGGTTGCCTGGATACAAATCCGAGTGTAAGAAACAACAATGGATATACCGACCGATTTGGTTGGTCAGCCCTCCTCACGAACGTCAATTTCATATTCGAAATTCTTTCACGGATTGTACCACTATGAGGTTGATAATGTGTGCCACTGCAATTAACCAATTGGAATTGCGAGTTGTCAGATCAGTGCTCTGAGAGGGGCAACACAGGTTCGAATCATAGCAGTACCAGATTTTTTCCAATTCGGTATTTGCTGTCAAGCCACGGAGCCAAAGTAGTAAAGGATTCCACTTCATAAAGTGTAGGTCCCGGGTATCCCTTGCTCGCACAAACTTGGGATATTCGTTGAAAGACAAAAAACACATATTGTTGATTGTCCAGGAAACACCATACCCCCAGAATTCAGATCTCTCACTAAATCAGGAATAGCGGGGCACGTTTAGAGAAACTCACACAGCATTGAATGGTCTGAAACCGAGCTCATACTCAGGAACACTGATTCAGAAGAAGAGTCAAGGAGGCTGTCTACATTCTTAACAACGGTGCATTCATTCAACCCAGCATAGAAATTTGGAATGTATGGAAACCACTCATGCAAAAGATTGACCAACTTTGCTTCGACGAGAGAGAGTTCTACGCTAATACATCCATTTCTAGCGAAAAATAATCAGCGCGAAAAATGAGTAGCACCAGTCTTCTCCACCTTAGGGAGCTTGGGCCTTTAGAACCGACCATACTTCGAAATGCTGCCAATCATCACCCGAAGACGATTGCGGATACCGGCGATCGAAACGTCCTGAGTTCCGAATCTCGATTTCAGCATTCGTTCATATTGTTTTCCATTTCTTATTATCGCAATATAACTCAATTCTAATCATTCTCAATTTCATTCTTCGTCCAAAATCCATTTCAATTTTCTTGTTTGGATTTGAGTGGCTTATTTGAACTCGCTGTTCGACCTAATTATTTGAAGTTTTTACATTCTTGCTTTTCGAATAATTTATGTTCGTTCATTTTCAAAATTTGATTATTCCATGGGGTAATTCAATCACATTATTCGTAATTTAATATTTCAGTTGAGATTCTTTCGAACTTATAAGTTATTTTTGCAACGGGTTTCAAAAGAGTTAATCATATGGATAGTGGAAGTTTGGACGAATCCCACTCAACCTTCGCAGAGATCAATCAATAATGCAAGCAACACTGCGAACTATTTGAAGAGGACTTGACCAACTTGTAATTCTCGTACATTGAATCAAACTGTTCGATATTTGATGAAAATCCATATTCAACGCAAAATACGAGTTTCTGGTAAGACTCTCACTAACAATTGGTTTGAAAAAGTGAGAATTTAAAGGAAACTGTACTATCTTGTGATGAACTTTTTGATTTCTTGATTCTTGGTTGGATCTTATAATAATAATAATAAGGGTTCATCATGGCGTGCCAAGAGGGTGTCTTCAAAACCTTCGTCTATCGGAGCCGCGTGATGGGTATAGAGGTCCTTGATACTAGATGCAGGGCCTGCCGACAGGCGCCTGAGACTTTGATGCATTTGCTGTCATCTTGTGCAGTTTATGTGGTCTCGGCCTACACCCATCGCCAGAATGCGGCCTTAGATTAGATTAGATTATCGGGGAGCTGGCCCATGGCCTGATTCACTGCGACCTTTTCAGATCTATTGGGATGCTCCTTGGCTGTTAGAGCTCTGTTTGATCTCTTTGATGAGACTCCATAGCCTTGACACTGACTCCTTCATATAGCTAGCAGCCTCTGGTTTCCTCTCCACGCATCTTGCGTGTCTCAGCCTTGCTATCGCTTCGCATTCACAGAGCACATGCAGTGCGGTTTCTTCCTCTTCTTGACAGAACCTGCATTGGGTTTCTTCTGTCAGACCAATATTGCTCATATGTTTTCCGAGCCGGCTATGCCCCGTTAGAAGACCCACTACTACACTCACAACCTTACTGTTGTGGTTCAGCAGGTCTTCCGTGAATCTGGGCGCTGGTTCCTTTATGAACTCTTTCGCCTGTCTCATTCCATGGAGCTTATTCCACCAATCTTTCGATTCGTTTTGCATCCATGAATTTATGGATGTCTTTATGCTTGCTTTCGCTACCCCGCAGAAAGGTTCTGGGCCGATCATAGCCTTAGATGCGCCTGATAGCCAATAAGCCTGATATAGTCCTCTTCGACCACCGAAGTGAGACGATATTTGTTATTGAGTTTTCATTCCCTGCTGGAACGAATATCGCCCAAAAAGAGGATGAAAAACGGACAAAGTACCAGGATCTACTTTACGAACTCCGCAGGCTTCACCCGGACTATTCTGTCAAGTTAGTGGTTCTGATTCTAGGTGTTCTCGGTGGTTCCAGACCAACGCTACTCTCGGAGCTTAAGATCATACCGGCATGCCGTAATGCGGCAGAGATCTTGGCCGGCCGCATGCAGAAGGCCGTTTTTCTCGGTTCGTTGCGTCTGCTCAGGACTCACGATTCTCGGAGCCAGTGATCATTCACCCCGCGGTGCGGGGAGTGGTCATTGGTTAATTATACTAGCGCGTTCGCCCACTGGGTCGGAGCAGTGGGGAGTACAGACCCGACTAGATCTGTTTGAACGAAAAATAATAATAATAATACGTATTGCTTGAAAATGAAAGTATCAACAAAACCTCATTAAAATTATTGCTGGGGGATTTAGCGATCAATTTAGCGTTGGAAGCTGACATGTTTTCCAAAGAGTAGGCGAAATTATCGAGTCTGGATGAACAATCAGCCGCGGGCGGTTTGATAGAGCAGTGGATTGAGCATTGAAAAGTGTGATGTATGAATTGTTTCAAGCTGAATCTGGTTTCGAACGGTGCACACTTCCTCCGGAACTATTTGGTATGTGGATCTTCAGTGGGTATATTTCACCATTATGCTGTTAGAGAGACGAGTTTGAACTATTGATCAACAATTTATATAAGGAGATTCAGATGGAGATAGTTATTAGGAGTTTGGAATATTCAAATATGTAGAAAAGGTCGAGCGTTGTATCAAAGCACAGTCCGTTTCAACATGGAATATAGTGGGATGAGTTTTTTGGGAGTTTCTTGAAGCTGAATGACTTGGGTCAGGCATTATCTGCACCAATAAACCTCAACACATTTTTTAATTGAAGGAGCAACTCATATTTTGAATCACATTTTGACAGTCTGAGTTGCCTGTTGGGTGGCCTGTTCACGAACTGTAATACGAAATCATGAAACATTATCCTCAATCGACCGCTTTAGTATGGTCAGATGAGTAATTTTGGCCATGGGTCTTCTATTCATGAATTTTCATTTGATTTGCAATGTGTGTATGTAGGTACGTAACACTATGTTTGTTCGGGTGGAATATTGCAACTCAATTTACAAGTTTAGTTTGTATGATAATGCATGGTTAGCTGTGTGACATTACTCTAAATCATGACCAGCGATGACTAAAAACTAAACTAAATTAAAAATGAAAAAACTTTTCGAAACAATCCTTTATTCAAATATGGTAAAAAAAAATAAACGTTTCCTTTGAAACATCTATTACCAACAGATATTGTCATTACACAATCCATATGATATGAAAGCTTGTCGCGAGAATCACCGATGTAGATTAACGAATGAATTGAAACTTGATCGAATTGATTTTGATTTTTTTATTTCAGGTACGAGTACTCAAATCTTGAGCTTTTACATCACATCAATTGTGCAATGATGTTTTATGTTGGTAATGAAAGTTTGAAAAGAAATTTTCATTACTCTGTGTCTTCAAAAAAAAGCTCGTTTTCATAAGATTTCTTTTAATTAATTCCTTTTTCTATTATGGGCAATAATGCTCCAATAGGTTGTTCGGCTTTCGTACTGAGTCAGACATTTCACGGAAGAGGAATGAAGTCACGAGTACTGTTCTGTATATACATATAAATCTATAGACATATTGTTGAATAAGAAACAGTTGTTACTGGTCAACTCATGGGCAGATCCTGCCCCCAGGCTCAGGAGAAATCAGGTACTCGAGCTAGGTTCAGCCAGTACAGGCAACGGCACTGTTAGAATGATAAATTCAAATTAGGAAAAAATTGTATTTTCGAGGCGAGGAAGCTGGCGCTGTGGTTCTGTCTCCAGCTTATGATCTAGAGGTCGTGGGTTCGATCCCTTAACTTGGCAGATATTCTTCTTCTGAGAAATTCTGTCCGTTGCATTAGGGGATGACTATGCCATGTTCATGGTTCATACTGCTCATTAGATATGGTGTATTGAGATAGTAACAAAGCCTAGTTGCTGAAGCTCTTCGATAGAAGTCGGTGGCGTTCAGCATGAAAACACTGTTACGTTTTTTCTGTGGCTTCGTTAACGAGCCTTTTCCATTCGGGTATGCCAGTATTGAAGCACTTTTCAAATGTTTTTTCAATGCCATGAATGCTTGCTAGCAATCTGGTGACCAAACGAAAGAGGCACTCTTCTCGGTCAGACTAAACAATAGTCTAGCAATTTTTCCGTCTGTAGTAGGATGCTTTTAACATCATGTTTGTTTTTCGGTTGGGGCTACTCTTCAACTGCTTCGATTTTCTCTAGATCGGTTGCAACTCCCTTCGACAGCATGCTCCAAGAAATTCATCTCTTGAAAGAGGCAACACTTCCTATTCGAAAATTTCGTAGCCCTTCAAATACACCTCGCAGGTTTGGAAGATGTTCGTCAAAACTCTTTGTCGCTACCATGATGTCGAGATAGACGAGGCATGTTTTCGAGTAAGTGTGATTTTCTCGTTTCCAATTATCGGATTTCAGGTTTGTTTCTTATATCTACCACGAATCCATAGGCAGACATAATGTCTAGTCCCAAGATGAATCCGTCCACGATATCGACCATCAGAACTGTACACTATATTTCACGATTCCCAAGCTCAATTCTCACTCGAACACATCCATGGAGCCAGTGACCGTTTCTTGGGTACTCCTACTGAACTCTTCGAAGAAATCTTTCGATAAATACCGTGAAGAGGCACTGATCACCATCAGGAAAACCTTCGGCGACTATGCTGTTGCTACTACAGCCTATCGTTAAAGTTGAGAGCCTCAAACTCCAGGGCTTGCACCAAGGTAGGATTTGATGATCGATGATGCCGGAGTCTCAAATGCTGCTGTAGATCTTCGTGTCGGCCATCAACAAAGCTGCTGTCGTAAATCGAGATCGTAAAATCATCGGAAGCATTCGGATAGGCCATTCTTTCGATTACGGCTCCAAGATCCTGTGGACTCTAGATCGGTTCCTATGTTCTCACATTAAACTGTATCTGGTAGACCTGCTGACATGTTGGAGGTGATCACTATTTATTCGCAGGAATATTCAGCATGACGCAAGAGGCCTTTCTTTGTGGTGCCATCATAGGTGCATTTGCTGCTCATTCATCTTTTCTAAAGACAATTCTTTGTCTTTTTATTGTTTCTCGTCGATATTCAACAACAATGCACGGTCTGCTCTGCGTAATCGGAATTCTTCTCGCCTGCGTTGTTCTTCTTCTCTTCTTCGTTATTCTTCCCCCAATCGGGTTGCTTCCATAGCCTCCAGCATTTTCTCGATTTTATCTATCTCGTCGTAATCATTACCCCTCGTTTTTTACCATGGAACAATAAGAATTCGCCGGTCACTTATTCTACATCTGACACCAAATATTAGCTTTTTAATTGACGAAAACAAGATGAATTTATTCATTAAACACTAAATAACACGAATAGTTCAGAAAATGAAGCTGAAAAAATGGTAAAACCTCGCAATTTTTTCGTCCAGCAACGATTTGTACAAAAATTTGGGATTAGGCTTATTACACCCTCTAGTTCATTTTCTATATTGTTCCGTTGTACGCTTTTTGTTCTTTAGGGGTGAAAACTACCCCTAATTGACAAAAATTATAAACAATAAAATTTTTATGTCTTAGAACTTTAGAATATACTGGTGAGAAATCAACGAAATATACACTCACACAAGCGAGCAGATGTTTCTTCTTCTCTTTCTTCCAATATGAATGGAAAAAGTGCTCCGAAGCAGGTAATTCAAATTAAAAAAAAAAAATTGATCGTTTTTTCAAGCATTGCTCCTTTATTTTGGGTGATAGAATTTTTTCCGGAACGATTCTGTAGAGTTTAGTACTTTATCGTTTTTTTCGTATCTTCAGCATTTTGAAAGATATTTTTAAGAAAAGGGTTAAAAACTCGAAAGTAAAAAAAATCGTTTTCTCTTTAAACTCCAATTTTTCCAAAATTAGGCATTTTAAATTAGTTAAACTTCGTGGGTGTATTGATTGTACATATGTAAAGAGAATCACAGAAGGGTGGCGATCAATTTTATTTAGGGGGTACTTTGGGGGTTGTTTGCACATATTTTTTTCGTAGAAAAAAGCGACTACCGAACTTATTTTGATCATAAGTCAGTCAATTTTCATGCTGGGAAGAAATTTTTTCATTCGTTCGAAAGTTATAATCAAATACTTCAAAAAAGATTCTTTGAGCTTTCTTCGAAAAATGCAAATTTTTCTCGTTATTTCGCTTTAAATCTTCCAATTTATACATTTGACGAAAACAGCTAAGCATTAATTTGCTCTATCTCAGTTCGTATGTGTTGTAGGAAAATTATAATGGAAGCATTGTTTTGTTTTTTTAAAAGCTACAATTTGGCTTTCCACACTTTTTTTGGTAAAATGCATAGTTTCAGAGTTACTTGCAAAAAAACATTTAAAAAGTCGATTTTTTCGTCAAAAAACTGTTATTTTCAACTTCGAATAACTCAAAAAAAAAGACTTTCACGAAAAAAACGTATGGAACATTTTTTCCTTAGAATTACTTTTTCCGTCGATTCCTACAATTGAAATGTAATAGAAAATTTCCACCCCCGTGATGGGGGCATGATAAAGAAAATGATCCTTGAGCTATTCCCTAAATTCTGTGAAAATTTCAGGTAAATCCATGCTGGACGAAAAAATTTCGAGCCAAAATGCTTCATTTCCTGAACTGAAAACATAACACGAACACAAACTCTTCTACGAAAAAAAAATCGCTCGGCAACGCTGTCGCTTATTTATAGCTCGAAAACTGTTTTCTGCTTGACTGACTGTCTCGCTCTCACTTCTAATATCATCCCTCTTGATATTTGGTTGGTGCCTGCACTATCTCATGTAGAAAAAGGTATATATTTCAAGCATAACTCCAATTGAATGTGCACTGTTTTAGTTTCGTCGGGTCATCTACTACAATTTCGTTTTACACTACAAAAAGCCAGGTTCGACCCAATTTGAACCCTGAGATACAACAGGTTCATTTCAGCAAATCGAATTTTGAAGAATTCATTATTTGTCTCGTCGCATTGCACCGTGACTCTCAAAAAAAATATTTATTTTGCACACAAAATTTGGGTTGGAGATTTGATCCCGAGGGATTTTTATAGTTGGATGGTCGTTTGGTGGTCCTCATACAATATACAATAGAATAAAGGTATTATAACTTCCGAAAAAATTATTTCCTCGAAATAAATTCTCGACTTATGCTTCACAGTATTCAATATTTCAAAATTAGCTCGACATCAAAGTCAATAAACTCCAGCTCCCAAATATTGGTCACTATTTTTCATATTAAGCTCAATATCAAAAACTCGATTTCTTATCGAACAACTGACTCGCCATTAGGTCCTCTAATATGTGACCACCCACATAACCTTCGGTCCCCAATATTTAGAAATTTATGAGTTTTGGTGGTTTGTGGCTCGGTATTTTTGATAAGGAATCCATAAACCCCAACATGATACGGTTGACATGTGGAACTGCTAAAAGACCTCACAAATACTCTTAAACTTACCACATCCGATCTGCCGTAAGCGAATCGCCTGTCCTTTTCGTGGTCGCCGAAGGTGTCCCACAGCCTTAGACTGACGTTGACGCCGTCCACCACCTCCCACGATCTCTCCAAGACGTCCTTGTAGATCCGGTACTGGTCGATGGCCCAAACCGTTGGCACGTGAGTAGCCAGCAGCTGAGCCATCGAGACCTGCTTGTTGCACGCGCGTGCGCATATCAGTCGCGTTTTACCGACGGCCGTGTCGCCCACGACCACACACTTCACCAACTCCTGGTGGGGTTGTTCATTATCCATCCCCCAAGACCACGACGGTGCCGACATCCATCACACCGTGGACCCCTGAAACGAAAACAACCTTGAATACCAAATTCCATAAATAATTTTTTGTTTTCAGGGTAACTCTATATTTTTCAATGTCAAAAATCGAAATAATATATATATATATATATATATATATATATATATATATATATATATATATATATATATATATATATATATATATATATATATATATCTTTCATCAACATTCGGACTACTACATTGGATTCAGCAGAGTGTGGTTTAGCAATATCCAGACTTTCATAGAAATCTATTCATCAACAAAGTAAACTGAGAAAGGTAGTGAAGTCATCAAACGACATATTTTTCAAACTTCCTTCACTAATAATACCCTCTTCAAAAAAGTCCTGGGAACAACACACACACAAATTCACGTAACTCTTCACGAACACCAGGTATATTCCAGAAAATCTATACAGATTATTTACAACCATTAGCTCAATATGCGGTAGTTCTTGCTCGCGAAAAAAATTCAACAAATAAATTCAAAAAATTTCTGTAGTGTCGATGAAGTTTGGAATAAAACGCACATTCTTGAATTTCGTGTCGACAATCGATATGCCTGGTTAGTTTCATTCAGTCACAGATTGGAAACATGCCGCGGCAACATTTGACACGTTGGAATGCTTGAAGCTAGCCAAACTCAAAGAGTTGCGGAGGGGTTTTTTATGGCTGACAGTGTTATAAATCGATTGTGGAGAAGATACCGAGAGAGTGGAGATGTAAGAGAGCGACATACAGGCCGTCCAAGAACCACAGAGCCCGTTCAGGACCGCTTTCTAAACTTGCAAGGTAGCTTATTGTTCTGTAGACTTTTTTGATAGGTGTATTTTGAGGTAAGTCAAGAGACGGCTTCCAAGAAAATACATGAAGTGAAAGAGCAATACGTTTTTCATGTGGGAGCTTGATACAGAGAATGTGATTCTGTCTTATTCTCGAAAAATGTATACTAAAGTGAAAACTGTGTGCTTCAAACCTATACCCTATCTGAGTTGTTTACCGACTATATTCAGACAAATGATCAGGATATATCGATATTTGGTTTGCACGATGATAATTTTTTGGCAGAAGTTTTGTTGGTGTAGTGGAGCGGGTACAATACTAACTGAAAATCTGCATTTTTTGTTCTGAGATCTACGAGGAACATTTTGTAGAACTACCATGACGAACTGATTAATCATTATAAACTAAATATTTCATTCGTGTAGTGGCCATCATAGATGGCTGATTTTTATGCTTTCAAGTTTTAGAGAAAGGAGGTTAGGACTTTCTATCTCTTAATGATTATGAGAACTCCATGTGGAAATTCGAATTTGAATGGCCTTGTACATTGAGATATTAGCAAGGATTATCAATAGGGGAGAGGTTCAACGTATTCATTATCCCTTAATTGGAATAATACACTGAAAGAATTTATAAAAGATTTGACTTTGAATTGATTAACCGGTCATTGGCCATTTTATCATCATACACTGAAACGACATATATGTTCAGCCTAATGAGGATGTTGTTTGTTTCAACTTCGCCTCAAACATGCCAATATTATGATATATAAATACTCGTTCAGTCAGTTTGATGACTCAATCCCTGCTGTACAATTTCGACTGAAGTTCAAGGATGAGCCAGGTTCAAAATAGGAATGAGAATATGAGTTGTAGGTACAAATAGTACCCGATATTCATTCAACTGTTTTATGGCAAAATAACAAGATTTTATAGGTCGCCGACGTCAATTTTCAATTCTTCCTTATTTGGTATGGTTTTCTAAGATTTGCTGATCTTTCATTGTTATATTTTTCATTACCAGAAAAATACAAGCATAATACGTGAGTTATGTGAACTTTGCCCTCATCCATACTCTTCATCTTGACATAAATGCTATTGAACTTGAACTCATTGTTTAACACGAAGCATTTCTTCAACATAGTTTTATTTGAAGTGAGGGGTATCGATTGTTAAAACTGTTGGAAAATTTTTGTTGGTAATAATGGCAAAACGGCAGAAAATCATCATGAAAAATGAAAACTTAATCACTCCAGAAGACATATATTTTAATGAGTGGAATCACTTGAGTTAAAATTATTACACTTTATTCATATCGGTGAGTAAAAAAATCAAAATCAATAATTCGAAATGTTATTATTCTTAGCTAATTTCGGAACAGTTTAAAAAATTGAAGGAATATCGCCAGTTTTCGATTTGGGCAACTTCCGATTTATGAGATCCAAAAAGAATTCAATTCAAATTGTGAATTTTGAAATTCATAGTTGAAAAATATTTTTGAGTTCAATGACCGAAGAAATTAAATTGAAGCGAAAGGGTGAAAATAGAAAAGAAAGTAACTGAAAATATCTGACAGCATAACTGATTATATTTATATATGATTTTAATATGTGGCGTATGTTTCAGTGAACTCAATTGTTTGTTTGTATATCTGGTGAATGCGGTAGGAGCACAACTGAATTGGAGATGTTTTAGCGTTTTCACCATTTTATTCTATATTTATTGAATGATATATTTTGAACTTTGTGTACTTCGTGAGAAGGGCAATATTGGCTTCATTGAATTGAGTTTTCTGTTGAAAAAAATATTGATATAAGTAGACATGTGGACACTTTACGATCCTTACGAATCAAAATTAGTGACTCTGGCCTATAGTCGGGCTGTTCAAAAGATAGAATTCAAGGACGCGTGATCAGTGAATGCCTGCATCTAAATATTGCCTGCCCGGCGTAGCCACGCCTTCTAAACTGAAATAAATGAAGAACGGTTTACACTGTACTGTACTCATTTGTGCTTTGTATTCACGTGTGTTACGTTTTTATGTGTGTGTTTCTGTTGAGTGGTGTAAATCGGACTTGTAACATTGGGGAGAGGAACATTCAGAGAGTGCGTGCCGTTCACGTGATCATTCTATCTTTTGAACAGCCCGACTATAGCCGTAGACATTGGTTACATAAAAAAATGTTATGTAGCCGGAAGAGGTGCATTTCTTTTGTCTAATACATTTCTCATAAGTTATCCTTATCCTAATGATAGCTCCTTTCATGAAATACTTTTCATCAGTACTGATAACTAGTGAAAATTCAATGCAAATACAATAGTAATGATTACAACAATTATTGCAGCACAGTTTATGTAAGTCTAGGTAAGTGTGATATCATGAATTTGAATCATTTGCTTCCATCCATACCTGTTTCGTCTATCACAGAAGCGGGTGAAGGTGCGTTCATCGGAGAGCACTACTACCACTGAATTTTGTTAAATATTCTTCTTTGTTCTTTTCGTACTCCAATCATAATACAGTATACCACTTTGCCCTACCAACATTTAACAAAAAATTTAAATATTTTTCACGGGAAAGAGAAAACCCAGAAATGAACTCCATCATTAGTTACTTGGTTCAATTATAAACATGTTTTTTGTCAAATTATTTTTTCAACGTGGCATAAAAATTAAAAAAATTTATGTGAAATAAAATTCGACAAATATACCGAATCGTAAAGTATCCACATGTCCACTAATACCAATATTTTTTTCAACAAAAAAATTCAATCCAATATAACCAAAATTACCCTCCTCACGAAGTACCCGAAGTTCAAAATGTTTACTTCAACCAATTTGGAATAAAATGGTGAAAACGCTAAAACATCTCCACTTCAGTTGTGCTCCTAGCGCATTCACCAGATATACAACTAAACATTTGAGTAATCAGTTATGGCTATCTGAGATTTTCAATTCCTCTCGTTTCTATTTTTGTTTCAACAAATTTAACAAATTCCCTTTATTTGGATTCAACGGATCTATATTGCGAAAGTAATCGTGAAAATAATTAATGCATATCACAAATACTGTTTCCGACGTTTTAATCAATCAATCATGATTTCCTCCTTTTGCTTCCATTCGAAATAACTTCCATTTCTTCGGTCATTGAACTCAACTGTTTTTACAACCATAAATTTGAGAGTTTACATTTCCAATTGGATTCAATTTGGTTCTCAGAAATCGGATGATTTGCAATAAAGTTGCCCAAATCGAAAACTGGCGATATTCCATAATGTTTTTCAACCAGTTCCGAAATTAGCTAAGAATAATTAAATTTCGAATTAGTAATTTTGATTTTTTCACCCACCCATATGAATGAAGTATAAAAGTCAAATGTATCCACCAGTGTATCCAAAAAAATATACACTCCTATTTAGCGCACTAGAATGGTTCCTTAACCCAAAATTAACGCATTTTTCTGCCCCTTTGCCTTTATAACCAACAGAAATTCCACAACAGTTTTTACAATCGAAACGCCTCAATTCAAATAAAACTAGGTTGAAAAAACGCCTCGTGTTAAACAATGGGTTCAAGTTCAATGGCATTTGTGTCAAGATGAGGAGTATGGATAGATATCTTCATTTTCCTTATTTAGACAATTTCACAATGAATTGCTTTAGGAATAGTCATGGGAGTTTTATATCTAAATCTCAAATATATTGTAATGTAAATGAAAAACATACTGTTTATCAGTTTTCACAAACAACATTCACATGTTAAAAATTTCCTCTATATTATAGAAGCAAGTCTCCATTGAAGGTATTCAATGAGGTACAGTTCTTTATTATAAAAATATATTCCTACAATTTTACTTGATACGTATTACTGAATGAAAGCAAAGTTCACATTACTTATGATGTATTATGCTTTCATTTTTCTGATACTGAAAAAACTGTTAGACAATGAAAGATCAGCAAATGTTAGGGGGACCATGAGAGTGTGATTCGCACATATAAGTAATATAATTCAAAAACGGAAATATGAAGCCATTAAAATTGGTCTCAGTTTCAGTGAAAAATATAGAGAGCTTGTTATGTAACCAGTTTGGACAAGTATAACAGATATTGTAATACACTTAACACGTTTTTTGAGTCTGCCATTCGGAATGGTTTTTAATCTTCGACATCTCGGATAGACAAGAGTCCAGGAGAGGTTTGTAGTAATTTCATTTTACTACAGGAAACAAAAATTTTCTCGGAGAAGTGAATACAGAAATGCATATAAAACCTTTTACAAACTATAAGAACTCCCAGAGTATCCAAAAGATAAGTAATAACTGAAAAGTCATACATTTATGCAAGCAGTTGTGGAGATTGCAACAAAAAGTACTTTGGGCGATGTCGGCGACCTATAAAATCTCGTTATTTTGCCATAAAACATAGTTAGATCGATATCGGGTACGATTTGTACAACTCGTATTCTCATTCCTATTCCGATCTTGGCTCATCCTTGAACTTCAGTTGAAATTCTTCATTGAGTCATCAAACTGACTGAACGAGTATTTATATATCATAATATTGGAATGTTCAAGACGACGTTGAAACAAACAACATCCTCATTAGGCTGAACAAATGTCGTTTCAGTGTACGAAGATGAAATGGCTAATGGCCAGTTAATCAATTCAAAGTCAAATCTTTCATAAATTCTTACAGTGGAGTATTCCAATTAAGGAATAATGAATACACTGAATCTCTGTCCTATTAATAATCCCTGCTAATATCTCAATATACAAGGCCATTCAATTTCCACATGGAGTTCTCATAATCATTAGGAGATAAAAAGTACTAACCTTTTAAAATCACAACTTTAGCATAAAAATCAGCCATCTACGATGGCCACTAGTTTTTTATAAGTATTGCATTATAGACAATAATACATATAGACAATAGACATTATATACAACTAATGGACTGGACTTTATGACAGTTTTCCATATACCTAGCACGATACGGAATACATTGGAGAGAGAAACGAGAGATATTGAACTGATATTGTTCCAATGAGATTGAATTTGAATTAAATTCTGTTAATTCTGAAATAATAATTACTCTGGAATCAATAATTAAAATTTCAAATCAAGTCGCACTTTTGAAAGACCTATCATCCAATACTATAGTCATGTTTTGAGCACACAATTCTTACAAATATAATCATCGTGGAAACCAAATATCGATCTATACTGATCATTTGTCTGAATATAGTCGATAAACCACTCAGATAGGATAAATGTACGATTCTCATAGTTTTTTCCCTTGTTTAAATTTTTTCGAATTATGTGCTCCAAGCAGTGAGATTGAGACGGAAACCCATTGTCTGTATCAAGCTCCCACATGAAAAACATTCAATTTATGTATTTCCTTGGAAGCCGTCTCTTGGCATACGTCATATACAATAGTTTTACGACGACTGCTGTTGCAGTGATATATTACTCCCTAGGTAGCCACTAACACCAGAAAATATGTGCAAGAGCCTTCTATGTTACATTCAGAATAGGAAATTGAAATATGTTACGAGCACTAAACTCTCATTGAATATTCTTCTGGTATTCAAAACCATTTTTTAATATTCATGCGGTTTTAAAATGTTCTAAAGTGAGTATTTGTTAACTCTCATTGGAATTCCTCAGCAGATAGTAGAAAATAACACTCCGGATCTCAGTAATATTTTTTAATTATTATAAAATTATCTTGATCGTAATGACATCACTATTCGATATCCAGAAAACTTATAAAACCATATAAAATTCGATCTATTTTATTGATTGCCATGTAATGTATTATCAAAATATGAGTTATAAAAAACTATAAAAATTTCCCTACAGTTCAAAATAATTATTTCAATAATCAGTAAGCGCTTCCGAAGTACTTACGTTGCCTGCACAAAACTCTGACTTCTGGGACCCTAATCTCGACGTTACTTTAATAGGACATAGATTCCTGCGGGAATGACGATGAGGTGGGAGTTTTTATTCAATTCTTTCTTATTTGGTATGGTTTTCCTAAGATTTACTGATCTTTCATTGTTATATTTTTCAGTACCAGAAAAATGTATGCATAATACAGAGTGAGTTATGTGAACTTTGCTCTCATCCATACTCTTTATCTTGACACAAATGCTATTGAACTTGAACTCATTGTTTAACACGAAGCATTTCTTTAACCCAGTTTTATTTGAAGTGGGGGGTTTCGATTGTAAAAACTGTTGGGAAATTTCTGTTAGTTATAATGGCAAAACGGCAGAAGAATGTGTCAATTTTGGGTTAAGGAACCATTCTTAGGCGCTAAATAGGAGTGTTTTTTTTATTATTATTTTATAAAGTCATCATGAAAAATTAAAACAAAACCACTTTAGAAGACATATATTTCAATGAGTAGATACACTTGAGTTATAACTATTACACTTTATTCATATCGGTGAGTGTGAGGTGGGAGTTTTTATACACTTGCCTATATCTCATGTGATTTGAAATAATTCGATGGTTTTTACCTTAGAACGATCATTATTGTTGTCATTGGCATAGAAGGCACATGAATCGACGGTTTTTGTTTTGAATTCAATAATTTTGGTTTGAAAGAAATCAAAATTGTTTTCGTTGAAAATTCTAATTTGCTTGATTATAATTGATAGTATATCACATATCAAAGCAGAAAGTGAATCATTTCTCTCGAGAAAAAAATAGCTTACCGAGGTTGAAGACCGAGTCATTATTGATACGATGAAGACAAGCTATGGCCAGAAGGCCCCCCTCACATTCTTCGTTGTGAAAAACCGATATTTCAATGAATCATTTCTCTCCTCTGCTAGCCAAAATTTCCGAATGAATAATGTTTCTATATATATGAAGGGTTGCATTTTCATGAGATATAATTATTTTCCTGAATAGGACTGTTTTTTCAATATTTCTACGAAGAATTATTGATCTAGGCTAGTCAAAATATCCTAAGCAATTCAATATTATGATATTGTTTTGTCCTAAAAATAATATACGAGGTGAAATAGTCAAATACAATCAGATATAAAATTACCTGCTACAGATAGATAATCTAACTCTCATTACTGAATAAGTTCTCTTGGAAGTTTATTTAGAAAATGAAGAAGAGTTCAACTACTCCAGTCAATGGGGGTTTTTGCCGTGCAAAAGTTGGTGTATTTCTGATCTTAATATATATTATTAGGCTAGGACCCTAATGAAAAACACAAGTTTTCGACCTCGGGGGAGGGGTGCGCGATCCGTCATCTTAATTTCCCAACATTCCCAAGACAACTTCACGAGATCCGCCGTTGCTGAATCCGCACACAACAGAGCACTTCAGCCCACCTTTCCTGCAGCCACATGCGGCACCACATCCCTTCTTAAAATTGCAAAAGATGACGTTCATGAAGGCGTCGGGAGCTGGTTATCCGTTGTTGTTATAGAAGTGAGCCCATTCGTGCCAAGTTTCCAGCCCCAGTCGGATGGATTTTTAGGGATTCCACATCATTTCGGATCTGATGGTAAGTCCTGAACAAGTAGTACTGTGCGGCGTCCTTTGTTGGAAGTAAAGAGGTCAGGTTGAATTTGCTCTTCATTGATAATTTGGCAAAGCTTTGGAACCGAATATCTTTCCCAACATACCCCAAAATTAGAATTACTTCACTTTTTTTACGGGAAATGCCATTTTTGCTCTCCATTGACTTGAGTAAACGAACAATCGTAGAGCAAACATCAAGTACCTAAGGAAGGCCCAGTGATTATATGAAGGTCTAATTACGGAACCGGATCAATTATAAATATCGATATTGACGATAAGTTCTTCTTAGAGCTAGTGAGTCCTTTATAGGACAACTTGTGTCCCAAAGATACTATTGTGTGCTGTTTCTTTTTTAGGGTTTTGTTCTAGGTCGTCTCTGGATTTTTTGGCGCCTGAAAATTGATCAAACAGATGAGAAGCCAAGAAGAAAAAACACTCCAAGAGAGAAACCAACTCCAAACGGAAAATGAACTACTGAAAAAGGCAGTAAGGGGCGAAGGCGCGCAAGTGAATGCACTCATAGATAAGGGACTTGCGCCAAGAAAGATTAAAAATTCGAGGGAAATAGTGGGGCAGAGGATATGTCTCAGGATGAGTCCTGTGACGGATCAGGAAACAAAAAAAGGACGAAGAAGAATTTCCCCTAGCCAACAAAGCCTCCAAGCCAAATCTTCGCACCAGACGGCGGATGGAAGGAGGACGATAAATAATGACCAGAAACTGCAAAAAAGACAGAAGCGGTGTCCCAGGTTGAGGACAGCCCGCCCGCACCCCTGGCAGCGGCCACAGCAACCACGGGCATTACAACTGTCTCAGCAGTAAACAACGAGGATAATGCCACGAATCTCAAAACAAAGACCACGGACACCGCTAGCCCCCAGGACCCAGCAAAGTCATCACCAATAGTACTGAGGGCAAGTAAAAGGTGGAATGAGATATCACGTGAACTAACAAGGGTACAGATCATCTTCTCAAAGGCTAAGTTGCAGGCTGATTGTATACATATCAGCAGACGAGGCCAACTAGAGGAAACTCACAAAATTTCTAGACACACAGAAACTACAATTTCACACATTCACCCTGGAGAAGGAGATCCCTCTAAACGCGGTTTTAAGGGAAACCCCTGCCGCTCTTTCTCGTAAAAGTATCGCGCAAATTTTCAAGGTCAACCGATGCATCCACCTGACAGTTAACGTCAACGAAAGGGAGTCATCTCTCAATGTCACAGATGCCAGTTGTTCGGACACTCGCAGTGTTGCTGCCACGAAACAGCCCGCTGAGTCAAGTGTGGGGAAAACCACGAGACGAATAGGTGTGTCAAGCCGAAGGACCGCGGCTCCAAAGAAGCCACAAGAATCGCGAGGTGCCGTCGGAACGGACCTCAATGCAATTCTAAACAAGCTCTGAGATGAACAGAAAGTAATGGACCACGCATTGCTATCTGCGCTCGTGAAGGAATCCGGAAAACTTTAATGGCAGTACAATGAAACGCGGAAAGCCTTGTGATAGGATTCTGGAATGCCAACAATATTGCAGGCCGCAAGAACGAGCTGATTGAGCTGTTGACGCGTCTCTCCATCGACGTTATGGCAGTTCAAGAAACCAAGCTGAATGTCACACAAGAATTCCATATCCCGGGATCCAATGCACACAGAGCCGACAGACCAGGCCGAGGGGCAGCAGGAGGTGTAGCACTCCTAGTGAGGGACGACCTCGTGCAGAATGAAGACCGGAAGCCGGAAATTCAGGGCGGCGAGGCAATTGCCGTCAGAGTGAAATCGAGGTGGTACTAACAGTTAAGGATCTCGTCAGTATACCTGCCCCCGCGGGTAAACATAGCGAGAACCTACATAGCTGAGATGTTTCCCGACCACCATCCAAAAATTATTGCTATAGGAGCTTCCAACGGGAAATCACACAAATGGAACTGCAGGAACGAGAACCAGAACGGCCAAGTGATAGCTAGGCTAATGATGGAGTTTGAGGAGATAACAATTGTCTCCTCCGAGAGTCCAACATTCTACCCCCAAGCAACTCATTTGTAATTATTTTTCACAGCCTACGCGATGAACGTAAGCGACTTTTTGTGCCCCCCCAGAAAGGGGAGTAATGAAATTTCATCGCTGATATTGGTGGATAATGCATTTTTTCGTACTTCCGGGCCTAAAGTGACAACTTCACTCCCTTGTGACAGGTACTAAAGTGTCACATTTAATCCCTCCGGGATTAAATATTGACGAAACTCCCGGAACGATTAAATCACAAACAAACGAATTTAAGGGATATTTTATTGAAAAATATAATTAATTAGAATGGTAATTAACGTTAATATTCAAATTAATATTGTGACAGTTCGTCATATTGACCAGTCTTTCCTGGGTTAATGCAGCAGGTAACTGACGAGTAACAGATAGGTCCTTTTCATATTGAACTGGTGTTTGTTTCGAAGATCCTGCGGAAACAGGAAGCGAGAATGAGGACTGTGGCATAACTATAGTGGACGAATCGGCGACTTGACCAAATATTTTACCTATCTGAAATTTTTTGTTTATTTTTAATAGACGATTCAATATATCCCTCGGCCACGTTGGAGGATTTCCATCCTCCATGTCTCTTCAGCACGTCTATTGTTGCTCCCGAATCAGCTAACAAAGACGCAGATGTGCGTCTAAAACAATGTCCCGTATAAGACGTCGCATTTTCTAATTTCAAGAAAGCTGCTATTTGCCGTGGAAATGTACCAAACATGTTTTTTCCTACTACTCGCGTAGTACATTCTTTGTTGATGTATTGAACAAAAAATTTTGAATGAGTTGTCCCTGTCTTTCGCAATGCCACATATTTCCGAAATATCGCCACAAAACTGATGGCACTGTTTTCTGAATTTTTGATCACAAAATTTCGGTCAATTTTATTTTTGGTGTTTCTAATCGCAATTAGGAAGGAATCGCCTAAATCTCTCACATCGTCGATTTCTAAATCAACCAACTCTTTTCCACGACAAGCTCCCGCAACGCCCAAAATAAGTGCAACCTACAAAAAAATTGATTTTTTAAAATTTCTGAATATAAACAAATTTCCAAATTTACCTTAAGCATTGAATATTTATCATCCGGAGCCTCCCGTAAGAACTGATCTACCTGCTCAGACGTGAGAATTCTTGACTTCTTTGGCTTAAATCCCTCATTTCTTCTCTTCAAGAAAGCTAATAATTTTGGAAATTTACTTATATCAATATCTTCTCTAATGTTAATAACCGATTTCAGCATTGAGTAATGTGCCCAGAGAGTTGAGGCACAAACCGCTTTTGATTTATCATCGAAGTAGACTAACAGCGCATTTTCAGTAGGTTGTCTCACATTTTTTAAGCGACACCACTTTTTAAAAGCATCGTACTGCTGCTCGTATAGTTTTCTAGATTTCGGTGGTAACAATTCTTCACCTACTTCGGCTGCTCTTTTATCAATATCAGATACACCTTCTTCACTCATGATACCAATAATTATCAATGACAATGTTTCTTTACAATGACACTAGTAATGACAATGTTTCTAAATTATAACTGTCACAACGCAATGTTACTATGGTAACTTATTTTAAAGTTTATTAAATGAGTTGAAGAGAGAAAAAACTGATTGAAATTATTGAAATAATTAATAAAATCATACCGGAAGTACGAAAAGTATCGTATATACCTTGCGACTGAAGTACATTTAATCCTTCAGGTAAATTATGGCCCTCCCTGCGGTCGGGCCATAAACTTTACCTTCAGGATTAAATGTACTACTTCAGTCCCGCGGTATATAATGTACTATTACCACCGGTATGAACTTTTTTTTGTTTTGTCAATCATAGGCACTTTTAATGCGTTGGCGCCATCCTGCGTATAGATGCTTTGTATTCTTTTTGCTTTGACTTGGAGAACCGAAAGCCAAATATCACTTCCTCAAAAGAAACTGCATGTTTCAACTTTCAAATAAGGCAAGTATTGATGAACGCTGTGCCAAAGTGACAAAGAAATGTCTATAGGGAATTTTCAAATCATATCTTTCCTTGAAACACAGAAACCCATAACTCCCTAGGTCTCTCAGTATTCTGATTGGTGGATACTAATATTCATACACAAGACATATACAATGCGTGTCACATTTTGCTTCCATTAGAACTTTGAGGTGTGCTGTAATGGAAAAATATATCAGATGAAAATTTTAGATATTAATGTGGTGAGTCTTTTTAGATAATTTGCCAACATACAGAGTGCTGAATAAAAACGTGCTGGATAAAAGTTATGTTATTTCAAATGAAATATTATATGCACTGTTTGAATATCATTATTTCGTTGTAGATGGATTCTTTCTACATAGTTTTTTGGGTTCTTATCGAATCCCTTGTTCGTGCAGTCCAAATAATATCGGTGAAACGCCCACACCTCTAGACATTTGTCAAATCTCAAATTTCTGAGATTAACAAATGAATCTAAAATAAAATATTCGTGGAAGAGTTTCGAAAACGAAAGCGAATTTGCTTTCCGAAACGTCAAAAATAAGTATTTTGATAAATATTCGTTCTTTTATTTTTATTGACAGGAGAAATTAAGATATACGGAAAGTGGCTGAATAAAAAAACGTGTTCCATTCATAAGGAACTGGGTAAATTAGATATCTGCCCTTTTACACTTGTATAGATTCCAATATCAATTCTTATTTTTTCAAACTGTGATAACTTGAAAATTCATAAAACTACGAAGAAAGACCTATTACCATTTGCCTATTGGGATTCCTCTCTGAGAGTGCATCCAAAAAATATTGGGTCGATTGGGTATATACTGAGGGAATATGAAGTTATGTTGTGAATAATACAAAAAAGTGATTCTATTCAACATAACCTATTTCCAAAACACAAACAACTGATAAGTTAATTTTGTCATCAGTGTATTTTGAAGCGGTTGTTATTTCATCGTCTCGCTATGATTTCTTCATAAACTTTTTTTTTATGGATTTTTTCAAATGAAACACTCTATTTAATATTTCATTATTGAATCACTCTCGAAATATTAAAGTTATCAATTTTATTTGGGTATCCCTAACACCAAACTGATATTATTTTTCTTAAGGAGAAGAAAATTGAACTAGGGTTGATTAGTTAGCCACTACCAGCAAGGTATTTTGGTCCTATGGACTTCGTCTGCTTCTACAGTTGATTGCTTGGATAATGACCACAAAATTGGTTGAAACAATCTGAAACTGATCAAGCATGTGCATGACAAAAGGCTACTCAATGCATGTGAGAGTCTAGAAATAGCAAAATGTAAAGATAGTATGAATGGTGGTAGAGGGCCTATTCTTTTTAGCCCGCTTTTTAGTTTGAAAATTGTAAAGTATATAAACAGCTAGCCCTAGTCATTAGATTTAGTATCAATTTTTCTCTCCTGAAGATGCTGCTTATTAGCGAAACGCGCGACGAGTGAAAATAATATCAGTTTAGTGTTAATGTAATTGATAGCTAAGTTTCAACTCAATTATTATCAACACAATGTCGCCTTTGAATTTTTCTAATGAAGATTATATAAACCTTCTATAGCCTAGTTCCTAAATTGTAGATAGTGACTCTCGTACATTTTCAGGATCAGATTATTTGGAGCGATTGAAGCAGCAGTTGAAGAGGAAAGGTCATCTGGCATAAGTTTTAAACAAAAAACTTTCATAAAGAATCACCAACCTTTCAAAAAATGAATTTTCTGTCAAAGAAATGGACATTTGGAAAGTGATTGTTCCTTTAACAATAAATCATTGCTTAAGTTTCCCGTTTTTCCAAAAAGAGAAATAAAGTCACCTATAAAAATTGACAAAATAATATGTGAGTATTGCAAAATAGAGAACAATCACATCAAAGATTGTTTTAAAAAACCGTGCTGATTCATTCAGAAATAGCAATCCACAAACTGTTTCAGATTCGGAAAACTTCCAGCGTCCCAGTACATCTTCCGGCAGTGTGACTCGGGTAGAAAATCTTCGAATTGCCGTGAAACTCTTTTTCATGAGTTCAATCAATGCTTATAATTATATTCATGAAAATCCTACTACAAGTCCCACCAAAAATCCTAAAAGGAATCCTTCTTGTAGTCTTAAAAGTGAAAAAGTTTATTGTCTGAATAAAAT
This sequence comes from Zygogramma bicolorata, assembly GCA_032362365.1. Taxonomy (NCBI): domain Eukaryota; kingdom Metazoa; phylum Arthropoda; class Insecta; order Coleoptera; family Chrysomelidae; genus Zygogramma; species Zygogramma bicolorata. Next base: position 7,267,350 of record JAVJAQ010003800.1, on the reverse strand, counting down.
ATCTTCAGATGTGACAGAAAGTGTGCATATACCTCTGCTACTCGAGAAAAATAGAAGTGCTAATCTTTTGAAGGCACAGGTAGTGCTATCACTCTTTTGAAAAAATCTTTTTCAAAAAATAATGCTTTAAGCTAAAAACAACACAAATATTTGAAAGGTATATCCAAAACCCTAATACCTAATTATGTTATTTGCTACGGAGATATACAGTTTGGTAAATACACTTTGAATTATCCTGTATATATTGTTGGCGATGATTTTCCTATACCTCACGATGGTATTCTTGGAAGAGATTTCTTACAGAAATTCAAGGCGAAAATAGATTATGTAGTGAACTTCTCATCTTTTATATAAGTAATACGTTTTCATTTACGTTGATAGCCACTGAAAATACACTGAATAAAATAATTATTGGAATGAACTAACTATTCCAGCTAGAAGCGAAGTAGTGCGTTCAATTGAAACTAATCAAGTTTCAAATTTACTTTGTTTGTCCAGTGAAGTCGAGAGCGGTGTATACGTCGGTAATTGTCTGACTCACCGTAATGAATATTGTCATACAGCGTTCTCAAATACGAATGAACATGAAGTCACAACCGAAAATCCAGAGTTATCTTTCGAAAAAATATCTGATTATGACATCCTTCAAGAAAGTTATCCTTCATGTTATCTTAATAGGCTGAAACAGCATTCCGAATCTATCCGTACTTCTCCCATGGAAGATAATCGAAAAGAAACATTATTGAATATTGAAGTCCTATAATGATGTATTTTATTAACAAGTTGATTGATTATCGACTACAGATGCTGTCATGCATTCCATTCCAACTGCTGACGATATCCAGTCGATATTTAAACTTATAGACCACCTTTCAATCAAGATAAAAAATAAGGGACCAAGTACAAAATATATTAAACGAAGTGATAATATTAGAATCAACTTCACCTTATAACTCTCCTCTCTCAGTACCAAAGAAAACAAATGCATTGTCATCGATTTGAGGAAATTAAACGACAAAACTCGTGTAGAAGTTTATTATTTGCTTGATATAACAGAAATATTCGATCAACCGGAAAATCCGAATCTCACTCAATTCAGCTTCAGGTTATCAGCAAGTTCTTATGAATCCTGAAGAAAAACATAAGACAGCATTCAGTGTACCCTATGTTCATTACGAAACCAATCGTATGCCATTTGGTCTGGAAGGAGCACCCTGTACATTTATGAGATTAATGAACAGCGTTTAATCAGGTCTCCAAGGTATTCTTGCTTTGTATACCTCGACGGTGTTCTCATTTTCGAAGCCATTCATTCATTCATCATTTCTCATTCAGAAACTTTCGAATAGCATAATTCTAAGTTGGTTGATATTTTTGATAGATTGAGAAAACACAATCTTAAGTTACAACCGGAAAAATGTGAATTCTTACGTCCAAAACAACGCTATCTAGATCATGTCATCACTGAAAATAGTATCAACCCAGACCCTAATGAAGTTAAAGCTGCAGAAGAATTTCCAATACCAAAAAACCTTACTGGAGTAAAGTTATATTTCGGTTTATGTGGTTACTAGAAAGAAAATCGAATCTGAAGATGGAATTCAACAAATATCGAGAGGATTCTGTGAGTGAGAGAGAGAGACAGAGAGGGAGCAGGTGAAGTGGGAGATGTTTTGTTACTATCTCATCAGATTTGAATGTCACTTCAAATAATATTTGCGGAATATTTTCTTTCATTTCATACTATACTAACAAGTCAGTTGGTGGACCCAATGTAGGTACTGACTGCGCGACTACAATCAGCAACTGGACAACCAGCATTTCACAGGAGTGAGTTGCGAGTTCAAATTATGAACTTACGATACGTATCGTCATTGTTCGTTGAAAAATATAGTTAGGGCGGGTACTTCACAACCTGATTAACAATCGATTGACTCCTTATGCCGCACCTGGTTGGAATTTTCAGAGCCTCTTTAGCTCTGAAGTATATTCCCAGAAAGTGGGGAGAAGTACGAGTGGTACTTATACCCAAACCAGGAAGGATCGATTACACCTTACCAAAAGCATTCCGACCAATTAGTCTCACATCGTTCTTTCTGAAAACAATGGAGGGTCTATGTGAGCGGTATATAAAAGATGCAGTGTTGATCCACAACCCGCTTCATCCAAATCAGCATGCATATACTCCGGGAAGGTCCACTGATTCAGCCCTTCACCAAGTAGTTGGCAGAATAGAAAGATCACTGGATAACAAAGAATCTACCCTGGGTATATTCATAGATATCGAAGGAGCGTTTGATAAAACAACTTTTCCCTAATTACCCAACAACTCAACTCCAGGAATATACCTCTGGTAGTAGAAGAATGGATACTCAGGATGTTCTCTAGTAGAGCAATAAGTATTAATGTAGAAGACATCACAGTGAGAGGACTGGTCATGAGGGGATGTCCACAAGGAGGGGTCCTATCACCCCTTCTTTGGAATATAGTCCTGGATACCCTGATTAATCACCTCAACAATAATGGATTCTATACAATTGCATACGCAGATGACATAGTTATCTTGCAGACCGGTAAATTTGTGAATACTTTGTGCGATAGAGCGCAGGATGGGCTCAAACTGATAGAAACATGGTGTAAGGAACACTCACTGTCGACTAATCCCAAAAAAACGGAGATGGTTCTTTTCACCAGGAAAAGAAGCATATCGGGCTTAAAAGCTCCCGAAATCTTCAAAAGCAAACTAGACTTCTCTGAAGAGGTGAAATACCTTGGTATTACCCTCGATAGGAAGTTAACATAGAACTCTAACTTACAGAGCAGGGCAAAAAGAGCATATGTGGCTTATGAGCAGTGTCGGAGGACAGTGGGACGCACATGGGGTCTTTTGCCCCGTGTGGTCACCTAGATCTATGCTGCGATGATAAGACCTATGTTAACATATGGAGCCATTGTATGGGGACCGAAGGTTCTACAAGCAACGGTCATCCAAAAATTATATCAAATACAGCGAATGGCTTGTTTAAATATCACAGGAGCCATGAGAACAACACCAACCGCGGCAATGGAACTAGTTACTGGTCTGACCCCTCTGGACCTGCACGTTAAGGAGGTTGCGCTAATGGCCATGGTACGATTTCGCACGGCTGGTGTAAACCCCGAGGTAGGAGTGGGTCAATTGAGTAAGTGGAGAGAAGCGATTACTGCGCTACCTCTGCTACAGGCAGCCAGCGATGCAACTGAACCCAGGTTTGTGTTTAACAAACCCTACAGAATACAAATAAAACAGAACGCAGAGCCTGATGCTGCAAAAACCAAAGAAGGCTCAGTATGTGGAGTTTACTCCAAATCACTTAGCCTAAGGATTAAATGGGAAATGGGAAAAAATACCAGCATGGTTCAAAAAGAACTGGCTGGTATCTCAATCGCCACAAAAGAACTAACCAGAAAAGGAATTTCAGGCAAAAACATAATAATCTGCACAAGCCTTATTAGCCTTAAACAGACAAAGTGTTATCTCAGGGCTAGTACAAGAGTGCCACCAAGACTTAGCTAACGCCTCGGCAGATAACAATATTATCCTGAGGTGGGTTAAAGGACACGACCGAAGCAGGGAAGCGGCTGGACCAAAAATTTTAGGGGCCAGCGCCCAGCGACACCCACGGCCTGATGACTTCGACATTTGCGGATATGGCCAAAAGTCACACCCATGCTCAATCCCTAAAAATATAGGATGAATTCAAAGGATGCAGTCTTGTCAGGATTACCCTCGGCGACCCTAGGAAGCTGGATCAAAAGAAGTATTTGGCGATGACCAGGAGAAACCTACGTTTAACAGTAGGATTTCTGACAGGTCACTGTCAACTAAGGAAACACTCCCATACTATGGGGCTAGTTGACACACCTCTATGCAGGATGTATGAACAGGAAGATGAAACTGTCAGGCATGTCTCATGCGAGTTATCGTCAATCAGAGAGTGTGTGTTCGGTGAGTCTTGGCCTACACCGGCCGATATAAAGGAGATGTCTCCTAGTGACCTGTCCACCTTCCTGAAAAGGACAGGATGGACGATGACCAAAGACGACAACTCCTCGAGAGGATGTACAATGGGTCACATGTGGCCTAAGTGCTGTGGGCCTACACTCACCCTCCCTACTCTACAGATACAGAACAATCGATTCAAATAATCGGTGCTTAGACTGTGCCTTCACTCTAGCAACTGAAAGTATGTGGTGACTATTCTCAGCACCGATTATTTTAACGGATTTTTAATCACGTCGTAAAATACTCGCCCTTAGTCAACCATATGGAAATATGATTTGAAGGAATGGATATTACGAGTAGATGGCACTAGTGATTTCGTTTCCAAGTCATGTCTTTTCTTTCATTTTTATCAAAGGCATTTTAGCTTGAACTCCATATTTTCTCAATGACTTATACATAATCAATTCAGAAACAAGTAGATATTTTGGCAATATCGTAGATCATTCATATTTTCAAGATTATTTCAATGTCCCAACTTTCGTTTTCCGTATAAACTTCAATTTTCAACTCTATTTTGTTTCATTACGCTTTCTATCAGTATTTCAATCACACCATTGTTTATAGAGATATAGTGAGTCAAACATATGAAAATCAAGGGCGGTCATATATCTTAATTCTGGGGGGGGGCATTTTGTACAATCACATAATATCAGTCATCAATTCCAATTCAATCAGAAAACGCAGAATGGGATATTTTTTCATATTACATATTTGAAATAAAAATCATTCGAATGAAATTATTAACAGAAACTAATATTTTACATGAAAAACTCCATGTTTCGTCTCACCCCACTATTAGCGAAACGTTCTATTACATTAGATTCGTTAATAACAATGTCCTTATGGACATGCATTAGTGCAAGGCCACTTAAACGTTCTTCACCCATATTGGCCCTCAGCCAACTCTTAAGTCTTCTCAGTCCTGAGAAACTCCTCTCTGCAGATGCAACACTCACTGGAAGAGTACTTACACAGTATTTTCAAAATGTCATGAATGATTGGATACATCATTTTATCACATTGATTGAGAGCATTCAGTCCGTCGCTGGGAATTTCCAATTCTTTGCTGTGTATCCATCTCATTTTCCATAAATGCAGCTCTGCAATGAAAGTTGACTTCAGCACGTCTCTACATATCTCAAACAAACTTCCATATTTTTCAATCAAAATTTCTACGGCGGACTGGATGCCATCTTCATTTGAATTTATTAATATAACAGATTGAATAAATCTATAGTTTCTTGCTGGAAACGACACTCAATGTCGGAAATAATACTTTCAAGTAAAGGAATATATATATCGTTATTCTGAAGTATTATTATGAATATCTGGATTAGGTCGATTTTTCATGAATTCATTCACTCTTGGAATGCATAAATCTATATTCAAATTTTCTAGACAAGGCATTGTTTCTTTAAGCAAAGCATTGAAATTGGATTCTGCATTGTTGCGTTTGTCTTTCAAAACAAGCAGAGTATTTAGAATAGCATTCTGTGTGGAGCTTATATCCAAATTTTTTTTTTGCAATAATTTGCTCAGAGGTAACATTATTGCGAGTACTCCATTCAGACGAAACAAAGTGATAATGAAGCTGCAATTTGATGAGATCGCAAGTATATGCGACCTAGCTTTACTGGGCGATTCTCTTTCATTCCATTCGGAAATCAAATTCAAAGCTTGCAAATTTTTTTCAATCGATGCTTTGAACTGCAGAACGGAATCGTGCCGTTCTATCCATCGCGTTTCACACAATCCAGAGAGCTGATCACCCAATTTTTGTTTGAGGACATAATTGCGTTTAGAAGAGGCTTTGAAAAAATATATTATTTCCTTAATTACCCCTACAGCATTTCTCACACTCTGAACGTTTGATGATTTCGACAAACTCAAATTTAAAGCATGATTGAAACATGGACATCGTACAGCTATCTTCATTTTTTTCTGAGCTTCTTGGACTGCTCCTTGTTGTTTTTATGTCATCACACTGCAACCGTCTGTACAAATTCCTACACAGTTTTCCAATGGTAAACCAAATTTCTGAACTTGTTTTATCACTGTTTTTCCCAAAACGGGTTCCAACGTATCGGGACTCAACTCATAGTTTTCAGAATGACAATCTATGAATGATACAAAATCCTCCCGCACGTTGTTACCTTCTAAGTATCTACTAACAATCGACATTCGGGAACATGTGCAATGTCAGTGGTTTCGTCAAACATAATGCTGTAATATCGAGCATCACCAATTTTTTTCACGATAACAGACAAAATTTCGTCTTTACAACATTCGATCAACTCATTTTGCGTTCTTTTGCTAATTTATGTGGCACGTGACGACGTGTTTCTGAAATGATCTTCTGAAGTTTTGTCTCCTGCTTCGATTCTGAATCTAAGAAGCTCTCGGAAATTTCCCTCATTATTTGTCACATTGCTTTCTTCTAGCAATGGCCCGTCATCTCGATGACCTCGGAAAGGTATACCTTGTTTGGCTAAGAAACTTATAGATCGAATGATTGGTATGAGCCGATTTCGATTATCCTCTATCTGCCTGGACGTAGGTACCCTTTTGACCTGGACTGGACGTCGGATATCGATTTAGGCCATTTAAGGTGTCACAATAGTATCTAGTATTCCAGAATTCATTCTAAGTGCATTGCCACTTTTGGGGGGGGGCATGGCCCCCATGCCCCCCCCCCTTATGACCGCCCTTGATGAAAATATCAATTGAATTGATGGATAGGATACTACAGGTAGATGGCACAAGTGATTTTGTAAAAGTAAAGTCTTTTCTTGCGTTTTTCTTACGAACGTCGTAGTCTGAATGACACATTTTTTAGATCACTTATACAAATGGCAATGAATTCAGAAACAGAAGTGGAATTTTTCGTCAATGTCGTAGTTTATTCCTGCTCTGAAAATTATTGTGATGCCTACTTTCATTTTCTTCAAAAACTCGTATCGTCGTGCTTAATTATCTTTATTTCAACATTTCAGTCGAACTGACAGACCTAACTCTGCACCTTTTTTTCCTCTCGTGCATCGTCAAGTAAACGAAAATATTGACATTAAACTGTAGATGGCGTAACAAATACTTTTTACAGGGGCATCGACTAGCACCCTGTGTGCAATTTGTTGCTGCAACCGAAAATAGTTGCATGTGCTGATGCCAGTTTTTCAAGTTGTATGAATATTTTTTTGATGCGATAAGTTGCAGCGACTTAGTTATTACTATGATGAATTTGTAGCCGCAAACCACGAATATGTGTAGGCATCATTGTGAAAAATGGTAATTTTGAATAATTCAATTATTTTTCGAAACTTGAGGAATCAAGTAAAGTAATAAGGTGAAGTCATTAAAATTATTAGAAAGGAATAAAATCATATATCGGTGTTTTTAATATTGGCAATGCAAACTGACATATAGTTGACATATCTCGCGGCGACAAGTTGCCACGAGGAATTGCAGCGACAAATTGCATCGTCAAAAGAGGCTGTTAATATGGTCAAACTGACACACAGAAATCTGCACCTATTTTACCCGTCAGTTGTTGTTTGTGTAGTGTAGATTATAATATATCGTAAAACTTTTTGTGAAGATCAATCACCCTAATACCAAACTGATAATATTATTGTATATGTTTAACATAATGTCAACTCTGCAGCATAATTCATTTCAATCAGTCAATTGTTAAGGATACGTCTATTAGCGATACATTATTCTACCAACTACATTTATATGCCTCATATTAATAGTCAAATATCTCAACGTGTGGTGCAAATTTCATTCGCATCCAACCGTGTGTTAAATATACGTCACTGTGTGTTGATTATCAAAGTTACAGACCGATTCACTAAATCAAACTATATCACACCCAATTATCTCAATGCGACTGCGAATAGAATAATTGGGGCGCGGAATAACCGAATTTACGACAATACCTTGTAATCAATTTACATATTAATTACTGCTGTCACTATCAGGGTAGTTCAGAGCTATAATAAATAATATTTTATATATTTGACTTATGGGATACCATCACGAAGGAAAATGTCCAGAGTTTCTTATGAATTGAAACTCAAAGAAAACATTGTGGGTTTCTAATAACTTAATGGAATACAATGCTAGCGCTATTAAAATCTAAGCATAAATATCTTCTCAAAATCTGTCATTTGATGTCTTAAGTCACTGTTCCTGAAGGATTATTCATCCCGATGTCAGTTATAACTTCTACACCTTTTCCAATTGTTATTCAGAAAACATCAATTTTAATTCAGATTAGTCAAATGTAATTCAGAAAATATCATGTACAATTCAGATTAGTCAATTGTAATTCAGGAAATATTTATTGTAATTCAGACCTTATCTATTGTAATTCAGAAAATTATAATTTTAGGTCAGATTTAATCGAATGTGAGAAAGAAATTCCACTGAGATGTGGTGTTACTATGTACTTTGCAGGTCTGCAAATTGTTTCCAGAGTAATTTGTGAATTCAACAGGACTCTCTTCTCGGTATGCGATTCAAAAAAGTTCAATATAATACTCAAACGACTTTGACATATATTCATCAATGAAAACTACTAACCATTGGCAAAGGAAAAATGCAGAAATTACAAAACCTCGTTTCGTCTGGAAAAAACATCACAGAAAAACCTTCCAGGTCGGCATGAATTCCTGCATGTAGAGGTATTGGTAAAATGAAAGTCGATAGTACCAGTAGTTTTTGCCAAATAAATCTACCCGAATGATGAAAGTCCTCCTATACAATATTGGTCCATACGTCGTTTTTCTCCGTTAACAATATTATCTTAATTACATTTGATATTTTCGTAATCACAATTAACATATTCTGAATAACAATCGACAAAATCTGAATTACAATTGATATTTTCTGAATAACAGTTGACTATTCTGAATTACAATTGATAATATCTGAATAACAATTGGAAAAGGTGTAGTAACACTCTTTCATGGAAAACCATGTGAAATCGATTGTTGAAAATGCTTCTCGCAAGCTGTCCGGTTGAATGATTATAAATAGTTTTTTCGTAGTTTCTCCAGTTTTCAATATACTCCAATATGAAAAAATCAATAATTAATATTGGAATCTATACACTGAATATTTTATGTTATGCTACTTCATTATTGTGTTCTTATTGCTTAGTTACCAACTACATAATAAGAGTAGTTTTTGACCGTGCGGACATAAAGTTCACTTTATGGCCCGGTCAGGTTATGAAGGCACAACATTCTGCTGCATTTCAACGTTTCGATCTTTACTGTGTTACCCTAAAAACCACAGTTTCTAGTTAAATATTTGTCAAATATTTATATGGTGAGATTTGTTGGTGCTGCATACACGTGACTAATATATCAGGGAAAGTCGTATTTCGTGTAAATAAATGTATTTAAAAATCGCAGAGCGCTTTCGGCTATTAAGCCATCTTCAGTGCTATACCTGCAAGTAAGTAATAGTCGAAAATTGGATTGAAGGTTAGAATTGAATTACTTACTCGTCTAGGTATTTACAGGAAGATCTTCACAATCACAAATAATCGTGAGACATTACATTGACTTTGATGTTTATTCAATGTAATGTCTCACGATTATTTGTGATTGTGAAGATCTTCCTGTAAATACCTAGACGAGTGAGTAATTCAATTCTAACCTTCAATCCAATTTTCGACTATTACTTACTTGCAGGTATAGCACTGAAGATGGCTTGATAGCCGAAAGCGCTCTGCGATTTTTAAATAAATTTATTTACACGAAATACGACTTTCCCTGATTTTTAAATATTTATATTGTTAATGCAATAACGAACTAGTTGACATACAGTTTGTAAGCACCACTGATATTACTCCAAAATAGTGTACTTTAGGGCCTGCGCGGACATGAAGTTTACTTCCTCACTCGGACCGACCATAAAGACACAATTTCTATCTGCATGTTAACTTTTCAATCTCTACAGTCTATCCTCAGCAACAATAGTATCTATAGTTGATATCGAACTGAATATTAAATTTTTCCAAATGGGCGTTCACTGTTGATGCAATCCAAACTAGTATGACATGAAAACAGCTGTCTGGCACTAGTTTTGTAAATGCAATCATTTCGAAAATCGAAACTCTGATTTAGCTATATAACTATTACATCCCACGAGCTCCTCATGGATATAAAGCCGGGCTGTTTTGGAATTCAGTTCTGGCACCAAAATATACAAAACTATCTAGATCTTGTCTTGTTGGTAATGCTCCGATTACGAAACCATTCATTTTCTATAGCAACGTAGAAAAAATGGCGATTTGTTCCTCATCTATTCTTTTCACGGCCGTTTATTCTTCGAAATATCATCAGTTTGTTCCTTCACGGTTCACCTGACTAGTGTAGTGTTTCCACCTTTTAGTTGCGAACCTGGAGACCTTTCGAACTCCTCTCTTCCATGGGTCGTTTTTCAACAGTGTGGACAAAGTTTGCAGTTTCTAGCAAAGAGAGGATTTCCCCAAGGCTTACAACCGACAAGAAATGAAGCTAAATGCTAATTTTTATCATCTCTCTCTCGGTTCTATTCCTTGGGACAACTTTCGAAACTTCGAGTCATAAAGCTTTTAAGAAGGTACCAAAATATTGCAAGTTGGTATACAAGGTAGGTACTGAAAGAAAATAGGCTTTCACGGCCGGTGTTGATACATCGTAAGTTTTTCGGGCTTGGGGGCCCTGTTCTGGAATTTTGAGTTCCGCGGAACGCAAAATCTTGCGATGTAAGGTAGGTTTTGTTTATTTGATTTCGAGAGCAGGATATCTCTTGAACCTTGTAACACTTCTTCCTCTACTGAGGTTGTTCGCCCTTCTCATCATTGGGAACATCAAGCCCAATGTGAGGACTTGGTCGTTCCTTTGGTACAATCTTGGACTTGCTCCTAAAAGATAATTGAATCATGTAGACGTGGTTATGGTCTTTATAGTAGTTATCAAGTACGGACTTTTCAATTTCCTCTGCTACGAACCCAAACCTTTCCGCAAAGCTACCCTACGTCTCCCGCCTTGAAGTTTGGAGATTACGGCCTTCTGCATGCGGCCTGCGAAGATGTCCATATATATATATTCATATTATGATGAACCGCAAGTCCTTATACCATCATGCCACTTTGATATTTATCCTGTCTTGTAGTACGCGAATTTATATGTTGAGGAATTATTCCTACAAAGTCAAGTATCTCGATGCTAGGAATTGCGATCAGTGATAATCTCTCATGGGAAAACCATGTGAGATCGATCGCTAAAGGTGCTTCCCAGAAACTTGGATTTCTATTTCGTGCGAAAAAATACTTCCACACTTCTCGTCAGCTTCTAATAATCTAGTAGGCGGATACGACCTGTCTTGGAATATAGTTCACATGTGTAGAGTTCGGCACCAAAACATTCATTGATGCTTCTCGATTCTATTCAGAGAAAGGAAATCCGTCTTGTTGGTGATTCGTCGCTCACAGACTCGTTCACTTCATTGCAATATCGTAGAAAGGGTCGGAGACTTGTCTATAGATATTTTCACGGTCGGTGCTCTTCTGATTTGTTATTAATCGTTCCACCCTTGGCAGTATCTACACGGATGAATCGACGAGTACAGAATTCCCATCACTTGGTTGTGAATTTGAAGACCTGTCGAACCTCTCTTGGTCAGGGATCTTTTTTCAATAGATCAGCTGAGCTTTGGAACTCCTTTCCGTAAGAGGTTTTTACTGAGGCTTACAAACTTCAAAAATTCAAAGTGAATGTTAATTCCTATCTCCTGTCCCCTGATTCACGCGGTGTTCTTTGAACATTACAGAGCTTCACTTTCGTGTGAACCTGCATGAAAAAAAGGTGTTCACAACGAACTCAACCTGAAAAGTGAAAAATATTTTTTCATTTATTTTTTGTCGTTCGGGTTTCATATCTACCGATTACTCATAATATATAGAGTAAATGTGACTTCACGCTGAGGTCTCAATCTGCCTACTCCTCAGGTGTTGTCACAGGGGGCAAGGGTTTGTGACGACGCCGGGGCCTCAATCTGCCTACTCCCCAGGTCTCGTCACGAGTTCTTCCTAAGGTCTCAATCTGCCTACTCCTTAGATCGAACTGAGGTATCGAGGGATGTTGGGTGGTATTTATAGCAGCGGGTGCTGCTAAAGCACCGTCGGATGTCTTAGTGGGGACTGGGCATCTGGAAATTAGGGGTTTCCATGCAGTTGGAAGTCTCTGACCGTCGCGTCGTCACGTTTATTTAAGCATGAAGGTCGCTTCTCGATTTCGATGGCCTCACGAATTACAAGCTCGTATAATTCGTGAGGCCATCGAAATCGAAAAGCGACCTTCATGCTTAAATAAACGTGACGACGGTCAGAGACTTCCAACTGCTTGGAAACCCTTAATTTCCAGATGCCCAGTCCCCACCAAGACATCCGACGATGCTTTAGCAGCAGCCTCTGCTATAAATACCACCCAACATCCCTCGATACCTCAGTTCGATCTAAGGAGTAGGCAGATTGAGACCTTAGAAAGAACTCGTGACGAGACCTGGCGACAGCGACTACTGCCACCTGTATAGATAATATATTCACCAATTTAGAAAAGGAGTTTTACGATAGTGGAGTTTTCGAACCATGCATCTCTGATCATCGTGCACAATACCTCATACTCAGAGATAGCCCCGATGTCTCTGTCCATAATTATAATCGTCGCGTAATAAATAATAACGGTATTTTGAAATTAAACCAGGCTCTATCAAATATTGATTGGAATATATTCAAAACTTTCCATGATTTTCAATTTTTATCTTCATTTATAGTAAATACCTGCAAAGAGTTGGTCAAAAAAACATTTCCACTAAAGTCGTATGAATCTAAATCTAATAATTCTCCAGTTTGTTGGTTTAACGAAACATTGAAGAATCTGAGAGAACATCTGAACAGAATCAAACATTTAGCTGATATAACGAAAAACACCAATCATATCTCAGAATATAAAAATTAAAAAAAACTCTATTGTCAACAACTAAAGCGTTCCAAAAAGTGGCCTATGATGGATTCATACTTACGGCGGAAAATAAGTCGAAGGCATGCTGGCAAATAATAAACTTTGAAAGGAACAAAACCCATAAAATATCTGCAATAGACGATATTTCCCCCAATGACTTCAATGACTATTTCGTGGGAATTGTTGACAAATTATAAAAACCCTTCCGGATTTGACAGATTCTGAAGTACTGAACTTCAATAATTCCCCTGTACCTTGCGTTTCCTTTTTTTTTAAGTCCTGTCACTCAATTGGAAATCCTCGACGTGATTAAAACTCAAAATGTTTTGACGCTAATGAGCTAAATAGTGATCTCATCAAACACACCTCCAAAATAATTTTGCAGCCTGTTATTGAACTAATCAACCTAATTTTTACCACAGGTATTTTTCCCGATGCATTAAAATTATCTAGAGTTATTCCCATATATAAAAAGAGTGACAAATCGCTTCTAGAGAACTACCGTCCGATTTCTATTATAAGCATTTTTGCAAAAATTGTGGAAAAAATTCTTAAACTTCGTTTATTCCATTATTTCGAATCAAATCATTTATTCAACAAATCACAGTTCGGTTTTCGTTAAGAGCGCTCACCGATACAGGCTGTCCTCAAGGTTGTAAGTGACGTTGTCGAAGGTATTGACCAGGGTTGCCATACAGCAATTACGCTTTGCGATCTATACAAAGCCTTTGATTGCATATTGCATGATATCTTAATACAGAAACTTTATTATTATGGTGTAAGGGGAGTTACACTCTCTCTTATTGAATCCTACCTGAAAAATCGTGATCAAGCTGTATCTATCAACAAGTCCACATCAAATTACAAACTAGTCAAACATGGGGTGCCTCAGGGCTCCGTGTTAGGTCCCCTTTATTCATAATATACGTGAATGATATCAGTACATTCATGAAGCAATTCAAATCTGTATTGTTTGCCGACGACACTACCTTTATATATTCTGACAAAAATGCATATAAACTAGCAGAAATATCCGTAGAGGTAGAACAGAAGGCAGAAGCTTGGTTCAGCGTAAATAAAATCAAGTTAAACCCCGAAAAAACTAAAAAACTGAATTTTTCTACAATTGACAGTTCAAGAGGTGGGGATGATGTAAAATTACTGGAAATAACCCTGGACAGCACTCTCAAATGGAATAAACACGTTGACCAACTGAAAAGCAAACTTATTAGTACACTATATCTACTACGCCAAATCAAAGAATTCACTGGTTACGAAACACTCAAAACAGTGTATTTCTCATTATTTCACTCGCATATCAGCTACGGTGTAATTCTATGGGAAAATTCCAGTAGTGCCTTACAAATTTTCAAATTGCAAAAACGAGCTATCAGGATCTTGGGAAACGCAGGCTTCAGAGAACATTGCCAACCTCTATTCCTGAAATTGAAAATAATGCCGCTACCAATTCTTTTTCTGTACAGCTTACTCGGTTGAAATACATAAAAGAACTGATTCACTGATCAAACAATCCGATGTACACGATCACGATACTAGAAACGCAAATAAAATACGAACTAATCGCTTCCGACGGACTAAATGCAAAAACAATTCCCTCAACTACAGTCTTTATAATAACCTACCAGATGAATTCAAGAGTTACCTTGTTGATAGATTCAAAAAAGCCTGAAAAAATATCTTTTGTTGTTCTGCTTCTACTCTGTCAATGAATACATTGGTCATTTCAGAAGAATGTGATAATGTAATGTCATTATTTCATTATTTTAGACAAGCTGTAGTTATTATTTTTTATTTATACACAGTGTTTCGTCTTTGTTGCTATGTTGTCTTTATACTTTAGATAGTTCTATAACTCATCTTACCTTATCTCTCGACACGAGATACTCTTTGTGACTTGCTACAAACATTTCTTGTAAAATGTAACGTAGTCAATAAACCTTGTCTTGTCTTGTCTATATATTTATATATATATATATATATATATATATATATATATATCAACAATTGAATCTCCACATTCCTCCGCTCCCCCAAGGACAAAATTGTCAACGAATTACAGGGTATATGTATATACCATGTTCTGATTGCCATAGAACATATGTAGGCCAGACCAACAGACGTGTGACAAGTAGAGTAAACGAACATAAACTTGCTGTACGAAAATCAGACCCATCTTCAGCTCTGTCCAAAAGTTCAATTCTTTTGCAATTTATGTTTGTTTTATTCATTCCAATATGTTTGGTAGTTGGCCACATGTTTCTACATTATGAATTGTTTCAACACTCAATTATCATTGTCAATTGAAAAACGTTAATCATGATTCGGGCTACTTGTGAATATACAATAGATAATTCAGATTCGATTTGTTGTGAACACTTCTCATACTCAACATATAAATTTGCGTACTACTAGACAGAAAAAATGATGGTGTAAAGACTTGACAGTCAGACTGCGGCTCATCATAATACGAAATCTGCAAAACACTATCGGCACTGCGTAGAGTTTACAGTTAATGAATGTAATCTATTCAAATTTAGGTACCCTCCCGTGACAAACACCAATTTATTTTACTTTTGCAGTAGTTCAAAGTAGTTCAATGAAACTTTTGAATATCTTACCTGGAATCGAAGACCGAAATAGCAGCAGAAATTGGCTACAATTATTCACTTTACTGTTTCAAAATACGAAGTCGCATATGTGATTGGCACTACTTTGTCGTGAAAACACAATGTTGACCCGTGAAACGTAGAGGCGTAAAATAGAAAATCGTTCAAGGAAATGAATAATCTTTCCTTATTTGGCTCTTCAGTGGGAGGAGCATCACACTATGTGCATTTTATTTACCAACACAATGGTATTAATAAGACGTACACATTGTGAACGCTCGAATTCTTTTTGACATTCGTATGGTTTTGCCATTTTCATTTGAGAGCGAAATGTTAAGAGAGAAATCGGAATTCGCATCGTGAAAAGGGCGTTCACTAGGAGATAAAAAGACTAAATATCTAGGCGTCTGTTGCTAAATGTTCGATGTGACCCATGCATACTTACATTCATCAAATTGATAATAAACCTTGATGATACTGCATCTGGAACGTCATAAAACACAGCGCACTCTATAAATGATCCACCTTCTCTTACAGCTCGAGCTAGACTGCCTTGCCATGCCAATAGGTACCAACCGAGCCAGTGACGTTACGGTTTCATTACATTCGATCGAAATCACTTCGCATTTGTTTGTCGCTATTATAGTTCAAAGCTCTCTCAATAATTCCATTATGGGTGCATCTGGGATCAATTGTTTAATGGTTCATTCGAATTTATGAAAGGCCCCAGACAGGACCGGAATAAGCTATGAAATGACAAAAAAATCGAACGAGTTCGTGGTGATAATTGTCTAACCGCTCACCGGGTGAGTAGCATCCGTTTTGGTGGATGTTCCGGGTTCAAAAAACGGTGCGGTTTCTTATCATAGAGGAGTTATGGTGACACTTGGGGAGCATAATATCAAATTTGATTCACGAACTCACTTATCAATCCACATAGGTTGAATCTAAGTTGAAAAATAATCCTTTAGATACCGGAAGGAACATCATTATTTTTATATAAGACTAAACTGAAATAATTTCGATTTTTCTCGTTTGATTTTCAGTCTAGGAAATGAAATTTATTGCTTCTAGAAAAGGGCTAGTCTTTATTCCACTCTTATATGTATCAGTAGACAATTATCACAGAAAAAAAACACACACACCGTTCTATTGCGAGTCTCGTTCTTACTTTTTATCCCATCACCTATGAATCCTAATTACATCAAATATTCCTCCTCTGAATTATATGAACTGACTCAGTAAAAGCCTTTGCGTAAACTGTATTCACAGGAACCTCTGTGAATTATTGAATGTCAACTCTCAGAAAGTCGAGCTAACGATTAACGAGGTTTTACCTTTCAACAGGTGATTTCTAACACAGCCGAGGATGAGGAATGCCAATCTGTACACGATCATCCAAATCATAGCTACGCTGGGGATTGTTTGACCTCGGACTGGTGACGAAACTCGACTTTGCCCACTGACCATCTTTATATCTAATAGATAATGCTCACTAACATCACATTTTCATAATTCTGCTACAGAAGATTGAAAAAAGGTTTGAAATGTTTTTTCTGTTAACCAGCTGAGGAACGTCAACCCCCATACGGGTGAATCCCAGTACGGTGGTCCGGCTGGGAACTGAACCCCTGGTCTTCCTCTTGATAGACGGGCGTTCAGTGCCACACCATCTACAATGAAAAATACTATTTTCCAAGTTCTTTGAGCTACTAGTTACGTCGGGACTCCTCGTCAGAATGTTCACTTAGCTTGAATGAACGGAATTTACTTATATTGAGGCCTGTTCACCTAGCCACGTATTCAGATTTTCCATTGGAATTAATTTTCTTATCAGTCAGCAATATTTAGTAGAGGTTTGTTCCAATTATATCAACTGATTATAATTATTTCTCTCGAAGAAATATATCGAATGTTATTCAAAATGTCCATATAAGTACAATTAAATGAGTGAATAGAGCTATCAATACTTGAAATTTGACATTCCATGGGGGACCTTATTCATTGTGTAATAATGATAGGGAAATGAATTTGAAGACGGACTGTATTTCGTTATATCAAGAACAGTTGAACTGTTTTATGTTATGAATAGTTTTTCTTCCCAATTATTTTTTTATTCCTGGCAATCACTAGATGTATGAAAAAGATTGTCTTTTTCTTTCAGAAATAGTCAAGCAGGGGAGTTGCTGTTTCATTAAGACTCTTTCTTACTTTTTCGTGAATGACCTGAACTTCTATGATTAAATCACACCAGTCAACAGAGAAATTTTTTTTTATTGTATTTTTTTGCATTGAATTGAAGAAGAGGAATTCAAGAAACACTTCATCAAAACTTTCTCTCCACAAAAATAATCATGTTTCCTAATTGTGAGAGTATTATTCTGTATACCAGTAACTTGAAGGCTGGTCAAATTGTGAAGGGTTCGATTAACTGGATTGCTGTATTGATAGAGATATATCCATGAGTTCTTGATAATGACTCCAACCTGGGAGTCGAAACGTCAAACAGTTCAACATTTTGCACACGGATTAATACTCAAAGATATTATTTTTTATATTCCGGCAAACGTGAAAATATTCGATTTAGCATCAAATCTGATTGTTTGCAATGAACATTGTTCTTTCTATAAATATCCTGTGAATGGTATTTCTCTGGTTCAAGTTTCGAGTGATTGGTATACGAATTGAGCAAGAAATCGTAAGTTATATGTGATCATCCAGCGGCCGTCGCGTTATATATGGAGTAGCTGTTTGAGATGGAATCTTTCTTCTTTTTTGGGAATGAATCGAACCTTTATGAATGATTAACGCAGAACCAAGGTAAATTCCGAAGGACTGACTACATCAAAGAAGAAATAAAAAAATTAGTTGATGTGAACATATCTGAAAGTGACCTCAACAACTTTTATCCATTGGGAAAAACAAGCAATTCACCTATTTGAATCGAATTCACGTCATTTCTAAAAAAAGCGCAATACTCAAAAACGCAAGAAACTTGAGAGGTACAAAATTCTCTATTGCCATTGACCTAACAATCAAGCAAAGATACGAGAATAGCATTCCGAAGAAACATCTTAACCTTGCAAAGGGAAACAAAGAAAACAAATGTTATATAAGAGGAAACCGACTACACGTAGATGGTAAAATATACACAGCGGAACAGTTAGAAAATCAAGAAGAAATTGGAAACAATACCACAGGAAAACCACAAAGTGCCCCAGGTACCCCAACAGCAACAACGATTAGAAAACTTCAAAAACAAAATACAAAACTTCACCAAACAACCAAAAACATACAGCAAAAAACCAACAGAGAGAACTTCAAAAGAGGTAGGAGAAAAGCAGAAAATGAAAACACGTAGTATAACCGGGAAATAGTGCTCTTATTGTATTTGTTCTTATTATTCGTACTTGATTTAACTAATTTTGATATAATTCATTATAAATAATTAATGGATCAATACCTCAGGGATATATTTTATGTACCAAGAAATACTAAAGAGAAATTCTCTGGGGAGCTAGACTCCATCAACACACATGAATTTGAATTCATAAATATAATACATATGACCATTAGAAGCATATCTAAAAATGTTGATGAGTTGATAGTATTTCTTGAACAATTCAGCACAAAATTGGACTGTATCATACATACTATCGGAAACATGGAACATTGGAAATATTGAGTTATATAATTTAGATGGTTTTCATAAGGTTATTGCGGCTGCATAAATCAAAATGATGGTTTAATTATATATATTCGAAAATCACTCAAACTTAGAATGAAATCGTAAACATAGATGATTGCGAAATAATACAAACAGAAATACATACAAACAAAAAATCCTTCTTAGTTACATCTTTGTACAGGCCTCCCTCTACATCAAAAATAAACTTTCTGCGTGGTCTTACGAATTATATGAATATACATGGAACAGGAAATTTCGACTATAACCTTTTTGTTGGAGACTTTAACATAAATATAAAACTCGACAATGAAATAACCAACGAATACCTTGACCTAACGAGTGAATTTGAACTCGTATCTATGATCAACTCATATACAAGAATATGTAACAGCTCAAAATCTTGCATAGATAATAAATTCCTGAAAGCAAAACACAATATTGAAGAATGCCTACCTACAGTTCTGAAAACTTCCATAACTGACCATTTTCCAATCATTCTGAAAATACCCTTCAAGAGAATTTCCCCAGAAATACTTGATTCTTCTGATTCATTCAAAAAATACACGGATAATGCAAAACTATGTGAAAAACTTGAAAATACGTGTTGGGCACCTATATATGAAGCCCAAAACGTGAGTGAAGCAGTTGATTTATTTGTGAATCAACTGAATAAAGCAATAGAAGGAAGTACGATTACAAAAAAAATTCGTCATAAAGAAAAAAAAGACAGATGTGGATTTCAAATGCATTGATAAGAAGTATAAGGAAAAAAGAAAGGCTCTATGCACTTTCACAGAAAGATCCGCAAAATGATGCTTTGAAAACCAGATTTGTCAGATACAGAAACAAATTGAGAGTCATACTCAGAATCGCAAAAAACAGTACTACACTAACAGAGTTGTAGAATGTGAAGGTAATTCAAAACAACTATGGAACGTGATAAATTAAATGAGTAATAAAGAAAAGAAACAAACAATAATCGCAAAAAACAGTACTACACTAACAGAGTTGTAGAATGTGAAGGTAATTCAAAACAACTATGAAACGTGATAAATTAAATGAGTAATAAAGAAAAGAAACAAACAATAATTAAAGAAGTGAAACTAGAAGATAATACGGTAGTAACAGATTCCGCCATTATGAGCAATGAGTTCAATAAATGTTACGGAAATGTAGGAGAGAAACTCACTAACAAAATAACAAAACCCTCAACGCAACCACTACGGCATATTAATCAAAATACAATGTTCATGGAACCAACTAACAAACACGAAGTAGAGGAAGTTATAAAAACATTAAAAAATAATAAAACACCTGGATTGGATGGGTTGAGGGCAGAAAAGAATATATCTCTGGATACATCTCTGAACCACTCGCTTATCTCATCAATTAAACAATCTCGAAGGGAGAATGGCCCAAAAGTCTCAAAGAAGCCATAATAAAGCCCATATTTAAAAGCGGGGATAAGACTAAAATGTTAAACTATATCCCCGTATCAATAATTTCAAACATTGCAAAGATCTTTGAGAAAATTGTCAAACAGAGGTTAAAGAAATATGTGTTACATTATCTCGAATAGACAGTTTGGAATTCAGCCAAAAAAGTCCACTGAAGATGCGATTTCTCTGCTTGTTTCGAACATTTATGAGGTATTAGATAAAAGTGAGCCAACTCTCTGTGTTTTTTTGGACTTAGCAAAAGCGTTCGATACTGTGAGCTACCCACAATTATTGCAGTCTTTGGAAGACATTGGTTCAAAAAGTATTGTGCTCAATCTGATTAGAAGCTATATTTCTAACAGACAGCAATACGTCAAAATAGGAAACTATATAAGTGACGCTTTCGAAGTTAAGTTTGGTGTTTCACAAGGAACCGTATTGGGACCTATATTATTCACTATTCATATAAATAATCTACTCAAATTGGATAGCCGTGGAAAGATAATTTGTTTCGCAGACGATACAGCCATCTTATATCAAGCTGATAGCTGAAGAGAACTCAAGGACCAAGCTGAAAATGACATGAAATCTATCAAAGATTGAATGGATCATAATCTATCGACAATTAACTTCGAAAAAACTGATTATATTACATTCACATGCATTAATAGAAACTTACCAGACAATAAAACTCTGAAAATTGATGGGTATCATGTGATTAAAAGAACTGACTATATCAAATATTTAGGCATAACAATAGATAAACATTTGAGATGGGATAAGCACATAGAAAATATCAGCAAAAATCTCAGGTGTTTAATCTATAAATTCAAACTTCTGAGAACCATTCTAGATACTAGCAAACTCAAAATGGTCTATCATGCATTGGTAGGTTCCCGGTTAAACTACGGCATCATAGGGTACATATCTATCCATCAGATAATCTCTACACAGAGGCAAAGATCTTCGACATAAAAGAATTGTTTTATCGTACCATTGTGCTATATCAATACAAAAATGAATCATGTCTACAATCTGTATCCCATCAATATAATACGAGGAAACATAGCGCTAGCTACAAAACTCAATTTTCAACAAAAACGGTGGGTCAATGCAATTTTGCTTACTTAGCAATTTTCTCAATTGTTTCAACTTATTCCAAGAATGTATCAGATTCTACCCAAAGGTCTAACAGAACTTGATAATTTACGCCAATTCAAGAAAAAGTTAAATGAATTTATTTCAAAATACCCGAGAAATGAGCTCATCAAAATGATAGACATGCGAAGATAAAAAACTCGTGACAGTAATAACATAAATTATTTATATACCATCGTCAATACACCTTTGATTTTAACACACTTTAACTATAGACACTCTGTCAATGTCAATATATGTATTTTATTTATCTGATGTCACAAAAATTCGTGGGGATGCTTGAAGACTGGCTTTAAATCAAATATTCAAAAAATGAACAATTTGTTCAGGCCAGCCTCAACTCACCTACACTGTAGGTTGACGGACTAACACCTATCAGAAAACAACTACTCCCCTGGCTAATACCACGAAGGGCATTGAATTACATCCAACAGGTGTCAGTGCGGGATTCCTCACAGAAGAAATTCCGCATATGCTCCTGGCGATACAACTACCAGAATTGATTTCCAATTATTGGGTCGGGACACACTTGCAGACCGGTTTCGGGCTGTTTGGCTCCTCATCAGTGCAAGGTAGTGCCATCATCAACATAAGTCGATGACTTCCCATAATTGAAAATCATACTCGAGTAGAGTATCTTCCCTAGACCTGGGCTGATACAAACAACTAGCAAAATAGCCGTTGCTGCGCCATCTGCGCGTAGACTAGGTACTAACCAAGAGCATATCCGCATGGCCCCAATTCCTTGTACAAGGAAAATAAGAATTTCACAAAAATTCGTGGGGATGCTTGAAGACTGGCTTTAAATCAAATATTCAAAAAATGAACAATTTGTTCAGGCCAGCCTCAACTCACCTACACTGTAGGTTGACGGACTAACACCTATCAGAAAACAACTACTCCCCTGGCTAATACCACGAAGGGCATTGAATTACATCCAACAGGTGTCAGTGCGGGATTCCTCACAGAAGAAATTCCGCATATGCTCCTGGCGATACAACTACCAGAATTGATTTCCAATTATTGGGTCGGGACACACTTGCAGACCGGTTTCGGGCTGTTTGGCTCCTCATCAGTGCAAGGTAGTGCCATCATCAACATAAGTCGATGACTTCCCATAATTGAAAATCATACTCGAGTAGAGTATCTTCCCTAGACCTGGGCTGATACAAACAACTAGCAAAATAGCCGTTGCTGCGCCATCTGCCCGTAGACTAGGTACTAACCAAGAGCATATCCGCATGGCCCCAATTCCTTGTACAAGGAAAATAAGAATTTCACAAAAATTCGTGGGGATGCTTGAAGACTGGCTTTAAATCAAATATTCAAAAAATGAACAATTTGTTCAGGCCAGCCTCAACTCACCTACACTGTAGGTTGACGGACTAACACCTATCAGAAAACAACTACTCCCCTGGCTAATACCACGAAGGGCATTGAATTACATCCAACAGGTGTCAGTGCGGGATTCCTCACAGAAGAAATTCCGCATATGCTCCTGGCGATACAACTACCAGAATTGATTTCCAATTATTGGGTCGGGACACACTTGCAGACCGGTTTCGGGCTGTTTGGCTCCTCATCAGTGCAAGGTAGTGCCATCATCAACATAAGTCGATGACTTCCCATAATTGAAAATCATACTCGAGTAGAGTATCTTCCCTAGACCTGGGCTGATACAAACAACTAGCAAAATAGCCGTTGCTGCGCCATCTGCCCGTAGACTAGGTACTAACCAAGAGCATATCCGCATGGCCCCAATTCCTTGTACAAGGAAAATAAGAATTTCACAAAAATTCGTGGGGATGCTTGAAGACTGGCTTTAAATCAAATATTCAATATTCAAAGCCAGTCTTCAAGCATCCCCACGAATTTTTGTGAAATTCTTATTTTCCTTGTACAAGGAATTGGGGCCATGCGGATATGCTCTTGGTTAGTACCTAGTCTACGGGCAGATGGCGCAGCAACGGCTATTTTGCTAGTTGTTTGTATCAGCCCAGGTCTAGGGAAGATACTCTACTCGAGTATGATTTTCAATTATGGGAAGTCATCGAGCTATGTTGATGATGGCACTACCTTGCACTGATGAGGAGCCAAACAGCCCGAAACCGGTCTGCAAGTGTGTCCCGACCCAATAATTGGAAATCAATTCTGGTAGTTGTATCGCCAGGAGCATATGCGGAATTTCTTCTGTGAGGAATCCCGCACTGACACCTGTTGGATGTAATTCAATGCCCTTCGTGGTATTAGCCAGGGGAGTAGTTGTTTTCTGATAGGTGTTAGTCCGTCAACCTACAGTGTAGGTGAGTTGAGGCTGGCCTGAACAAATTGTTCATTTTTTGAATATTTGATTTAAAGCCAGTCTTCAAGCATCCCCACGAATTTTTGTGAAATTCTTATTTTCCTTGTACAAGGAATTGGGGCCATGCGGATATGCTCTTGGTTAGTACCTAGTCTACGGGCAGATGGCGCAGCAACGGCTATTTTGCTAGTTGTTTGTATCAGCCCAGGTCTAGGGAAGATACTCTACTCGAGTATGATTTTCAATTATGGGAAGTCATCGACTTATGTTGATGATGGCACTACCTTGCACTGATGAGGAGCCAAACAGCCCGAAACCGGTCTGCAAGTGTGTCCCGACCCAATAATTGGAAATCAATTCTGGTAGTTGTATCGCCAGGAGCATATGCGGAATTTCTTCTGTGAGGAATCCCGCACTGACACCTGTTGGATGTAATTCAATGCCCTTCGTGGTATTAGCCAGGGGAGTAGTTGTTTTCTGATAGGTGTTAGTCCGTCAACCTACAGTGTAGGTGAGTTGAGGCTGGCCTGAACAAATTGTTCATTTTTTGAATATTTGATTTAAAGCCAGTCTTCAAGCATCCCCACGAATTTTTGTGAAATTCTTATTTTCCTTGTACAAGGAATTGGGGCCATGCGGATATGCTCTTGGTTAGTACCTAGTCTACGGGCAGATGGCGCAGCAACGGCTATTTTGCTAGTTGTTTGTATCAGCCCAGGTCTAGGGAAGATACTCTACTCGAGTATGATTTTCAATTATGGGAAGTCATCGACTTATGTTGATGATGGCACTACCTTGCACTGATGAGGAGCCAAACAGCCCGAAACCGGTCTGCAAGTGTGTCCCGACCCAATAATTGGAAATCAATTCTGGTAGTTGTATCGCCAGGAGCATATGCGGAATTTCTTCTGTGAGGAATCCCGCACTGACACCTGTTGGATGTAATTCAATGCCCTTCGTGGTATTAGCCAGGGGAGTAGTTGTTTTCTGATAGGTGTTAGTCCGTCAACCTACAGTGTAGGTGAGTTGAGGCTGGCCTGAACAAATTGTTCATTTTTTGAATATTTATCTGATGTTTTATCTGTGCATTTTATTTTATTTACAGTATTTATACATTTATAATTACGTTTTATCTATATATTGGAATACAAATAGAATTAGTAAGACTAAGCTTTGTTAATTGAATAAATCTTGACAACTCACGCACAGGCAATCTGCCTTAGTGAGTTTTTGCGGTTTATTGAAACTATATTCTAAAACCGTATTGAATTTCATACAAACTGTACTTTTTTCAATAAACTATATATTATTATATCAAGAAAGAGTGTCTGATAAATATTTAATGTGCCTCCTTTTATGGAAGTTTTGTTTTCTTTTTGCATTGACTTAGAGAGAAGAATAAGTGGAATAACATTTCCTCAAAACTTGATATACAAAATGACTATTTCTTTTGTTATTGAAAAAATTATTTGAAAATGACCTTCAGATATACATTTCGGGAGATATTCGTTCATTCGATTTCATGGATTTCAAATAATAACTAAGAGGTAGCTTCTAAAGTACATCAAGAACCCAATCGTCTTCTAAACGATGAGAAAAACGTCTGTCGATAATCACGAAACCCATTATTATAATGAACATTAACCAATAATACAACAATATTTATTCAAGCTTCTTCAAACAAACAATTCTACTTCTCATTTCCTTCTCCGAATCATTATCAAGAATGGAAAAATAAAAAAAATAAAAAAATATTCTTGCCCGAAGATTCCCAATTTTATAAGAAGCACAATGAACTTCCGTGGAATATCTACGATTTGATAGAAGGGAGTTCGTATGGGTATAATGTACCAGCTCAATCTATTGTACAACCAGGAATTTTGGTGAAGTTGAATTCAAAGAAGTGTAGTGATGTGATAAAAGTAATTCGTTTGAATTGTTACGTGTTTCCAGGTATTTGAGCCGTGGTCCGCAGGTTCTTTCGTCTGCAACTGCGGCAGACATTTTCAAAGGCGATACTTCAATTGTAAAGGAACCCAGAAAAAATCACACTGCTACCAGGTTTGTTGGTGTATCTGATCAAGATATCCCATCTGCCAGGATTGGCAATAAAATATAAAACTGCTCCGTAGAACGCTGGTCCCACCCCATGCAAGAATATCATACGTGAGACGCGGTCGAACTAGAGCTTGATAATCCAATTTTAGCTGACGAACATTGAGAGATCACAGTTGCTAGTTTCATCCCAGTGTCCTTTGGAACTGACAATGTTACTGTGATCTGAGGTGGAATGTTCAATCTTTCCCTAGGGCCGTGAGTTATTTTATTTCAGGGATCATTAGTGAATTACAGAACCTGAACCATCGCCCATTTTTCATCCATCCGCTCAGATGTTCCATATACCTTTCATGTTTGGGTCTTTTAATTCATTTGTTGGCAAAAAATTGTTTTCAACCTCAGATCAGAGTACCCATCAATAGGATCAATGTTCTATAAAAATGCAGGCCCTGTAAAGGTATTCAAATTCATCCAACACATTAATGAATTCATTGGATAAATTGAATCCGAACACTCTGAATTGGACAGACTGTGTGAAGTAACGACGTGAAAGATTTCTTTAGCGTGCCTCAATAATGAGTTATGTCCATTGATTTTTTCGCATGACGTCAAGGCGCTCGGGTCGTCACAGGTTTATTCGGAGCTTGAACTCTCTCCAGTCTGGCGCATAGCTTTGGTGAACGGGGATGATGGGGATATACAGGGTCAGCCAGACTGTCGCGATGAGCTTCCGTCTGGAGTTTTAGTTGTTTTTTTTTCTGGAGATGAATCGTATTCGAGCAACTATTCTTAATGGCGTCATTGATAACTAGATTTGCCAGAATGAAAAATCAAAACTGTGGTGAATCGAATGTCAAACGTGAAGCAATGATTGGAAAATAGCGGATTGGGACTTGATTCTACAGTATTTAGGTGTTTGAAAACGATGAGAAACCAGTCAAATGTACTCAGTTGAGAATGAGAAAGAAATACGACACAATCGCCAAATTATTTCGATTCTTCAAAGGAAAAGGAAAAAAAAATCACCCAGTTGCGAATGGAAAATGAAAACAATCCAATTTTTACTTTGACTCAACTTCAATACATTTCAAATGAATGTTTTTGATACCAGGGCTGGTGGATTCATTAGACTAGTTTGGATGGATCCACTAGTAAGTGGGAATTTTTCACTTGAAATTTTGTATTCGCACCAATCAGAAAAACTTTCATATCGTCAGTTCAACCTATTTATGAGAACCCATCCTTAGACATCTCCAAGGCGACAAATTTTCGGGCGGAAAAACGACAGGGAAAACGAGAGAAAAACAATTTTATTTCGCTTACATATTACCATAGTCCAATAGTCCAAATGATAGTTTGGGGAAATGCATACGTATTCACGTACTGAAATGAAACTAAAATAGGAAGTATTGAATACCGGTTAGAAACTTGGCTATTTTTGTGGAGAGAATGAAGTTTGATAAATTCTTTTTTGGCTTTTTTCTTCTCCGAATCAAAAAACAGAAATTACAATTTCTATGAAAGAAGTGAAATAAAAAAAACCAAACAAGCACTCTCTGTATATCATTCAAAGACGTTCGATTCATTCACGAATTGAATATTTCGGAATGTATGAAACTTTCTAGTGAAAGTTTTTCTCTGAGCGAAACGAGATATTGTATGGGCTGGAATGAAATATTATCCTGATGAGTGATATTTTGTCTACCAATAGCTTTCTATTTTGCTTTGTATAGAAATTCCTATGTTTACTACCTATTTAATTCAATTTTCAAATGCTTGGTATACAAATTGAGCAAGAAAAAATTATTTCTATGTAACCCAGTGCCCGTCGTCGCCTTTTTCTTTTTTGTGAATGAACCAAACGTCTTTGAATGATATACACGTACCTATCAACAGAGAGCGTTTGTAAAATTTTTCTGATTTTACTTCTTTCATAGAAGTTGTAATTTCTATTTTTTGAATGCCGGGTTTTGCACTGCTCTGTCGTCAGAGCAAACATTGATTTTCGGTTATAATTGCACGAGTGCATAAAAATTACCGATAATTTTGCAAGAAAGCATGATATCTAAAAATTGCAAGTTTATTTTCATATTTTGGCGAAGGACGAGGGCCCTTTTTTATATTTTTACAAAATATGAAAATAACCGAATGCAATTTGTATAAGATATCACGCTTGAATGCAAAATTATCTGGTCATTTTTATGAACGAATGTAATTCATTGGAATATTTCACGAATAAAGACATTCTCAAGGAAATGTTATTTTTTGTTCATTTATACTTTCCTCTATAGATTGTATGGAGTACTCACCTAAACGCGAAATGTTTTTCTATTTTTGAAGTCTATCTGACATTTATTTGTGTTGTTTACTGACGTCTAGCGATACGGTTTCAAATGTGTTTTTATGGTGACTTGATACAATGCAATTACGGCTGTAAGTTTTCGATAATTGCATTGCTCTTATGGGACCTTTTATATATGAGGGAAATATTCGAATAAACGATGAAATTGAAATCTTGGGTGTAAAAGTTAGGACTTTTTTAAAAATGAATCACCCCAACACGGAAAAACCCATTTTGAACCTAATTTTTTTCAAAACCCATTCTGATAATTTCTCAACACCAAATCAAATAGCGGGCGGAATGGGATAGGCTATTCGTCATCATTCATATTATTCTTACATTTTGCTATTTATAGATTATTGAATGTATCGAAAAGCCTTGTATTTCACACAGCTTTCATTAGTCTTTTGTATTTTGATTGTTTTCATTGATTTTATTATCATTGGATGACACTGGACTTTTCCCCTTCCCTATCTTATATGTAAATGATGTTCCATCAAGGGGATTTTTATAGCTCGTCAACTCTTTCCAATGTACATATTTACCTCCAAATTTACATTTTTTTATGAATTCATCTACTATTCCTTGGTTACAACCTTTCAATTCAGTTACATTCATAATCACTTTGTTGTCCTTGTCTTTCTCGAGGAAATGTTATGATGAGCCTATGGACGAGAAACTGCAGTACTGCCATGTTATGTTGTGGCAATAATTCGAATCGTGAGTAATGCATCTGAATTTGTTCGTGTATTTCATATAAATGTCAAATTCTAGACCATTTTTTTGTACCTCATGAACCAATACATCTGAAAATGTCAACTTTTGTTAATTTTCTACTTTATACGGAAATTTTATGGTTTTAGTTCTGCTGTTTAGTGCTGAAATGATACTCTCAGTGACTGTTATTCTTGTATCCTTAGATTGTGAAACATGAATAGTACTAACCCTAGTCTTCAGATTCTGTATCTATTTTCTTCCTCTGAAGATGTTAACCTTGTTAGCGAAACGCGCGTCGAGTGCAAGTAATATCAGTTTGGTGTTGGGGTGATTGTTCTTTAGAAATATATTACATTATTATTATTGGATCCAATAAATAAAATTAAAATGAATAAGAACTCAACCTTCAACAATTTAGCTTTCTGCATGCAGTTGAGCTTTCAATAAAATTGAAACTGACCTTAAATTTAATTGAAAAATTGCCGTTATCAGTTGGTGTGGACTTTTCATTTTCCATGCCTATAAAGGTATTCGGTAGCGCAGGTCCTGATCATAGACTAAAAGTACGTTTTGAATAGATGAGGTCCTGAATTATACATCTTTGGACTTTTCCTGTTCGGCCTTTACTTTTGATAACAATGTTATATTGTTATTTCACTTATTGTAAAGTGATAATCTGTTTCGAAGGACGATCAATCCTCATCTATCAAATAGATATGATAAAGACAAACTAGACGATCACCTAGCACCCTCAAAGTTACTTCCGTTACAAAGATGAAACTTGTATGAACTTTGGAAGACTACTTGAAGTAAAATCAATGAATAAGTCGGGACTTTTTTTTGAGAAAGATATTGTCGAAGAACAAATCCAGTTCGATAATCCACAAACCTTAGGTAGGTACCTACCTATCGACACCGAACGAACCAAGAAATTTGAATTGTAATGTAGATAAATGATTCTGAAACACTACTAAGAATTCAAGAAATTTTTCAATCATTCATTTTTTTCCTCCAAATTGTGTTTTTCATAATCAATTTGAGATAATGAGGCCATATTCATACAGGAGTTGTAGGTAAGAAGAAATAAGTTTTCAGTGATAAGAGATGGAAATTGACCGACTTTATTTTGACTTATGTATAAACGTTTCCATTAAAAAGTTATGGTTGAACTTCTCACAGCTTATTACTTAGAGCTAATCATTCATTTCTTATTACTTGAAACGGTTGCACAAATCCAGTGTTGCACCCCAAACGAAACATTCGAATTTGCAAAGCAAGCTACAGAATAATTAAACTACTATACAGAAGCGAATCGGTAACCTAACACAATTGTGTCATCGACTCTGAGAAATCTGATTTATATACCAACAATAGGAAACTACACTGAGAAAATTCAAGTGACATGCGTCAAATTAATTAGCTGTCTTCATTTGACTCACTGAATAAAAACCAATAGAATATTGTAGTACGCTCTCATTGGTGCACTTTGGGAAGGCGTGGCGTTTACAGAATATGTCATTGGATTCGCTTCTCTATAGTAGTTTAATTATTCTGTGACCAAGCGAACAAATGCCGTTACCATAGATATCCGATACTTTTCGATTTCTACAACGTGTGATTTAGCAATGGCGTAAAGCACTCAGCAGAAAAAAAAGACGTTTCCGCAGAACAAGTGGCTTCATCTTTTGCTGGTTGCTCCAATGGTGTTGCTCAAGTACAACAAAGTTTGTATTAAAATGAAATGGAAATTCGTCCGAGAAAATACTTAGGTAGAATGTTTTTCAATAAGAGTATTTCATGAAATATTCTCAACTGCTACTAATCACTATTTTGGAGGCAACTTTTGATATTTTCATATTCGATAGTGTTATGAAAAACTGCTATAAGTGGGGGTCGAACACTGAACTTCATTATTCGAATTCGGGTGTAAGAAAAGCAAAAAACCTTGCTACAATGTAACAGTGATCGTTTGCTTCATCCCTTACTTACTATTGTGAACTGGGCCCCAATTCAGGAATCATGCTGAATAATTTTTGTGCGAACAATGTACAGCTATGCAGCGTTGCTCAACAACGCCATCCACTGAAGTAGCTTGAGTGTTGCTGGGTGGCTAAAACAGTCAAGCTTGCAATTGAAAAGAATAATAATATTACTAGCCGCATATAAATGCCAGGAAGAGTTATAAAGAGTTATTTTTATTTTTTATATGCGGATTCACAGGAAAGGAGCGCTCTGTAATGTTTAAAGAACACCGCGTGAATAAAGGGACAGGAGATAGGAATTAACATTCACTTTGAATTTTTGAAGTTTGTGAGCCTAAGGAAAAACCTCTCTCGGCAAGGAGTTTCAAAGTACAGCTGTTCTATTGAAGAAAGATCCCTGAGCAACGAAGGGGTGGGAATTCTGTACTCGTCAGGTCATCCGTGTAGATATTGCCAAGGGTGGAACCATTGATAACAATTCACAAGAGCACCGTGAAAATATCTAAAGAAGAGAGACAAGTCTCCGACCCTTCTACGATGTTCCAATGAAGTGAGCGAGTCTCTGAGCGAAGAATCACCAACAAGACGGATTGCCTTTCTCTGAATAGAATCGCGAAGCCTCAATGAATGTTTTGGTGCCGAACTCCACACATGAGAACTATATTCCAAGACAGGTCGTATCTGAGCCTTCTAGATCATTAGAAACTGACGGGAAGTGAAGTATTTCTTTGCATGAAACAGAAATCCAAAGATTAAAGAGTACTGTCGTCCGCAAAACTATGTACTGAACAAGATTTTGATTGATATGAAACAGAAACAAAGTGGGCGCCAGAACTGAATCCTGTGGAATACCTGCATTGATTGGGAGGATTGCAGATGATACTCCATCAACAACCACATACAGAGACATATCAGACAAAAACTCTTCGAAGCACACAATTGAGGAGGCAAACCATAAGACGGCAGTTTAAAAAGGAGAGCCTGATGCCAAAATGGATCAAACGTTTTTGAAATATCTATTGCAACAGCTATCGTTTCTCCTAATTTAATTTGACTGCAGGAAAAAATGGATTAAACGACATTTTCTGATAATGAAACCTTGCTAGAACGATTTATCGCTCCCGCATACCAAATGTGTGTGTGTGTGTGTAATAATAATAATAATAATAATAATAATACATTTATTATCCATCAACATAACCGTGATACATATATTACACAAATACAGAGATTGGTACTGGATAAATGGCTCTAATTGGTTCAGTTGTGGACGAGTCCACTCCTGCTCTTCCACCAATGCCGAAAAACCTATGCTAGCACATGTTAAAATAGCGAATGAAAGTACTTAATAAATAGAACGAAAACCAAAATGAGGAAGTGAGAGAAACTGAAAGAGGAAACAAAAGAGTAAACAAAAGAGAAAGGGGAGAGGAGGAGGAAAAATCGACTACTATTGCCTTTTCAACAAATATGATTTATAATGGATTTTGAAAGTTTTGTTACACATTGTCAGAAACCTAGGATCATGTGATAATTGCAATTCATGTATTGTGTGTACTGACAGCGCAAATGCAAGAGATTTTTTTAAAATTATGTTATCGAATCTTCTTCAGTTTTTGGAGCGACAACGAGGGAATAACTCTGTGCAGAGGGGAGGACTTTTACACTAAAATTATTGACAGTATTTGGAATTGGAATAAACCTTTTTTTTTCTGAAAAAAGCTGTATTGAAGATCCTAGATCTACTTCTTTTCAATTCCCAGAAAAAACCCAGTATTCGATGTATGCTATAGTCATTCGTATGAAATAAAAATGAAAAAAATATGGAGAAAAATCTTCCCATAGAAGGCAGAACGTTTTCCTACGACCCTGCTCCCACCCCTTCCCCCCAGAGCAAAACTGACCATTTTTCTTCTTTTCTCAAAGTAATCGATATCTCAAAAAGAAGCAATATTTTCGATTTTATGCAATGACCTTACATTTATGTGTATGTAAATCGTATGATGAGTTAAAATATTACTTTTGGTGGATTTCACTATTTTACAGGGTGTACAGCATTTCAATAGTCATTGAAATGTATGATGGTAAATTTAGATAAATATTACTTTGGGTGAATTTCATTATGGTACAGAGTGTACAGCATTTCAATAGTCATTGAAATGTATGATAGTAATATTCAGAAAAATATTACTTTTGGTGAATTTCATTATTGTACAGAGTGTACATCATTCCAGTAGTCATTGAAATGCAATCAAAGAGGAGTGGAGTAATAATATTATATTTCTCATGAGAAATCACCCATATTGATACACTTGGGGTACTGCGAAAAAGTGTCGATCAATACAAATGAGGAAACCACAACAGTTTATTCATTGTCTCATATATATGTGGAAAATTCTATTTTATTTGAGGAATTGAAGAGGGTCGATGTGATATGAGTGAGTATTTCATGTAAATATACAATGCCTATCGAATAAAATCAAAGAAATTGATCTTTTTCTGAACAAATTCAATTTTGATATACCTATGTCTACCCGAAAATTCGCAAAAAAAACAAATCTTGAAAGCATCAACATCTCAAGATTCTCCTTGGTAGCAGAATTCTGGAGAATGCACAATAAACATGGAGGAGTAGCAATATTCACAAAAATTAATATAAAATACAAACGATTACAACTGAATGATTTAAATGATGAGATAAAGTCTGAATTTTGTGGCTTACAATTATCAAACCAGGTTTTAATAATAACACTATACAGATCCTGCTCGGGAAATGCTGAAATTTTCTTAGTGAACTTGAAAAATGTATTTAATAAATACGTGAGAGATAAAAAGAAAGTCGTTATATTGGGTGATTTTAACATTAATTTCTAGTCGAACTCTAATGTCTTATCTGAAATGAAATTATTTTGGCCTTACTATAATCATATCTGAATTCACCAGGGTAACAGCATATTCATCTAGCTGCATTGATAGTGTATTGACAAATATGTAGTAACAGGACATGACTCCAGTTGTATTGGATATTGTAAAGTTTATTATCTTAGACAAAATCTCTGAATGTAAACCCGACATAATTAAAAAAGATCTATGTCCTACTCCTCAATGGAAAAATTCAGAGAATCCCTCAAGAGCATTTATTGGGGTATTTTTGAAAATAAAAATTTAGGTACCAACTTTCTAGCAAATTGCTTGGTTGATATTTATGCTGATTATGTGAGAGTACACTTTCCATATAAAAAGTGTAAAACTGAAAAAAAAACGCCAGTTATATGGTAGAATGATTCTCTGGAGGAGAAGAGGGATGAACTTTCAATAGTATCATGATACAAACAAAAATCCTTCTGATAAGTTGGCATACAATTCACCAAAGAGAAGCTACAGGACGGATTGAAAGAAGCAAAAAGAAATTCTTATGGACAGTATATCAGTACATCAGAAAACAAATCAAATGTCAGTAGGCAAATTATAAACTATGAGTTGAATAGAAAAACTAAAATTAACTCCGAAATTCCCATATGTGAAACCTCCTTCAACGCTCACTTCACAAGTGGTGCTGAGAATATAATAAAGCAGTTACCCAATATACCAGACGATGACTTGATCCAATACAAAAATTTTCCCGTGCCATTCAACTCTTTTTTTCTTAACGGGGGTCACCTGCTATGAGGTTCTTGATGCAATTAATGCATTAAAAATTCAATCTAGGTAGATGCACATCATTTGAATTGCCATATCATAAAACAAACATCAGATCTAATCCTTGTACCATCAATGATCAATTTGATATTCAATGGAGGTATTTTCCCCAGATTGTTTCAAATTCACCAGAGTTGTTCCTATTCATGAAAAGAGAGATATTACAGAAATTGACAATTATAGACCAATACACTGGCGCAACCAGAGAGGGGGGCACGACCCCCCTCCCAAACTTCGAAAAGCATGTTATGTATGGTTTCAAGTGTCAGTTCAGTGTTGAGTGCTGGTCAAGCAAATACAATTTTGATTCTTTACTACTCTCATTGGGTGTCGCATTGATTTTGAGATATTGGTGCTTTGATTAAATATTTGTACAAGATTATAACCACATAATCAAGAATTGAACTATCATTTAAGCGTTTTCTATTGTTGAAAAAAAATCCATCATCGAGAAACTTCAATTTTGCCATTGTTATAGCATTCTATCGTAATGCTGAAGTTCCCATGACCTTGACCCTAAAAAACGCCTGTGGTGCTAATTTCTTTCCGCATGCAGCTATGTGTGCCCGCCCTCATAATATCATTCTGGGTGCGCCACTGGACCAATATCCATTATATCTATATGTGCTAAAATCATCGAAATAACTCTGAAAAATAGAATAGTGAAATATTATGAAAAAAAAACAATTTTTGAATAATGCACATTGGGGGTTTCGATAAAATCGCTCTATACAACTCTAGCAATTCTTAATATAGTGGGAGGCAAAGTTGGGGGTCTGAGATACTCATTTCGAAACTTAATTATTACGGTATTAGAGGAGGATACAGAAAACAATGTGTACGATCACCAAGAGTCATTGTATAAGGTATAGCGTTTTTTCTTTTGGCTGCTTACAAATTTCCAAAAAGATTTACATTATTACTAATAAAAGAATGTTCAATGCTTTGAATGTAGTCAGTGTAACATTGTTTGATAGAAATTTACATCTAGATCTTGAGTTACTCAATGCTCCATAGCTTTCTGGACATCTTATGCTCTTGTAGATCTAAAAAAAAAAAATTGTTCTAAAATTGTTCTAAAATTGTTCGTTCCGTTAACCAGCTGACGAACGTCAACCCTCAGAAGTCGAAACTTGTGCGAGCAATGGATCAACGAGGCCTTACCTTTTAACGTGCGATTACCCAGCACGGTGGCCTGGCGAGGATTCGAACCCCGGCCTTCCGCTTGATAGGCAGATATGCTAACCACTACACTACCGAGACCACAATATTATGTCGTTTTAAAGACGCAAATATAGAAAAGTAAACTGATGGCGTCAATATCACAGTGTTATTATGGAAATGAAATATTTAGCAATACAAACGTTGTTTGTCGGCAGTTACTATGGGCAACGGCCTCTGTTGCAGCTGTGAAATGCTTGTTTAGCGTGCAGTTGCACGAAAATATGTTTATATTGTATTTTCCAAAAAAAATCGATTTGCGGAGAACATACTTCACCATAATTCTTTCTGTCTCCGTCAAAATTACAATTTACACATTTTTTCCCATTGATTTTTTCCTATGGTATGATTTTTACTTGCAATATAGAACGTATGGTTTTTTGCAAACCGATAGGAATTTTTTTTATTATTATTATTTTTTATTTCCTGTCATGGCACGTGCTGAGATAGACACCTGGTATCCAAGGATTAAGTTATTTCGAGTCTTCAGCCCTAAGCACTATGAATAATTGGGTTGCTATATGGGGACTCCGCTATTTGGATAAACAAGAAAGGGTACAAATCCTGTTTCTAAAGAGATTACTATCAGTTGTTTCCTCCACTCCTGACTATGTTGTAAGAGTTGAAACAGGAAGAGTAAAATATGAGTGTTTTCAAAATGACTTTAAATTGGCCGGTCAAATTTCTCTCGATGGATGATAATGATACCCGTTATCCAAAACTTTGTTTCAAACAACAACTCAGACTCAGCGATTGTGACGACAGATTCAATTGGACTCTTCAAGTGAAAATATATTTGATTCAATTAACGCTACGGACTTGTGGCAAAACATCACATACCAAACGTTGCAGGGTAATAAAAAAGATAGATATTCTATTGAAAGTACGCGCGAATTAAATACTTGGGACGGAAGTTTGTCTTTTAAAAAAAAATATTTATTTTCTAAAATACAAGTTCGAGACGACTTTCTCTAACAAGAGTTACAAATGGAATGAATAAAATATAACAGAAAAGTGGTCTTGTCGCTCTGAGAGTCCAGATAACGGATTCGTGGAAATCCACTGTCAGCATATCATGTTTCCATGAGAGCAGCAGAACTCTGGGAACGGTCGCTACAAACTCCTCCCTCCTTAAGTTCCAAAAATGATGGAATTCTGAAGTCATTTTTGTCTGGAAGGAACCATTTCGATTTCTGGGACATTTTCTTCTTTTTTTGTCTTCTTTGGGCTGAACCATTTGAGTTTCGATCCTATTTCCTTCTTCTTTTTGATTGATATCACTAGGATTAATACCATTATAATCAATCCCAGGATGATACCGAAGATCAATGCGTTATTGGTTTTTTCGGCAATACTAATCCTTTGAATTGGTTTCAACTCTTTTGCTATGTTGTTGAGTTCGTACATCGCATCCAAGTTGAGTTTTGTGAAATTTCGTGTTTCGTAACCGTTTGGAGTCTCCACATCGTTGGTTTGGATTTTTGGCAGGATGAGAGGTTTTCCTTTCCGAATTTTCACATTGTTGAAGAATGACTTGTGGGCCATTTGGATTTCGCATGTTTTTGTGATTTTGACAAGTGCGGGGGTGCTTATTTCGATGTATCGATCAGCTTGGCACTTGGAGAAAATTCTTTCTTCTTTCACAGGGATGATCAGCACTTCTTCTTGAGTGATTTGTTCGATTATGGATTCGCCTACGTTGATTGGAAGGGGTTTGCAATTTGTAGTAAAATTGCCTTCGATCAGCTGGGCTGTACAATGGTCTTGTGGGTAGTAGTCTTCAATGCAGAAACATGTTTCCTCTAGTAGTGGACACTCGTTCGATTCGAATTGATTTTTCGAAGCTGTTCGTGCCAAGTAGGGATATTTGGGGATGAAAATGTGGTGGTTTTGGATAATAGGGTAAAGGTGATAAAACATAAAAATTTCGTTTCTGATAATTGGGACATGAATTGAAAAAATCAATTTTGTGTTCGAAAATGTAACCTGAGTTCCGAAGAATTGATAATATGACAGGATATTTTCGAACTTTGGAATTTCGTTTTCATCATAAATTTGACTCAAGTACTTTATCATTTCTTCCAAGTCTGAACTAGATATTATTGAATTATGCAAGGCATTCAATTTGGCGAATGTGATTGCATCTTCAATATTATCGATGAATGTTATAATATTTTGACAATCTAAAATGATTTGAGATAGTACACCTTGAAAGCTAATATAGTTTTTGAGATCGGCAATGGTTCTTTGGATTGCCACCTGGAATATTTTCAAGCTATTTTCGAGTGCTTCTTGATTTGAATTGAGTATTCGAATCGTTTTATTATAGTGATTGATCAATTGTTTTGAAAGTGAAGTTTGAAGATTCATTTCGTGAATGATGTTTTCTTGATTTTTCTCCAAGATTTCAATGGTTTGATCGTAACGCTTTCCGTCATCGGCGTCAAGTGTGCCGAAGAGTCATTTATTGATTTTGCCGATTCCATCAATCATACCTCGTTTAACACGAATATGTGGTTGAAGGTTGCCTAACTTTAATTGGGTGGTTTGAATAAGATATTCGGTTCTCAGAAGCATATTCTCAGATAGACCATGATAGGAAATTGGATTGGTAACATTTTCTTTATTAAAATTATTTTTGATTATATTAAGATATATTTCGAGATTGCTCAATTGATTGATTATTGGGTTTAAGTCGATATAGTGAAGAAATGTATGTTTACTATAAATAATTTTTGCATCACCCAATTGAATAGGGAGAATGGGATTATTGATAGTATTGATTTGAATGTCTTCGTCACATCGTACTTGGAGTACGTGAAGTACCAGGTACAGGGTTGGTAACTTCATTTTCGTTAACGGCCTGTAACAAACGTTTTTTGTTAGTCTTAGGTTTTCTGGCTATACTTTTGTGATAGGTTCCTTTGTCAGTTTCGAGTTTGATGTTTGTCTCTTTGAGTATTTTACTTTTCTTGAATTTGGGTCGGTCTTTTTGTCGTGATTTAGTCCTGATGTACGCGATTTGTTGATTGGAAAAATCTGGGGGTTCATTTCGTTTTTCATTTCTTTCGTCTATGATCTTTTCTTTAGTCAGTTGATTGGCTTGTTGTATTGATTGATATAATTTTTGGGTTGTGTCTTTGTGAGTTTGAACATAGTCTGAAATGATTATATGATCATTGAGGTCAAATGGATTATTATTGTTTATATGACCTTTTACTACTTCAAACGGGGTAAATTTCGTGACACTGTGAATTGAGTTATTATATCCTAATACAGCAAGTTTCATGATCTGATCAGGGGAAAGATTTTTGTTTTCCTCTCTCAAACATCGATAATGTTCGATTAGGGTTGAATGAAACCTTTCAACTGGGGAATTCGAGTTGCTATTTTTCGGTGTTGTATAGTGGAGTTCTATCCGATATAGTTTGCAAAAGTTCTCTATTTCTTTGTTTTTGAATTCGGTTCCTGAATCAGTTGTGATTTTTAATGGTAATCCATGATGGGAGATGAAATTGAGAAGATTTTCAAGAACAAGAACGCCAGTAAGAGCTTTTAAGGGGTATGCTTGACCATAGCGAGAAAATGAATCAATTATTGTTGTAAAATTTTCTTTCGATATCGTGAATGTATCGATATAAATGTGTTCAAATGGCTTCGACGTGGTGGGTGTGAGATTGAATTTGATGATTGGAGGTTTCCGATCATACTTATTCTTTTGGCAAATTTCGCAATTATTGACGAAATTTTGGATGTCATCAATCATTTTCGGCCAATAGAACCGTGAACTTAAAGATTGTTTCATTTCGTTGATACCTCGGTGACATGTTTTTGTTGTATGATAGAGTTGAAGTTTTTCTTCCTGATCGTCTGATGTTTCTATGTCAGTAAGGAACGTTGGACATTCGACTATTTTGAAGGAAGAATTTTCGAATAGGTATTGTATTGTATTAGTAAAAAGTTTTCGCAATGATGGGTCCTTGAAATGAAGCGCGTACATTTGTTTTGGGTCAATATACTCTTTGAGAAATTTGACGATGTTAATTTGAGTATTTTTATTTGGTAAAGTGACATACGATCGAAAATTTTCAAAAACTTTTTCCATTCTACATTTGGGTTTTTCTATGTCCCCAAGTGTAATGACTAGTTGGTTTTTGTATGTATTTACGGCGCGTTCTGAAATAGGAATGTTACATATAGGGTTCTCAAGTGAAGTGTGAACAGTTTCGAGGTCAGAATTTTCTTGGTTTTCTTTTGGTGGAACGATTTGAATATCCGAGATTATATTCATTTTTGGTACATTTTTGGGAGGTTCAAGAATTTCAAGAATAGTTTCGTCTAATTCGGGAATTTCATCGGGATTTCTCAATAAATTTCCGATTATTTCGTTAACATCACCTGGATTGTTTTGAATTGATAAAGTTTCAAGGGCGTTTAGGTCGACGTCAGAGGGGTTTCTAGAAAGAGCGTCGGCTGCCTGATTTGACTTGCCGGTTTTATATTTTATGGCGTAGTCAAACTCTTCGAGTTTTAAACGCCATCGTACCAATCTAGAATTGGGTTCTTTCAGTGAAAAGAGCCACTGGAGGGGTTTGTGATCGGAGAATATGGTAAATCTCCGGCCGAATAAATATGGTCGAAAATATTTACAACTCCAAACGATGGCTAACAGCTCTTTTTCGATTGTCGAATAATTCACTTCTGCTGGGTTTAATGTCCGGGAAGCATAGCATATAGGGTGATCATTTTGGGATAATATACCACCTATAGCGTAGTTTGATGCGTCTGTAGTTAATTCAAAAGGTTTTTCAAAGTCAGGGTATGCTAATACAGGTTCAGATGTGAGTATTGATTTGCAGGAATTGAAGCAATCAATAAAATCTTTCGTATGTTCTACCTTTTCGTTTTTCTTAAGACATTTGGTCATCGGTTTCGTAAGTTTGGCAAAATTTTTTATAAACTTCCGATAATAGCCTAAAAGTCCTAGAAATGATTTTATATCTTTTTGAGTCTTTGGAATCGGGAAATTATTGATAGCAATAATTTTTCGGGGATTTGGTCTAATACCTTCGGGTGTAATCAGATGTCCTAAAAATTCGACTTCCTTTCGAAGGAATTCGGATTTATCCAATTGAATTTTCAATCGGGCTTCACGTAGTTTTGAAAATACCAATTTGAGGTTTTGGATGTGCTCTTGAAGACCAGTGCTGAAGATGATAATATCATCCATGTAGACCATGCAAATTTTGTTTTGCAAGTCTTTGAGAACTTCATCCATTACTCTCTGAAAGCTTGATGGTGCGTTTTTCAGACCAAAAGGCATTCTCAAGTATTCGTAGTGTCCATGATCAACATTGAATGCTGTTTTCTCGATTGAATTTTGAGCCATTTCGATTTGGTGAAAACCACTGGCCAAATCGAGAGTCGTGAAATATTGAGCACGTCCCAACTTATCCAATATATCGTTAATATTGGGGAGTGGGTATCGATCTCCTATTGTCTTTTCATTGATTTTGCGGTAATCAACGACTATCCTCCATTTTTGTTTGCCTGATGAATCGAGTTTTTTGGGCACGATCCAAATGGGGGATGACCACGGGCTACAGCTAGGTCGAATAATGTTTTTTTCGAGCATGTCGTTGATTTGACGTTGGACTTCTTGTCTGTGGATGTATGGGTACCTATATGATTTTGTGTGAACAGGTATTTCGTCAGTTGTCTTTATCTCATGTTTAATTTTTGAAGTAAAGGTCAATTCGTCACCTGGTTTAAAGAAGATATCAGAATATTCTTTACATACTTTGATTATTGCGGCTTTTTCCTCTGAGTTCATATGATCAACACGAATCAAGTCTGTAATTTTTACTTCATTCGCGATTGATTGGGAATGGTCATTTGTCGATATGTCGGGATCAGTGAAGGATTCGAGAGTGAATATTTCGTAGGTTGAGGATTCGAAATGATTGACTGGTAGGGGCTCCAATAGTTTTACCGATATTGTTTCATTGGTTGGGTTTTGAATTTCGATCGGAGCGTATCCGTCTTTAGCAATAGTCAATATTTGTGGAACTATTAGATTATTCATAGTTCCTTCGACTGTTAAAATTTCTCCTTCATATATACTCACTGGTAGATTCTTTATAGTTTTTTCTAAAGGATTTACTGAAAAGGAAACACTGAATTCGGATGGTTGTCTGAATTTGAAAGGTATTTCAGTATTTTTTCCTATCAATTTTTTATTGATTAAATCGATATTCAAATTCATGTTCATCAAGTCTGTCAATCCTAAGACACCATCGAAATAGTCATGAAAATCGAATAGAATAAAATCAATCTGATAGTCTGTATTGAATTCTGAAAATGCCGGTATCGAAGCTTGATATCTTACATTTTGACTACCAATAGCTGTTTTTATTATTGTGTTAGAGTGATATATTCTATCTGGAAATAATTTTTCGACTATTATGGGCTTGATTATCGATCGAGAGCTTCCTGTATCGATTAGTAATTTTAATTTTGGATTTTTTATTTCTACATAAGGTAGAGCATTATTACATGAGAGATTAATTTCTGCTAAGTCGATTGGTCTTGTTGGCTTGTTGCCTGAAAATTTACAGTTTCATCGAATTCTGTGATGTTATCATTCGAGACAACGTTTTGCTGTTGATCGATATCGTTTATAAGATATTGGTTTTGATCGGGAAATTCGTCAAAATTGGGGTTTTCATAGTATTGATACTGGTCATAAGTTTGGTCATGATACTCAATCGGTTCTTCATATTCATTCGAAAACAATTCTTCAGATATAAAATTTGGTTTCT
This sequence comes from Zygogramma bicolorata, assembly GCA_032362365.1. Lineage (NCBI taxonomy): Eukaryota > Metazoa > Arthropoda > Insecta > Coleoptera > Chrysomelidae > Zygogramma > Zygogramma bicolorata. The sequence continues at coordinate 7,224,235 of JAVJAQ010003800.1, read as the reverse complement.
GATTTTGTTGGAAAAATCTAGTTTGATTTTGGAATTGATTCGAACCGTATTGATTTCTGAAATTCGGTCTTTGTTCATGTCGAAATTGTGGAATTTGTTGGTGGGACATTCTAGTGGGGTTCCTAGAAGTTGTTGACATGGGTTCAGGTTTTGGCAATTGATTTGGTGGAGTCTGTTTCGCCTTGAATGCATTTTGTGGTGGGCCAAACACTTCACGATTAGTTGGGAATTTTCGAGGAGGTAATTGCCTTGGTTGAATATTTATCGGCTGATTGGGCCAAACAGGTCTCGGAGAAAAGTTTGGATTAGAAAAATTGGTATTTGGGTGATTGGTTATTTGTTGATTAAATTGTCTTTGGAAGTGATTCGGTATTGATGGTCGAATGTTCGTTTGTGCGTTGGTCATATATGTCTGCCTGTTGGTGGGGGCAATAAATTTCGGTTTATGAGTTTCTTGTACGGTACCATAAAGTTTTTCGAAATTTTCGTATTCATTTACGTATGCCATAGCGTCTTCAAGAGAAATGGGTCTTTTAAGATGTAAATTATTTCTGAGCATGCCTGAGCAGCCAGCAATAAATGTACTGAGTGCAACCTTATCATAATGTGAAATTTGGTAGAGTTTTTCATTTTGACATAGGGTTATATCATTACTAATCCTCTGTACCACGCTACTTCTGATCAATTGTAACCTACTTCCGAAACTAAGCAAGTCTTCACCTTCATGAGGACGGCTTCTCGTTAGTTCTAGAACAAGACAATCTATATCTCTACGGTCTGAAAAGCATTGTTTCAGAGCGTTCTTCAAACTTTCCCAATTATTGAGTTCTGATCGATTTCCAACCATATACTCTGCTTTTCCAATTAATTTTTCCTGTATACATTCGAATATGTGTTCGTTCAAAGATTGATCATTAAAAGTTCTATAGGTATTTATTAATGAATCACACCTATCAATAAATGTATTCAATGCGTTACTATCGCCATCAAAAGGTTTGAGGTTATTCAGTCGAGACTTGAATAGATTCCAGTTCATTTGAACTTGAACGGGTTGTACTTGTTGTTGAGCCATTTCTGGAATTTCTGTACTATTCTCGTCAAAAACTGAGTTTTCTTGAACTGATAAATTACTTAATCTTCTTAAAATATTATCTAATTCGTTCATGAATCGATCTTTCAATCAATAAAATCTGTATTTATTGACTATCGATTACTTTGAATTCGTTTCGTTTCACAAAATTGATTTCTTAAAACTAATCGTCTAGAATAGACGCTGGTTTTGTTCGCGATGAACTGCCCTAAATTATCTTCACCGAAATCCTTATGCAGAGGGTTCAGTAAAGGCAAAAAGGAAATTTGGCACTTACAGGTATTTTGGTGGTCCCAAATCTTGTAGTTTATTCCGGTTCCTTCTTCTGCGATTCCTCGTAGCCTCTAGTGGTAGGGTCGTCTCTTGGTCCGTCCGGTTCAATCCTCGATGGATCACGATTTTCGTCGAATTTGTGCTTAAGGGTTGAAACTCCAAGTTGCGAAGAAAAACTCTTTTAACGCACTGCACAAATCCTACCGACTGCGCCAATTAAATACTTGGGACGGAAGTTTGTCTTTTTAAAAAATATTTATTTTCTAAAATACAAGTTCGAGACGACTTTCTCTAACAAGAGTTACAAATGGAATGAATAAAATATAACAGAAAAGTGGTCTTGTCGCTCTGAGAGTCCAGATAACGGATTCGTGGAAATCCACTGTCAGCATATCATGTTTCCATGAGAGCAGCAGAACTCTGGGAACGGTCGCTCATAACTCGCGAGTCACCTATCGCTCAAACTGCCCATACAAGTTACCCGTACGATTGCCCAAATGAGATTATGTAGTAACTTCAGAATTAGGTTCACAATGAATGGTTCATTTCAAAGGACAGATCCTACGAAAGCGTAGAGCGGACATGCAATATTTTTTTCCTTAATTTCGACTTTAAAGTCGAAATTAACTAATTTCGACTTTTAACTCGAAATTAGCACTAATTTCGACTTTTAACTCGAAATTAAGCTAATTTCGAGTTGTAACTCGAAATTAACACTAATTTCGACTTTTAACTCGAAATTAACACTAATTTCAACTTTTAAGTCGAAATTAAGCTAATTTCGAGTTGTAACTCGAAATTAAGCTGATTACGAATTATAAGGCTCAGTTATACTGAGCATACCGTCGAGAGGGTTGTATATGAACTACGGATATGCTGATTACTTTTGTTAACAACACTGCTACCCACAGTCTCCGAACATACCCGAATGATTCAACTTTTGCAAAATTCATCCTTATAGTCGATAGGCCCACAATGAATGTATCAGGTTGGGTCAGGTTAGTTAGGTTTGGTTAGGTTGGGTTAAAAAAAATTGCAGAATATTCGGTGAATTTTGAAATAGGCATCATACGGGTATGTTCGGGGACTGCGGAAAGAACAAAATGTAGGTAGAACGCAATGCACCCAATTCGAATATTAAGCATTTAATTCCAGATAATTTTCAAATGACGAAATCAAGGCGGCTAATGAGTGGAGAGAACATTCACTTCTAGATCACATCAATTTTCTGTTGGTTTTGCCATTTTCGAATGCTAGTCATTGAAAGGGTCTTCAGCACACTGATGATTATCAAAGGAACAGGCTGAAAAGTGAAACTATTAGACCCGCTATACAGTTCGCAATACTTATTGCGGCAATTCATTGCAGCAAGTTTCACTGCCGGCAATAACTTTTGCGTCTGCTTTTCACTTCTAAACGTTCTGTCATCAGTCAGTCCTACCAATTTCTCAGGTTAACAGAAAATAATAATTGGAAATTGTACCATCATCTTCGAATAAATTAAGTGAAATGGGTATAATTTTTTGTTAAGAGAGAAAAGAAGATGATGCGGGTAAACCCCAGCTAACTCAATCTAGAGGCAACATGAAACTTTATTTATTTTTCTGAAATTGTTGGTTGTGACTATCTTGTAACATTTAATGGAGTTGGCAATATCAAAAGTAACCAAAACATCACTAGAATTGCACCAGCAATAAGTATCGCGGCAATAATTATAGGTCCGTACTAAGATCACTAAGATGCCTAGGAAACCCTGGTGTATCTAGTGATTCGATATTGTTTAGAATTTCTTGGCGAAAAACAATCGACGATTACAAAAGCTTTCTAATTTTTGTATAGGGGCGTTTCATGAGCATTTCCGAAAAACTGTCAAATGTCGGTTTTGTCAGATTGACGTAACTTTGATGTTTATTGTTGTCAATGAAAACTGAAATTATTTCTTTGCACTCAACAGTGTTTAAAGTCTATATAAGTAGAATAAGTGTTGAAGTTATTACAAGTACTTTTTCACGATGTGTAGAAGATTACGTATTTTGTGTGGTCAGTCAAAATCTGGGGATCCAAATATTCTTCTTTATTCAGTACCTAAGGTAAGTACAAAACAAATCACCCCAAAATAATAACATGAATGTAGCGTTTTAGCTAATTTTATTCGTTTCAGCTTGAGCGAAAGTCTTATATCGAGAAGGAAACATCTGTAGCTCTTAATAATGAGATATTGAAAACAAAGTAAATAAAGGAAATATCGATGTGATACGTATTTTCAACCGTTGCATAACTGATCCCCAATTCCAAGACAGTCTATCACTTTCAATCAATACACTAGCATGAACTTCGTCGTACATTCTCAGGCGAATGGGCAGAGTAAATTTTCTCGGAATCAAAGTCTAGTCTTACAAACTGATATAAAAACACATAACATGTAAAGGTAGCAGGTGACAGTGACAGTATTGACAGGTTGTTAACGGTAGGTTTCCACGTTACATGCACGTTTTCTGAAACGCATTTGATTGGCTGTCAGGGCTGTCAAAATCTCAGTAGGCAAATAATAAACAGTGGTAGAATATTTGGTTGCACATTCCTCTCTACTGAAAATTAAGCTTCATATGGTATATGACTGATCGCCATCTACAATAGCGATCTGAAGCTTTTGCGATCTCAGAAATCAAGCAATCGCTTTTCGCCAAGTTTATCCCAAAATTATTCAGGTATAAGTAGATACACCAGGGTTTCCTAAGCATCTTAGTCCGTACCCATTTCCTGCAACTGCAATAATCATTGCAACAGATGATCGAAGTTTTCCTACAGCGCATGTGTACAAGAAAAATTGTTGCACTACTTTCAAGACTTGGGAACTGTAAGACCCGCTTTACAGTTCGCAATACTTATTGTGGCAACTCATTGCAGCAAATTTTATTGCCGGCAATTACTATTGCAGGTCTGCTTTACACTTTGAAATATAAATCCGTTCTGTCAAAAACGACCTGTCTTCAATCAGGCCCACCAATTTTCCAGGTAAACACAAAATAGATAATAGTTTGAAATTGTACCTACTTCTATTCGAATAATATAGGCAAAATGGACTCGATTTCCTGTCAAAGAAGAAAAAAAGATGATAGGTTGAACCCTAGCTAACCCAAACTAGAGGCAACATGTGACGACTTCATTTTTTTTCTGAAACTATTGGTTATATGACTATGTCGTAACATTTAATTGAGTTGGAAATATAATAAGTAACCGAAATATCACTTGCGGCAATAAATTATAGGTCCGAAACCATTTTCTGCAACTGCAATAATCATTGCAACAGCTGATCGAAAAGTTCCTACTGCGCATGTGTGCAAGTAAAATTGCTGCAATACTTTCAAGACTTGCGAACTGTAAAGCGGCCCTTAATGCTCTTTATATATACCAATAAAGAAGCCATAGACATAGAAGACTAAAGATTTTGAACCTCAAAAAAAATTAATTCATCAGTTTGGAGGAAACAACCTGGTTCCACAATCATAAGCTGCGATTCTACTTCAGAATGAATTATTTTATAGTTTTATATAAAATCAAGAATTTTGATTCATTTCACATATGAAATATGTTCCTTTGATAATCATCAGTGTGCTGAAGACCCTTTCAATGACTAGCTTCCGAAAATGGCAAAACCAACAGAAAATATGGCAAACTGGTAAATAGGGGTGCTCCCACAGCGTTTTATGAATTGAATGAATTGAATGCTCTTCGCTTGCGAAAGGTCAAGAATAGCCCCCCAGTGAACCTCAACATCTAGATTTGTATTCAGTTCGAGTGTGATGTGATTTAGAAGTGAATGTTCTCTCCACTCATTAGCCACCTTGATTTCGTCATTTGACAATTATCTGGAATGCTTAGGTAATATTCGAATTGGGTGCACTGCGTTCTACCTACATTTTGTTCTTCCCGCAGTCCCCGAACATACCCGTATGATGCCTATTGCAAAATTCACCGAATATTCTGCAATTTTTTTTAACCTAACCAAACCTAACTAACCTGACCCAACCTGATACATTCATTGTGGGCCTATCGAATATAAGGATGAATTTTGCAAAAGTTGAATCATTCGGGTATGTTCGGAGACTGTGGGTAGCAGTGTTGTTAACAAAAGTAATCAGCATATCCGTAGTTCATATACAACCCTCTCGACGGTATGCTCAGTATAACTGAGCCTTATAATTCGTAATCAGCTTAATTTCGAGTTACAACTCGAAATTAGCTCAATTTCGAGTTAAAACTCGAAATTAGTGTTAATTTCGAATTACAACTCGAAATTAGCTTAATTTCGAGTTAAAAGTCGAAATTAGTTAATTTCGACTTAAAAGTCGAAATTAAGGAAAAAAATATTGCATGTCCGCTCTACGCTTTCGTAAGATCCAAATGAAATAGGTAGTATTTGTAATTCAAATCAACCCGAAAATATTTTTCACATGCTTTTTGATTGCCCAATATATACAATAACGAAACCTGATGTGAATTACTCAAGAGATCCTGAATCATCAATATCTCTCGATAACTTAACACCAGTAGTAGCGAAGACTGCAACTTCTGAAAATTCGGTGATATACAGAATGGCTGTCAGTTGTCTGTGATGTTGTGGTTACACTGTCACTCTCTCTAGAATAGAAATTCAAAATAAAAGGAGTTGTCCGACTTGGCGATTTCATTTCCACAAATATTATCATAGGGATAATATAGTAGTTGAAAGCTTGGAATTGACGGTCATTTTTGTCTTATGAGATGGAAAATTTCTTTGTTAGAGGTACCCTCATTTCACAACGAATGAATCACTCAAAAAACTGCAATTGTCATCGTTACTCAACTCACAAACGATTTTATTATCGGTTAATCTGGTGACAGAAGTTATGTAACAACCGTTCCCACAGTTCTGCTGCTCTCATGGAAACATGATATGCTGACAGTGCATTTCCAGGAATCCGTTATCTGGACTCTCAGAGCGTCAAGACCACTTTTCTGTTATATTTTATTCATTTCATTTGTAACTCTTGTTGGAGAAAGTCGTCTCGAACTTGTACTTTATAAAATAAATATTTTTTAAAAAGACAAACTTCCGTCCTAAGTATTTAATTCAAATAAATAACCAATTATTCAGGAACCATGTCCCGTTACCGACTGCTTCAGGAATATATTATGATCATAGCATAGAGAAATATTTTGAAAAAACTATCCTTACAGAAACAATTAAAAATGAGACAAACAAAAAAATTGACCAATCTTCAAGGAATTCTCGGCTGGTGATACTGGGCTGTAGTTACACTATTATTTAGCATTCGTGAGAAGTGTTGAGAATTTTAATTCCGGTAACATTCTTCAGAAGGATCAAAATAGCAACCTCCAAGAAATCTGCAAGTCTGCAAGACGAACTGATTTTCAATCTAGGAAAGAAAAATAGAAATTTGGAGGGAATAATTCCAATAAGGGTTGAACTCATGCAAATGGACTTTTGAATGTGAAAAGAATCCTAAATTCAACATTGTATGTTCATTCATTTTTCGAAAGAGAAAATATAGTTCATCATGGTTGTTTGCTAAATTTGTACATCGTTATGATCATTGTAATACAACAGATAGCTGGCCAATCTTTTTCTTGTGAAAAGCTGGATATATGAATTGGCCAATAATAATAATAATATTTATTGCTTCGAAAAACATATGTTTTACAGCAAGGGTTTGGTTATGATAATCGTATAAACAAATAGTGCTTATATCTATAAAAAACACAGAATATATTTAATTCTTTTTTTGCACATATCCTGAAAAGAATATTTTCTACTTACTACATCATTTGAATTTAATTTTTAATCATCATAAACGAAGGCCCTAAGTTTCAGAATGTTCCATATATAATTGTAAATTGTCTTCGCTCTACTACTGGTGTTAAGTTATCAAGAGCTAATATTAATGATTCAGGATCTCTTAAGTAATTCACATCAGGTTTCGTTATTGTATATACTGGGCAATCAAAAAGCATGTGAAAAATATTTTCGGGTTGATTTGAATTACAAACACTACCTATTTCATTTGGATCTATCCTTAAAAATGAACCATTCATTATGAACCTAATTCTGAAGTTACTACATAATCTCAATTGGGCAATCGTACGGGTAACTTGTATGGGCAGTTTGAGCGATAGGTAACGCTTCGTTCCTGTGGTTGGTATGAAAGTAGAGTTTAAAGATAATGAAGAACAACGACTTGCTCATGCTTGATCAGATTTGTTCAATTTCCCGCGTACTTTCAATAGAATATCTTTTTTGTTACTCTCCAATCAGAAAGCTATCGGATCGTCGTACGATCGGATTTCGGACCTGTCTGAATTTAGCCTTAAGGATCCTTTTCATGGGATGGAGCAGTAAAATTCTTACTGCAACTGCAGTAAAATGCGAGTGCGCATGCTCAGTACAGATTTTACTGCAAATGCAGTAGAATTTCAATTGCTCCATGAAAAGGGTTGAAAGCATTGAAATAAGTCATTTTTATGTCATTGGTCATTTATACCATTGTTTAAGTTTATTGTTTGGATTTATATTCTGTGGTGTGGCGTGGTCTGGGAATCTAATATTTTGAAAATGTCGAATCCGTTGACATTATATAAATGGAGAAAGGAATGTTTTCAAATTTTGATGATATATCAAAATAAAATGATACATCAGCATGAAGTGAGAAGGAAGCAAATAGCTAGTGTTGTATGAAGTATTGTCCACCGAACTATATACATAACGTATTATGGTTTTTAAAAAGAAGAGACGTACCTTACAAGAAAAAAGTGAAGTAGGTTGTGGATATATTTGAGAGACGCAGTGAATTATATAACCTTGTATATATTATTTTGGCATTACTGATTTTGTTTCGAATTACTTTGAAATGTTGATTTGATAACAATTTTCAGTTGTCAATAAAAAACGTCCTAGAATTCTTTTGAGTTTTTATAATTGAAAAAACAAAGGAAACTGAATAAATAGTTTTTATTATTTCAGGATATATTCTTGAGTCTGATCTAATGATCTACCTTAAACTAATCAAACAAAAAACTAACCTAAGCCCACTAAATCTGAATAATATTTGAAACTATAGAATATGAAAACTAATTGAAACAATAAATTTGAATGAAACTGAATAAAAGTTCGAAAATTTCACTAATTTTGAAGAAATCCAAGAGCCCATACACAAACGATCCTACAGATATTCAAAATGGCTGCAAAATAACATCCGCTTTGCTGCTATGAAGTTGAAAAATGTGAACTTCTCAAGGTCACTGCTCGAGCAGTAAAATCTGTCGAAAGCTACTGCACTTGCAGCAGTTCAGTGCCATGAAAATACACCTTTACTTTCATGTCAAGATAAGCGATACGCCCTCTGCTGAAAAGTTTGAATAATGCCAAAGTATTGTCGAAGTGATGTTTATTAGTTGAAGTCTTGGTCAAAATGGCGCTGCGATATTATTTTCAAATTTGGGATTTGAATAAAATTATTACTAATGTTTTTCAAGCATAATTCATGGTTAACGCTCACAGGAAGGGTAAAAAACACTAAAAACTGTTATAGTCGCTCACAAAATTTTAGGTTTGGGATTTTTGAACAACGTCGAAGTCCTAACCTCAAATGGAAATTCACGATAGAAAATAAAATTGCAGCGTCGGCGTGGAGAAATGCGGAACTAGCGATGGTTAGATTGTTATCTTTATTTTTGTGAATTTTTCTATTTATTATTGTTTTTTTGTGTGAAAAATGATTCAATCGACCGCTGAATACTCAAAGAACATTTTATTGAAATAAATTCGAAGGTTTTTCATTATCAAAACTTTGTAAAAGTCGAAAGACTCGAGTCTCGAGTTTGTTTCCGAATAAGACTTGGATTCGTGAGTTTCAAATCGGGTTTACTGATTGAATAGGGCATAAATTAATGCCTGAAATAACTGCAGATTACATCTCTCAGATAAAAAAAATCACTTCGATCACTTAATTATAATATTTATTCAATATACTCAAGCACTAATAAAGTCTTAGATATGGCAGTTTCTAGCTGGTAGATGAGATTTTCCCTAATTGGAGTTATACACTAGTTTATACAATATCACCAATACCGTAGAGATTGTATAAAAGATTAAGGCTGGATTCAGACAGATCCGAAATTCGATCGTAAGACGATCAGATAGCTTTCTGATTGGTCTAAATTTAAATTTAGACCAATCAGAAAGCTATCGGATCATCGTACGATCGGATTTCGGATCTGTCTCAATCCAGCCTAACTCATTTATATCCAGAACTTCTAATTATTTCACTGAAATATTTCCAAACTTCTTGAAAATCTCCATAATCGCTATCGAAGCTTAAATACTCAAAAAATCATAAAAATTCACAACAGACCCATATAATAACACATGCAAACTAAAATATAGCGAAATTTAGACCAATCAGAAAGCTGTCGGATCGTCGTACCATCGCATTTCGGATCTGTCTTAATCCAGCGAGCGTAATTAACAGAAGCTATATTGGCCGGTTGAACAGCAGCTGAGGCCATCTTATGTAGAAGAGAAATGAGAAGAACTAGCAGCAGAAAACAGTTTTGACAGGAGACAGGAGTCAATTTTGAGGTTAAGGGTTTAACAACGTGCGACTTCCAACATCTAACATCTGTGGATTGCGGTAGTGAAAAAATGGCCAAAAATAAACTGAGTATGTTAACTATTTGCAGTTGATAATGATTTTTGTTCTTTACTATCATATTTTACAGAAAAGCAATCCAAACGTCAACCCGCTCGGCTCAGATACAAAATAGAGAAAAAAGTTCGAGATCACAATAAACGAAAAAGGCGAGATGCAAAAAAGAATCCCAAGAAAAATAAACAAAATGTAATTCAAGTTCCCAATATATGTCCTTTCAAGGAAGATATACTGAAAGAGGTGGAAGCCATGAGAAAACAGAAGGAAGAGGAAAAGAAAATGCAACGTGAAGCTGCACGCCTAGAGAAAAAGAAGGAAAAAGAGGAACAGAAGCAAGCAAAGACGTCAGAAAGTCTTGAAACACTTGTGGCAAATGCTGAAGTTAAAAATAAATTGCATGAACATTTCACTCCAGCTCTGTTAACCAAATCTCATGAACTCAACCATGAAAACTCTCTGAAGCAATATTATAAAGAGTTCAAAAAAGTTATTGAAGCTGCTGATGTTATTCTAGAAGTAATTGATGCAAGAGACCCGTTGGGTACTAGATGTAAGCAAGTGGAACAAGCAATAGCGGATACAAAGGGCAATAAGAAACTTGTTCTTATTTTAAATAAAGCTGATCTAGTCCCAAGAGAAATTCTAGAGAAATGGTTAAAGTATTTGAGAAAATCTGTGCCTGCTATAGCTTTTAAAGCTTCCACACAAAATCAGAGTAGAAAACTAGCACAAAGGAAATGGACAAAATCCAATATACAGTTACAAAATTCATCTTCCTTTGGTGCTGAATTGTTGATGTCTTATTTAGCAAATTATTACCAAAATAAGGGAATTGAGACATCAATAAGAGTTGGAGTGGTAGGATTACCCAATGTAGGTAAAAGTTCAATTATAAACAGTTTGAAGAGATCAAGAGCATGTAATGTTGGTGCTACCCCAGGAGTCACAAGGTAATTTGCCTTTCATTTGAAATTTCTTTGCATTCAATTACCTTGACACCATACTAATGTTTACCATTGATGAAACTAGTACACATTTCATTAATTTCTGATCCTTTATTTGTTAGTAATAAATCAAATGATATAAATACACTGAATGTGCACTGATTTTACTAATGGAAAATGCTTGTGCTGTTAACTATAATGTGAATTGTAACAAAATTATTCACCTTATTATCAAACAACTTAGAGTATTTTTTATTTGTGTGCTCTAAGATATCTCTCGAAATCTGATATAGCCTCACTTTTCTACTCTGTAGAACTCATCATCGTACAATTTGTTTCAAACATAAGCTAGCGTATCTGGTGGTTTATATTGAATAAGCAAATTGTTAGATCCAGGGGTATCATTGTTTTTTTTTTCACCAAACTAATGAACTTGGCAATACGCTTCAATTCAGATTCAAAGGAGCAATTAAAAAGTAAGTTCATTAACAGTGAGGCCATCATATTGAAATGAGTTTAATTGGGAAGCAATGAAACATAACAACTCCAAACACAGTTGATCACAATATCCCAACCAAACCTGAATTTAATGATTTTAGGGAAAAATCAATAAGTGATTGCTTGAAATGTGCAAATTGAAAACTCTAGGTTAGGTAAGGAAATGTGCTAATCAAAAACGCTATTAGAGAATATTAATGTTTCGGTTAAAAAACAGGGATCTGTGTACCTTCGCATTAAAACCACCTCATTCAGCTGGAAAAATGTTTTTGTTCACAAAGCTCAAATAATTATAACAAAACATAATTTGAATTGAAAATAAAAAGTTGCTAATATCAAAATCAACCTCAACCAAAAATATTCCAAACTGAGGATCCTCTATCAAGAGCCATTGACTGTAAAACTTGTGATTTATCTTGATGCAGTGACAAATGAAATCCACATCATATGGAAGTTTTCTTCAAAAATTGATATATTTCAAATTCAAATGCAGCGAATTTTTGCTTGAAACATGAAGGGAAACTTTACTTTAGTTGTCATGCTACGTTACCAATGCCTTAGAAGAAGTTGGCTTATAACCACACTACCAAATTTCAACTCTCCAGTGTCACTACAAAAATCTTAAATGTATTACAATTGTCAAATTTGACAACGCCAGAATAAAATGTAAAATCAGGGAAAGTCGTATTTCATGTAAATAAATTTATTTACACGAAATACGACTTTTCCTGATTTATCAGTCACGTGTATGCAGCACCAACAAATCTCACCAGAATAAAATGTGACAAGTGTGAACCAGGACTCACTCCCATTCATTTTTCAAGCCAAAAAATTCAAAATTAAATTTCATTATATCTTTATTCAAAGAAAACTTTCAAAAGGTGTCTCTGAATATGTGTGGAAAAGTAGCTCCAACTAACGTATTTTCAGAACTGCGCAGGAAGTTCACTTGGACTCCAAAATAAAATTGTTGGACTCACCTGGCATTGTATTTGCATCAGGGAATGATGGCATTTCCTCTCTGAAAAATGCCATGAAGATTTCGGCTTTGAGGGATCCAATAACACCTGCCAATGCAATCTTGCAAAGAGTCACAAAACAACAGATGATGGAGTTGTATGACATAACCGAATATAATACACCTGAGGTAATATAGAACAAATGATTTTTTGAAAGTTGGAGTAATGATGTCAGTGTTTCAGGAGTTTTATTTCATGAAAGCAACTCGTACAGGGAGACTTCGGAAAGGAGGAGTTCCTGATTCTATAGCTGCAGCAAGAGGCTTACTAGAAGATTGGAACAGGTAAAACTATTTTGCAAATTTTTTGCACTATCAAATGATATCATCTGAGCAATACAGTAGTTATTCGTAATACATATCTTTACTTGGAACAATTATATTATTAATTTCATTGCTAGAGTGGGAAGCTGTTTTTTATTCAAGGACTGAACTGTATTAATAATATATAGTATGAAATTATATTTAAGACAAGGGGGAATTTTTTGGGAAATATATTTTTATATAAAATTGAAAGTTTAATATTCATTGATGGAACTAAGGCCAAACAGCTTGGAATTGGTTTAATCTTCAAATGTTAAGGGTTGTTACCAAGAGCTAATGATCTATTCTTGAAAAAAAAGTGTTTGTAGATGTTCTCACACTTTTCTATCGTCACAAACAGGTGAAAAACATCACCTACAACTGCCAAGGGTTGCACAATTACAGTTAGTTGGCTCTTTTTTTAAGAAGTATCAAAAATTGTGAAGATTCCTTTTTCTGGTATGAAGTTGATTTGTGTTGTTTATTTTTCAGTGGAAAAATCAAATATTATACCATACCTCCTGAAGAAAATACTGGTAATGTTCATATAAGTTCAGCCATTGTCAGTAAAATGGGGGAAGAATTTGACTTGAATACTTTTGAAAAGATGGAAACCGACGTTTTGGACAAAATCGAGAAAGATGCTGCATCTAAAACAAATGCATTCATTGTAGATGGTTTAGATACTGGGGATTCCATGGAAACCAACGAATGTGAAAATTTGGTAGGAGTAGCTTTACTTTGGAATATTTTGTTTATTAATATTTTTTTTTCAGTTAACAGAGAAACTAACCATAACTACCGCTAAAAAGATTAAAAAAAGTAATTGTCTACCAAAATCAAAAAAAATTGACCCTGAGATGAAATTGCAGGGAAACCAGAGGCTGAACCATATAAGAAAAATGGAATTCAAGAAAGAAAAAAAGACGAGGAATAGAAACGCCAAAATATCCCAGCAGTTGACTAAAACTCTGGGCAACATTTCATTAAATTCAGGTAATGTATCTGTAGAAAGTTACAACTTTGATACTGATTTTACTCCTAAATAAAGAGTATTAGTAATATATTGTTTCCTTTTATACATACTATCAAAATGAATATAAATAATGTGTGTTTAACCACATTTTTAAAACTCAATTGTAGGATTGTAGTCTGGTAAAATTTCCCACACCTTCTCTCTCCATTTTCTTTTCTTCAGCTCTTTTGCTCTCTCAAGTTGATTTACTGCCTTCAACGACTTCCATTGGTAAAAATAATGGAACAAAATTCGTCTACAAGAAAAACTATCAAATTATATAATAATAAGAACTAATATTCACCTTTCAAAATGTTTGATGGCTTTTTTCATATTTTTGCCTTGTAGTATGAGTTGTGTACACACAAATCGATGCCAGTTGATGAATGTGTTACTAGTGAGGCGAAAATCATATAAATCTTCAGCCACTTGCATATTCCTGGTAGTTTCTAAACGAAACTAAAAATGAAAAAAAAATTCAACATCAACAACACAGAGTCCATTCTGTTTATGGGGTGTTATCTGGGTTTGTTTAACACCGCAGAATCAGTTGTCTTCGGCCGTGAAAGTTTACGTTCTTTGATCATAGCATGCATATTTTTCAAAGAATTTCCAAGAGGTCCCAGTAATAAAGTAATTGATTGAGTATATGCAATCAAAATGCACAATATTTGTGTCAGTCTAATGGTTGGTGTTTGAGGGCAAAAATATCAGTTTTTATCACTCTCTAAAGTATTATGGCTGCAACGAGTACAAATGAATTTAAAGGATTAGTGGATTATCAATCAATAAATGAATACTTTTCAGCAGTGAAAGATCTACCGTTTCTTAAGAAAAAAATTAAACAAAAAAGATAAAGGAGTGCTCGCAGTTGAAATAAATCCTTATTATTTTATTCAGTCGCGAATTTGATATGCCCTTATATCTTGGAGTCATTTACCATCAGCTACCAGGAATTTTAGTTTACAGCGAAAAGCAGTAAGAATCATCGAAGGTCTCAATTATGCAAACAATCTTTTGCAGTTTTTCAAATACTGACTTTGCATTGAATTGGCCGATACTTGATGAAAATCCATGTTAACAAAAATATCTAGCAGGATCCTGGAAGCTATTGTATAGCGTGTCGCGGTTTTGTAAACCCATCGTCAGTGAGAATAGTACAGGAAACTGCCATATTTTTGTTATTGGCTTAGCCTTTTTTAATGCATATATCAATACTTAGTATTTGCTCGTACACATGAATCCTCTTTTACGACGCACGGTGATCTGCATAGTTCTGACACTAGACGGGGGAATTTAATGTTGATTATCGTCTACCAAATGAGGCACAAACACGTGTGCAATTTCTTGTCCCTAAAATGTTTAATGGAATGCCAATATAAGTCTTAGCCCTAATCCTATCATATTTTGGAAACATTATAAAAAGGTGGTGTTTCCTAGCCCATCCTCAAGAAAAATTGATTCAGTATCCTGTCACAAATATTTTTTCTCGTGATTGCACAAAATGTTGTTTACCTAGATATTGTCCAGAGACATTTTATTATGATCAATGTGACAGAGGATGCTTACCTCTTGCCATGTTTTCAAGCTACTTTCCAAAATTTTGTATTCATAATGTGCATCAGCCATTTCATATTTAACTCTATATAAACATTCTATTGAACTCATCCAACAATTGAAGCTACGCCTTAAGAGTATTTTATTGTAGCTGTAACAAGCTAAATTGTGCTTCTCTCTGTTTTTTTGCAAATTGATATACAATTTTTTAAAACATTGTTGAATCAAAATTCTATTATGAAATTGGGTCGCTTTATTCACATTATCCAGGTATCTTTGTTTAGTTGCCTGCCTGATCTTTTCTCTTTCTATTTCTTTCCTTTTCCTTTCCTTCATCATTTCTAAATATCTTTTCTTTTCTTCTTCTTCTAGGACCCGTTTTTTTTCAACAGCTTCTTCCAACAATCTTTGTCGCTTTTCTTCAATTAAGCGTTTCCTTTGTAAAATTCTTTCATGATTTTGCGCCCTCTCTAAAGCTCTCTGTTTCATTTGTTTGACGATTTTTGGAGCTTTGTGGCTGTTTATATTCAACTTTGGTTGCTCGATTGATATGATAGGCACTTTACATTTGAATTTTCCTGAGCAGTTGGAGAAAATTTCTCTGATGTTGATTTTAGTATTTTCAATGGAATCAAGTAAATCTTTTTGTATTATTCCAAGTTTTAATTCATCAATAATTTTATTTTGCTCCGCTAGTTTTGCCTTCTGCATATCGATTATGTTTTTTTGGGCATTGTAACGGTTTTGGTAATTGCTGTGAGGTTTTGTATCTGTCAATGATTTTGGAGTGTTTTCTACTTGATTCGAATGCTCGGTAGTGCAAAATTCATTTTTATGACAAAATTTATATCCATTATTTTTTTTGCATTTTCGGAGGTTTTCCATAAAATTATCCAACTTTTCATCGTGGGTCATTAAACTGTATTTTACTTCTCCCTTTTTACTTCTCAACGAATTTCTCCATAAATCAAAATATTTTCTATGAAGACCTTGTGTTTCAAATGAACTCTCTGAATTAGAAGTTTTTGATGTATTTTTACATAATGAAGTGTTGATTGATGAAAAAACATTTTCGTCGTCAATTTGAAAATTGGATGAATACTTTTTGTCCATTTTCATATTGGGATCAGACAGATCCTTCCAGGAACTATCAACTTTCCAATCTGGGTAATCTTCACATTTTGAGATTGTTTTTGAATTGGTTTCACACTGTACCACAGACAAAGTAAAATTTGCAATTTTTTCTAAATGTTTATTCAATACTACCCTGCAGGAATTAAAAAACGATAAATACAATATATTGACTAGTGAATAGATGGGTATACCTATTTGCCTCTATAATAATTTGGTCACATTCGTCTGGAGTATGCTCTTGCTTGAAATTTCCTTCATAAAACTCTATCATTTTATGGCTCACAACATTAATCAGTGATTGTTTTGAATATAATTCGATCTGGTTGCTATGGAGATTTCAAACATACCGCTACGGGGGTGCGTTAAAAAACTACACACCGCGGGTCCAGGTTTTTTAAATTAGTTGGAAATTCTGGGCTAACCATGACGTCACACCCCAGAATCTTGGTTGTATCCACAGACCATATGTGGTATTACGGTTGGTAGATTCTGGTATATCATTGCTTATCTATGTAGCCATGTGATCATCCATAAACCCATACACAGAAAGCTATGACAAATGGACTACGCTCGCAGGGTTGCCATGCGTCCGGATGGTAGCTGGACCTCGGGTATCGTCAAATTATTTTGTTTTAGAAACGCAAAAAGGATAGGGATAGGATTCCTGAAATTTTCGAAATAAATCCCCGCTTTACACCCTGTTTCGACGATGCAATTTGTCGCTGCGAGATATGTCATCTAGCTCTCAGATTGTATTGCCAATATTGAAAAATAGCACTGAATGTTACCAAGATGAACGTCTACATTATCACAACTGATATATAATTTCATTCATTTCTAATTATTGATATTGTGATTAAATCACCTCATTACTCAACTTGATTCTTCAAGTCTCGAAAAATATTTGAAATGTTCAAAATCAATATTCTTCACAATAATGCCACCACATATTTGTGGTTTGAGGCAACAAATTCACCATAGAAATAACTAAGTCGCTGCAACTTATCGCACCAAAAAAGATTCATGTAACTCGAAAAACTTGCATGAACACATGCAATTTTCTGGAGTTGCAGCGATAATGGTGATTTTGAACATTTCAATTATTTTTCGAAACGTGAGGAACCGAGTTAAGTGATAAGATGATTTTGTCACAGTAAACTGCTTGATTTTATCACAATAGTAATTGTTGGAAATGAATGAAATCATATATCAGTTGAGATAATGTAGGCGTTCATCTTGGTAACATTCAGTATTGTTTTTCAATATTAGCATATTGTCATTGCAAACTGGCAGAGCTATACAATTGAACAAACTTACCAGTGAAGCTCAAAACCGTTCGTTTTTATATCTTAAGCTCCATGCGCTCAGTGATCAGCTGATCTCAGCTCAGTCTCTACTCGCTCCATGAATACACGAACTTAGCTATAAAACATATATGTTTGTGTGTTCTGTGACAATTTCTTTGCACTTTTTCTGTTTATCTTTGGTTCTATGGGGTTATGCCACCTATAGAGATTTTTAATTTACCCAATTTACCCCAGAATTGCCAACCTCGATTTCCCCAAACCCTGCCCCTAGCCTCAGGTACCCCTTCGCCTATTAACTCGTGACATCGTTGACTGAGCCTAGGAAGTTATGCCACAGATTCCAGTGCCATCTGTGTTCATACCATTGAACTGTAATAAATGATTGTTTATTTCGGAGTTATACTCACCGTTTTCTCTTGTTCTGTTGTTATACTCTATACTCCAGTTCGAAATTACAACTTCCATTGGGCGGGACACTGGGTGGGTTGTGATATATTCGGACGAGTCGCTTTTTACGATTGAGCTACACAGGTAAGTTCGTTTAGTCGTATAATTATATTTCAGCGGTTCGTCCTATATATCATTAGAGGTAGACGTTCAAAGAAACTGTTGCAATTTACTTATGTCCAAAGAGTCATATGGAGCAAATAGTTCGCAACTATCATACTCCTATTACTCTCATCGATCTCCGGGACATACCTCTGCCCAAGTCTAAGGCTGAATTCAGACCGATCCGAAATCCGATCGTACGATGATCCGATAGCTTTCTGGTTGATCTAAATTTAAATTTAGCTTTCTGGTTGGTCTAAATTCAAATTTAGACCAATCAGAAAGCTATCGGATCGTCGTACGATCGGATTTCTGATTTGTCTGAATCCTGCCTAATACGAATCCTGCTGAAGTCCATTTGCCACACCGGAAATTTTTGGAAAATCCAATATTTCTAGTACTTGTTGGAATACAGCACCGTTAGCACCTTATGGTTTCTAGTATAGGTACATATCTAGATTTTATTTCCAACTGCCACATATATTCGGGGTCAATGCCTTATGTAGCATCCTGAAAACGTTTCAGTATACATTCCTGCTCCGGTACTAATTCAATCAGATCTAACGAGTTATTGCATGGATGCTGTTCTGATGAGTTAATTTCCACTTGACAAGTAAATCTCATACTTCGTTTATAGTGTCTGCACTTCGTTCAATATATAGGCGAGTATGCCATCGAAGCTAGGAGGCCTCACCTAGCTGATGTTAGATATCCCTGCAAAAAATTATTTCCGTCATTATCAAGGCCAGAGTATGCATACACATACGTAGAACCAAGTGACCTGTAACAAAAATTATAAAAGAGGTAACCTGCATTTTAATAAACTTCTTCAGGGTAGGTAACATTCCATATTGCCAGACCCACTGTTCCGGCAGTTTGTAGTTATCATATTTACCTATGAGCTCCCAGTACAATTATAATTTTTTCATAGGGATATCCAGATATGAAATTATCTTCAAAAATTCCAAAAATGTGTGGTTGAAATAAACTCTCCTGGTAACATTCATGCCTTTGCAGTCCTGAATTGTAACACAACTATGTGTGATACATGAAACCCATAACCTTTGTAGGTGATCCTTGATTCTAAGTCAATAAACCGTTTCTTCTGAATACGGTGTTTTCACAGCTACCAGGACAATTTTTTTTTTCACTAATGGATGGTACATATGTCCTGCGAAGTGAAACCAATTATTCGATCACCTGATAGTGAAATAAAAGCGTCTATAGGGTTACTGAGCCTGAATCGAGATGTTGGGATACATACTTGACCGATATGTCCTTGGCACTTCTTATAAACGTAAGAGGCCAATCAATATATTTCTACCTTCTTCAATTCTCCAAATGTTTCCAAAACTGGGTCCTTTTTCGAGAATTCTGTCTGTGATAACCCTGCCTTACCTAGGCAGATGAAGCAGCGACAAGTCGCCGCGAGAAATTGCAGCGACAAGTTGCATCGTCGAAACCGGGTGTAATAAGGTGAATTCGATACAATATCAATTATTAGAAATGAATAAAATCATATATCAGTTGTGATAATGTAGGCGTTTATCTTTTTTAATATTGGCAATGCAAACTCACAGCTAGGTGACATTTCTCGCAGCGACAAGTTGCCGCGAGAAATTGCAGCGACAAATTGCATCGTCGAAACAGTCTGTTAGTTTGGCATTTGGCATTTAGAGTTAGAGAGAGATTGGAAAAAAAAGGACAAAATTATAATGGCGGATGGCGGTCCAAGAGTAGGTAGGTATTGTTATTAGTTTTAAAAAATCTGCAAATAAATATTTGGAATCGTTGAAAAAATTCATATGAAGGTGACTTCCCAATAGAAAAAAAAGTTGACAGATCCATTAATGAAAGAGCAAATATTTCTCGAATTTTTCTTTATATTCCCTCTCCACAAAATGGATACTTCCTGGAATTTTTCAGTGAATTTTTTTTTTAAAAATGATCACGTCCTGATTTTGGTGGTTCTCAATTTGAGAGTTTTCTAGGTATGTATTTTATATTTATAATTTCCTGGATCTGATATGGAGAAGATAATAGAAGAGCCTGAAGATGATAGAGGTCAAATACAAGATCTTGATATTGTGGGTACGACTAATTGGAGTAACCCTCCTGAGGAGGAAATCCCTAATAACTCTACACTTCTGTACATAGCTGTAAGTAAATTGAAACAGTACTATAAAATATGAATTTATATTTTAATTCAGGTTGAGTATGTGAAAGATTACAAAATAAACGGTACCAACTCTAACTTGAACACCCAGTCTGAAGTTTACACTGATTTTGACCCTCACGTTAGCCCTCTGGATCCTAATATGAGTTCAGTAGCAAGATATAGTCCTGTATATAATGAGCCTCCATCAGAATACAATCCTGTTGTTATTCACCATTTGGTTACGCAGGATGGACCAGTGCAGAATGAACAGTTTATAAATAATTTAAGTACAACTTCTCTCGAAAACATACCAACAGTTCTTTGTAATAGTGATATTAGAGAAGTTGGAAATGAGTACTTACAGATGGTAGACCAGAATGGATCAGAAATGAATGTGAATACTAATGACCTCCAATTAGTGCCTGAAAGGGAACAAGAGGTTGAGCTACTCATTACTGATGAAGCAACCGGTAGATAATTTGGGTGTTGTCTTAGACATGCAGCATTAATTTGCTCATTTTCAGGTATTTCTTATAGTGTGAATGCTCAGGAACTGTTAGTCCAACATTGTCTACAAGATGACCAGCAGCTTCTAGAGGCCTTGGCTCCTGATCCAATTCTTGAATCTGATCTACTCACGCTTGACGATAGAACTTTGAAATCAGAGCTGAATGATGATATTGATATAACTTCACATGAAGTTAAGTCTGCTGAGGCACAAGTTGTAGATAATTATATAAGCAATTTAACCAGAAATGATCTTGAAAAGACTCTAAACTGTGAAAGAACATTCAAAATGGAGACTAGGCAAAATAAAAAAAGTGAACTGGATGCTGAAGAACAATTATGTGAGAAGTTTCTTCACTTTTATGTGTTTTGAGCAATTATTTGTATGGTTACAACAATTCATGGAAAGTTAAAAAACAAATATGATGGTTCACCATTTGATGATCACACTATGAGTGGCAGTTTTAGAACTACTATTCAGCCATCCTGCCATTCCCATGAAATATGATAAATTATAAATTCAAACTCATCAGTATGTCCTGTTCTGACGAAAGTATTTGAGATCTCTTTGACAACTTGCAGAGCACACTAAAACAATGTACTTGTACTGATTTGTTGTTATTGAATTTGTTTCTCATTTTGTTCAAAACTACTGAAAAAATTACTTTAATTATTAAACTTCTTTGCTTTATATTCCAGAAAGCAAGTTTTTATATTTTGTGTGATTGTTTTCATGAATTAACCAATCAAGATGAATACTTGTTTTGTATCATCTTCATCCATAAAGTGACTAATTATATTTCGTGTTCCATTCATTCATATGTATTTTTTTGTAGAAATAATTTGTTCTCTTATATCATGAAATTGATTTCAAACAATTATCAACTAGCTTCTGCTAATGAATTGTAATTAATAACTCGCAAGTTATTAGGAAGGGCGACAATGTAATCTACAATATTATGCAAGTGTTTTACAAGCTCTTCAATGGAAATCCATATTCAATTAATATTTTTGACATCTGTACATTCAAGATCTCATTGTTTTTATTTATTGACCTTGATGCTATACAAACTATTTTATAAATTGAATTGAACTTATGAATGAATATATGTCTCGGTTCTTGCTGATTCATTTTTCAACGGCTAAATTATGTATTTATTTGAAAATTTGGAGAAACATACTGTGAACACCTAGCCCCATATAATATATTGTATTGAAGTATTCAGTACAATAGGTATCAAAAATTTGCTTTGAACATTTTTGGCAACCCACCCAACATTCCAATATCCTTATTGTCCAGCACACATACCAATCACATGAACTAACACAGATGTATCATACTTCCCTCTGAGACAGTCTGAGATTATTTGTTGAATGTGCAAGACTAGAAAAGCCAACTAGTTGACCCCTACAATTGAAATTTTTATTGCCGCATGAAGTTTTTTGGAGGTGAACTAGAAGTCTGGCTTTCAACAATTGTATAGATTTCTATATTGATTCTCAACTATTTCATTTTTCACAAAAAATCTCTTTTTCTCATCATTTATTTCCTTTTATTTTTTTCAGTACCTTGCGTTTACAGTATTACAGATAGGCCCATATTGTCGAGAGCTCAAGCATCTCTTCCTGAAACATATTTGGTTATTAGCAAAGTTGGTGAAGGTATGTGGTAACTCCAAGGTAAAGTCTACTCATGCATTAATATTTTCTTTTAGAAGATGCAATTTTTGCTAAAAAAGCAATACCCAAACGAACACAGTTTGGACCTCTTGACGGAGTCTTGATATTACAAGATGAGGCCAATTCTTTCAAAAGTGGTCAAGAAAATGAATTGTTATTTTTCATCAAAAGTGAAGGGGTTGTCTATAAAGTAGATGTATCCAATGAAAGTAGGTGCTTGTGAAATATGACTCAAATAATTTACTGATAACTTTTTTAGATACCTCCAACTGGATGAGATTTGTAAGAGCAGCTCGAAACTTTGAAGAGCAGAACCTTGTTCTTTCACAGGAAAATAATGCTATATACTTTACCTCTACAATAAACATCCAGCCCAAGCAAGAGCTGAAGGTATTGTTTCATTTTGAGAAAATATCTCTGTCTTTTTTTTTCAACACGATATTACTTTTGAATATTCTGGGTTTATTCAATACAAAAAATTATTATAGGTTGGCTATAGTAGTGCTTATGCTGAGCTTTATAATTTACCAGTGTTGAAGCCTAGAGAAGAACGTACATGGCCTTGTTATGAGTGTTCATCAAGATTTGAGTGTTCTGAAGATCTACAGAAACATCTGAACATTCACGACGATGACAGAGATGAGAATATCAAGCCCAAAAAAAAGATGAATAAAAGTAAAAAGAGGTTCTTTAAAAAATATCAGGCCGAGGCAGTTGAATGTAATGATTGTCAGGAAATATTTTTCCAATACAATTACAGTTTACTTAAACTTCATATTATCCAGAAACATGGATTCACCAATGGATCTGTCGAGGAAAATTTCACCATAGTTTCGTAAGATCATTTTTGAAGTTTCTAGGTTTTAATCATACATTATATACTACTTTTTCCAGGAATTTCAGATGTGATATATGCGCTACAATTTTCAAATCTGAGGCATTATTAAAAATACACAATTTCGAGCACGATCCAGACTCTTCTGAAGAGCAGCGAAATCATATCTGTCCAGGCTGTCAAAGGAAATATCCAACCCAACGTCAGCTTGTTATGCATGTTATGCAGCATGCCCTTCCTAAAAATGTAGTGCAGCCAGAGAGGGCTAAATGTTCTGTTTGTTATAAAATATTTTCCCAACGTGAAAGACTGCAAGTAAGTTTTTTCCCTTTGATTATTGCTAATATTAAAAATCAATCCTTTTCTAAATATGATTTGAACACATTTTTCAGAAGCATATGTTGGTTCATGGCTCTGAAGAATCCAAACCCCTGCAATGCAAAACATGTAAAAAGAGATTTCTCAATAACTCTGCATTGGCCTGCCACCTGAAAACTCACGTTGACGGAAAAAAAGTTTTTGAGTGTCCAATCTGTAAAGAGAGTTTTGATCATGTCCTGAAACTCAAACGTCATGTTCCTACTCACTGTCATAACAACACATTTACCTGCCCCCACTGCAAAAAGATATTCAGGGTAAGCAAATTAAAATCATCGTAAAAATAGAAATCGCATATATTTTACATCAACCTTTAATGTTCATATCGAGTGTAAGGAATTGTTTTATTATTCATGTTTTGTATTCATCCAGTTCATTGTAAACTCCACTTTTTATAGTGAATATCCATGAAGTTTCCAGCAAAGACTAACGAATTTTGACATTACTATTGAATATTGTTGAAATAAATAATATAATTTTATTTCATCTCCAGAAATATTGCATCATTAGAAAACATATCAGAGCCTTCCATTGTGAGAGAACTCACGATTGCCAACAATGCTCCAAAGTTTTTCCTACAGTCGACAAACTGCGCATGCACCTCTTGCGGCATTCCGATCACAGAGAATTTTTGTGCGCCGACTGTGGCGCGCAGTTCAAGAGGAAGGACAAGTTGAAAGAGCACTGCAAAAGAGTACATTCTGAAGAACGGGAGAATACCATCCCCAAAAATTCGAGCAGAAAAAAAATCAAGAAATTCACTCCAAAAGTAGAGCCCACAGATTTCCATCGATTTATTTACAAATGCCACGCATGTTTGGTTGGGTTCAAGAGAAGAGGTAAATATAAGTGGCTGATCATATGCTACTGGTCCTAGTAACCAATTATTTTTCATTAATTTTATTCATAACAATCGTTAGACCATAATAATAGGGAATATGCATTAAATTGAAATTTGTCTCTAATAATATTTCTCAAATCTTTATTATTTTTAAACGCATAACATATTACATCGAAAGTAAAAAATTATGGAGGAAAATTCAAACTTACGAAACACGTCACTATGGGTTGAAACGAAATGTGACATCAAACGACACAAAATGTATCGGCATCAATATTCATACTGTGTTATTGGTGCTTGTGAAAAACTATTTCAAACCTGTATACCTGTGGTGATTTAGTTCAAGTACAATCGTATAATTCACCGAAAATAGTTACATTTATTATGACAGCTTATCTTGCAACAGATCTCGATTTAACGTACGCAGGATCCAAGGAGTGTAAGCTGCGAGGTAATCATATTATATGATGTATTTGATTCCATAACATAAATTGGTATTCATAAATGTCGACAGCATACATGTATATTATAAATTATTTTATGATGTTTGTAAACTAGGTTGGTTGGCTTAAACTAAACAAACATGAAATACTTCATTTGACATCATCCAAAGCGCGCCCTAAATGGTGGTGATTGAACGGCTCAAATTCATTCAGTTTTAAATTTTTCTTCGAAAAATAATTTGAATAGTATCAAGCCTATTTAAATTTTTTCTACATCATGAAGATGTATGATGTATATGATTTATTCAAGACATGACTAAAATCATGCATATTCCCTATCATCTAGTCTTCGTGAACATTTCAGAATTGTTTTGTGCCATATCTTCAGAAAACATTCAGATACAATATTATAATAATATTATTTGTTTGCTAAGGAAAATAAGGGTAGTGAAATTCGAAGGAACGTTTTCAAGTTTATTAAGTTACAATATTTTCAAGGTATGCTGGTGAATCATTTGGCTAAACGCCACCCAGATATTCCTCCGGATTCTGTTCCTGAACTCAACTTACCGATACTTCAAACCACGCGCGACTACTATTGCCAGTATTGTGACAAAGTTTACAAGAGCAGCTCCAAAAGAAAAGCGCACATACTGAAGAATCATCCTGGCGCGGCTTTACCGATGAGTAATAGAAAACAAGGCTCCTTGCAAGAGGTGTCCGGGCTTCCGAATCCCACCTTTTCCCAAACTGTAGGCAGTATAACTACAAGGCCACAAAACTGTAAGTGGTGTCACAAACAGTATGCTAGCAAAGCCAAATTGTTGCAGCATCAGAGGAAGAAACATCCTGACCAGATGTCCGTTGAAGTCGGATATCAATTCAAGGAAGAAGATTTGGGAGATGATGGTTCCGTGGAAAACGATAAGAATAATGAAGCGAAAGATGATACTGTCGCAGAATTTGATAAAGTTGTTGAAGATATGATGAGTAATGAGTTGGATGATTACAATTTGGAAGAAGATTCGCAGTATTGCCATTTGTCAGTGAACGAAAATGAGAACTTCATTCAATCTGGCGAGTTGGAGAATCCAAACTCGCATTTATATCGACTATTGACTACGAACAACGGTAGGTTGATTTTTATATTAAAGATTATGGGGAGTGGCATGGGTCTTTATGTGCTCTCATCGCCTACTTTAGCCCTTGATCAGGTTAAATGGAGAGTCTTTTGGTCAATGCTTTTGCATCACATAAATGCAGTTTCAGTTTGCGTTAAGTTAAATATAATAAGATTTCCAGAAATTTTTTCATAGAATATGAAACTAAAGATGAAACAAAAATGGGAGAAAACGAATAGCATTATTATTTCTCGAGAAATGGAAATGTTCTGGGGCTTGAAAGTACAATTCACTCACACACACACTTGTATGTATATATATATATATAAATATATATATATATATATATATATATATATAAATATATAAATATATATATATATATATATATATATATATGCGAAATTGGTTTTCTGGGAGTTTATCCGTTGGTTTGTCGGTATTGACGGTATTTGACGTTTCGCCAATATCTCAGTTGGCATTTTCAAGAATGTTACTGCTCCTACTTGGTGCTAGCAATTGTTGTTTGAAAAACTTTTTCCAGTTTTTAAATAGTTTGTCCGTCCCATCAGCCGTCGGGTCGATTATGGTTGTCGGACCTTCGGTTAATGACTGTTCAGGTAATGGTCTGGTTCGTGGTGACATGCATCCACCGAAGGACCATTTCCTGAACTGTTTTTCTTTTTGTTGATATATGGGCCCTCCAGACATTTGGAATACTTTGAGAGTCGTCTCTTTTGTTTATTTCTCCATGTTTTTCTATCTCTATATCTAGATAGAAAAACATGGAGAAAATAAACAAAAGAGACGACTCTCAAATGTCTGGAGGGCCCTTATCAACAAAAAGAAAAACAGTTCAGGAAATGGTCCTTCGGTGGATGCAGGTCACCACGAACCAGACCGACCGTTATTACCTGAACAGTCATTAACCGAAGTTCCGACAACCATAATCGACCCGACGGCTAATGGGACGGATCATATCGGCTACAATTTACGACCAAGAAACTATTTAAAAACTGGAAAAAGCCAGCAGGCAAGGGTTGACATGAGTTCAGTATTCTGTATGCTCTTTTGAAAAAAACAAATCAGAAAGGTTGTTCCTTCACTCTACTGGTTCTTAGCACTAGTTCATTCATAGATTCTGATTCTAAAAATGTGAGCGAAAATTCATTTGTTTTCAGGAATGTTGCCACCGCGTTGAAATGAGAATAATCTGACCAAGTTGGGGATTCTTCATCTGCTCCTTTGTGAGTATTTCGCTCTAATCTGAGTGATTTTTGCCTGCAGTCTCTACCGTAGGATGAAACCTGCGTGTTTTATCGAAGATTGATGTACGATTTTAAGGATGGTTTGACGAGGATGATTTTAACAGATTTTTAGCAATAACTTGTCCATTTGAAATAACTTAATTTGGTGCAAATGTAGCAACGGTCGCGTATATTCTGATCTCATATTCACTGCTTGAAAAAAGGCAAAAATAATTATATAGTTTTTGATTTGCCCAGAAATGGTAAACGACAGATTCTTAACTTGCTATAGATGGATCTTATACTTTCGATGGCAGAGAATTTCAGTTGGGCGCTGTGATTCAAATTTTGATTGAGTCAGTAATCACTACCTCACAATTGAATTCATGGTTTCAGCGAAACATCGAGTTTATTTTTCTGAAGCTCCAATATTTTTTCATGAATATAAGCAAATGACCGTTCATTCAAATATCAGGCAACAGTATTATAATTTGCCAACTGAAATGCTTCTATTGGCAGATGTTATCATAGTTTTTTACATATCCACATCTAGATGGCTGACTTTCTAGCCCCAGAATCACTGATTCAAATGAGGTTCAGCTTTCTAGGTATTTTTGGAATTGATAGATTTACGATATATTGAAGAAATTGAATTCAAATATATTTGTAACAAAATGGTAGGTACCATTATACTTCGAATCATACTTTCAAACAGATGATAGCCGAAGTTGACTTTTGACAAATTGGAATTCAAAGTTGTTGAAAGAGATCAATAGATCCAAAGGTCATAAGATTGTTTTTAAAGCTTGAAATAGGTTTACCTGTGTAAGTGATATTGAATATATACATTTTTTCTATTTCATCGAATCTTTACATCTCGGATTTTTACAACAGTTCAAATTATTTTTGTCTACACACAAATAACGGAAATATGTTTTCCATTTATGTATGTGTATTATAAAATGCATGCAATGTGTTACCCTTGAAATGAAAATACCCCAGCATTTTCGTAAACTCTCGGGCAGAACTTTCAGATTTAGAAACTTGTCTTTTGGGTGTGTATTTTCAAATCAGGTGAACTCGAATATATTTCATTATTATAGATGGTTGGCGAGGAGGTTGTCGCTCTGATTCTGTGCCCGGCCTATGATCGAGAGGTCGTGGGTTCGATACCCCAACAAAGTAATGACGTTCCCTTCATTTCTGGTTATGTCAGAAGTCGATGTCAAATTTTTCATTTCAAATAGAATACTCTGTATATTTTTCACATTTGTGGATAGCTTCGTGATTTAGTATGACTTTATGTAGATCACAAATATTGGGCTTACACAACAAAATGGAATTTTTTAATGAATGATTACTAGCCTATTAATGGTTATTCTTCAATGAGTTCATTTTATGGAGAATAATTCTGTAGCTGCATTTCGGTTTATTTGGAATAAACAAATGAATATCTTGAAACTGGACTGGATTCATCGTAAACAGCATTGGCGTTTGTATAGTGTACAGAGTTTGAATCAAATGCTTGAATCGACAAATTTAGCTGCCATTCCCATCCGAACCTGGTGGACTGGTGGAATTCATTGTTTCAGGTATATTGCTACAGTGTCGGAGTGACTACTGTGGTCAGATTAAGTGAGCTATTTAAGATTCGAAGCTGTTGCAACGAAATGTTCTCACTATATGCCGTAATTGTTTATTTACCTTTGCTGTTGAGTATAGCTGTTGATACCTATTCGTTATTGATGTTGTCTTGCTTTAAAGAAAATGATGCCTGAATCTGAAAAATTTGTAATAATAATTTATTACACTCATAACTTCACAAAAGATGTACAAGCCAGTCAGAGAAAAGAAAAATATATAACTTATGAACCGAGTGTGGTTAGCGATAATGCTGAGCCAAGTATTCCTCAATAGAGTATGGCTCAAGCTCACAGAGTAGTTTGATGAGTGGTTTCTTCACTAAATAAAAGTCCGGTGAAAATTTCAAGGAAGAAGGTAAATGATTAAATAATTTAATGCACGAGAGGAGAGCACCTCTGTCTACTGAGGATAGTCTGTTCAATGGTACATTATACTTAATGTTATGTCTGGTGTTATGGAAGTACAATATTCTATATTCAGTGAAGTAATGCAGTTGCGAAAGACACTTGATTCATTCAAATATATATTTATATATAATGCTGGAATGGTTAGCAGCCCAAGTGGTTGGAAATGGTTTCTGCATGAATCTGAGTATTTGAGACCTGTCATACTGGATGAGGGCCCTTCATTTAGGAGTATTTCAACTTAGAATAGAATAGAATAACTTTATTGCTCATCAAAACATTAGTTTTACAGCAAGAGTTTGGGCCTGAACAGAAAATAAATACATTTGGTTGGGGAGAAATATGAGTTTTGAACCAATTTACAATGAGTATTTCAACTTAAAATAAAATGATCAAGTTCAGTGTGTCGAAATTGCACGAAGTTTATATATTTAACAACCGACACTTATGTTATCATTGAGTATTATTCAAAATGAATCATTTTCGAATTTTCTAACATTATTGAGTAACAGTGCAAAATTCGAATACTGTTTCGACTATTTCAATCGCTACTCCTCTTTTCGTTTCATACGGTACACCATTTGAATGATTCCATTTGACATCTCGAGTGATTGCAATAAACGAATGACGGATTATTTTTTATTTGAATCATCCCATCACTAGGTCAGATACGTTTTAACGCCTGTGGTATGGTATTTTGAGGATTGAACTTTTTAGAAAGTCAAGTACTGATACGCCTGAAGAAACTGCGAATTTGTGTCCTTACACTCCACATAAAAAAAACCTAAAAAACTGCACCTTGATATTAATGAAATAAATGTAATTATGAACATTTACAAAACTCAAATTGAAGCAAATGCTTGAGTGCCCGTTGATGAAATCGTAATAAGAGTAGGAATCATTGCTGGAGTGTCCCCTTCAAATGTCTATAGAGTTATGAGAGAATATAAACGAAAGCGTTCTTTGAGTTTTGAATTTAAAAAGAGGGAGAAATAGTTTGTTGCTCGAGAAACCAGATATAGTATAGTGGAGAAGACAATATTTGATGCAAATAAAAGCTTACAGAAGAGAGAAAAGAAAAATATTTTACCTGGATGAAACGTGGGTAAATCTTTATGATGATTCTTGTAGCAGTTCTTCAGAATCAGTAATCGGTCCAGAATTATGAAAGGCTTTATTATTTTTATAATTCATAGGCTAAAACGTCATTTTGAAAAAAAAACTGTTTACCCGTTTGTCCTGGTGAAATAAAATAATCCCATTTTTTTTATAGTTAATTAAATGTTAAATACACAACATTGTATTTGTTTCCTTCATTAGTTGAACTCTGAATAATTTTCCTATACCCAGCAGCATATTATTGAAAAAAAAATGTCGGTAAGAGCAGCCTCGTCTGAAAAATCAAGTGCACTATGCATGATACTGTTTCGGAGCACTCCTTTGCTTGGATGGACAGAGTATGGGTCCGTTGATCTTCCATCCTTTTATCTGTTCGGATAGCTAGGAAGATTGAGAAATCCACTAGTTAGGTACACCATTCATAGAGAGCATCAAGAGATTCGACAACAGCTACCGTTTGGTTGGAGCTACTTTGAGCTTCGTCAACAGCTATTCATTCATACAGCAAACAGCTGTCATTGGTGCGACGTCGGCTTTAAAGTGTCAGGTTTGCGCTGCCATATAGCATACATAGCAGTAACGTTGGTACTAATGAGATGATAATAACTCTTAAGTTGTCCGCGTTTCAGCTTATCTCATTCGCTGACGCCAACAAGGACTTAAGGAATAAAAGGTTTGTCTGTTTACGAGCGCCGAACGTCGCCAGCCTGATCACCGATCTCTGTGTCTGAAATGTTGAAGGCTCACATCATTTGGAACCCATTAGGTTCATCATCGCGCTTTCTTTACAAAGGGTAGGGTACTCCACAGAAATTTATCTGCCGGTAGTCGATGATCTAGTCAACATAGCTCTCGGTGAGTGTTCAGAGCAGTCACATATGTCATGCTCTAAGATGCTCCCTGCAAAGAGGTGAGTCAGTTACCTCCACTCGGATGAAGTGTAGCTGGCAGTTTCCTGTTAGAACACCCGTAGAGTGTCGAAGACATTCTCTCGCAAAATTACAGCTGGTGTTTTTTTTTGAGCATCGCAGTTGTCGATGTCGTCATGACAAAGAGGTCAGATCCCAGGATTATGAGACAAGCACCCTTCCTGTCTAGTGTCGATGACACAACTACCTCTTAATGTGGAGTATGCCCTTTGCCTCATGGTGGTATTCCGATGTCTTAATATGACCCAACTCTTCGAGGCTAGTAGTGTTTTTCCGCTGTTAGTATGGATGTATACATACGGTTTTACCATTGAGTTCTGCATCTTTGCCAAATCTGAAAATTTTGCCCTCGAAAATATCGAGAGTGTAAGGGTCTCTTCATTCTAAGTGCGGCACTTTATTTGTTGGCGGTTGTATCAAGAAATTTATAAGCAATATGAGATGAAATTTGTCATGTTTTTATACCATGAGCTCTCCAAAAATTATCGGTTTTTTGAATTTGTAAGCCAATGATGAAAATTTTGATTTGTGTATTTATATTGACCTGTTATGAATGAAATTTATTGTAGAATTTCCAAATTGTTATTCTTGTTACCAAAGAACTTATTAATATATTTTGTCTGCTTCAAAGAGCTTTTTCTTCCATAATCATCATTTGAAAGATCTATAGATATCGGTGATGGTGAATTTAAGAGCGTTAAAAGAGGATGAGCAGAGCAACCGAACGACGCGGCGTATAAAATACAATAATACAGAGCTGGATCGCAAATAGGGTGTATGCTTCGATGATTTTCATTTGAAAGGGAAAGTGACAATTGGTTCGCCAAGATTATTCCATCTTGGAGGGTCACGTCCATTTCAAGGGCTCAGTCTTTCTATATGAACGACCTTCGAGATGCCAGTTGAACCCCGTAGACTAGGTCGTGTATTTTCTTCTTTACCAAATAGGGCCCTTTCCAAGGCCGCTGTAACTTGGGACTCAATCCTTTTTTTCTCTGTAGCTGATTAACCATAATACGTCTCCCTCCTTGATACTTACTCGAACCTGATCATCATCTTGTCGCTAATCATCTGCAACTTCGATCCAGCAAAATCGTTGACAGTCCTCAATCTCTCCTTCAGGTCCTCCACTTGGTCTGGCAGCGACACATCTTCGGTTTCATCACCTGCAACTATGACAAACATTTAATCGATTGGAATTTTCAACTCCCTACCAGTTAGCAGCAAAGAAGGTGTGTACCCGGTAGCTTCATGGTGGGAACTTCGGTACGCCAAAAGAAACAGAGGTACCAGCTTGTCCCAATCCTTTTGGTTTTCGGACACAAACAATCACAGGTAATTGTTGATCGTGCGGTTTTGTGTCTCTACCATTCCATCTGACTGGGGATGAAGAGCTGTTGTCCTGGTTTTCTTCATCCCTAGTACGCCCTTCACCTCCATCCAAATGTCCGATTCAAAATCACGGCCCTGATCAGAGTGGATTACTAAGGGTACCCCATACCTGTAGATTACATTTTGCAGAAGAGCTTCAGCAACCGTTTTCGCCTCTTGGTTAGGTACAGCTACCCTGTTACATCATTTGCGCCATTCTTCCACATCTTGGCGACAGTTTATCGATTAGTACCTCTCGTGTACTCCAGCCAGCGTTCTGTTTACCCCATAGTGTCCTCCGGAGTGGCTGTCGTGGAGTTCTCCAAGCACGTCTGGTAAGCATGCTTTAGGGAGAATCGTTAGATAATGGACCAGTTTTCCATCAGGGCTTTCCATTTCCGAGTGATTAAGTTATCTCAGAGGCTCAGCGAGTCCCATTGAAGCCAGTAGCCTTTAACTAGTTAACCATGTTTTACGATTTCCTGCAACTGCGGTCTTGCTCCTCTGGATCCGCTCTCGGATTATCTTCAGGTCTTGTTTATGTGCATCTCTCACTGTGTCCTTTTCCAGGCCATTTTTGTCGTTGGTAACCGTCGTGATTTGTTGCAATCTTTTTGTAGACGGAACTATTTTGGCGCCTATTGGGTCGTTGGACAAACTTCGTCTACTGGCGCTAGCAAAACTTGCATCCCCTCTCCAGGCAAGGTCTTCTCGAGAGACTGTCTGCGTTTCCAAGACTTATTTCTTTGCGATGGCGTATCTCCAAGTATAGTCGCAGTTCCTTTAGCCATCGTTCGTGCTGTCCCACAGTGGTCTTGAAGTTGAAGATCCACTGCAACGCTGAGTGGTCGGTTCTAACCAGGAACTTCCGGCCGTAAAGGAATGAATGGTAGTGTTGTACGGCTTTGGCAACTGCAAGGAGTTCCTTTCTGGTCACGCAGTAGCTTTTCTCTGTCTTCCCCAAGGTTTTGCTGAAATACTTACTGACTTTTTCGCCGCTCTGTACCTGGGATAAAACGGCTTCTAAACCATATTGGGGAACATCCGTGCCAAGAAAGACCGTTTTCCTTCGGGTATGCCAGGACTGGAACACTAGTCAGGTGTCTCTTGAGGGTATTGAAAGCTTGCTGACACTCCGTTGCCCAAGAAAAGGGTGTTTTCGTCTATGCCAGGCTGTGCAAGGGTTTCGAAGAGGATGAATTTCTTGGAGTTCAGCTGCAAGTTGGCATTCCCCATCCTGCTAAAGACGTCTGTCAAATTTGACGGATGTCTGGGTAAAGGGTAGCTATCTTTTTTGTGAAGTCATTGACTCTTTTGTAGTCCACACAGAATCCTGTTGATTCATCCTTCTTAGTTGCTATTACTACGGGCGAAGACCAAGGACTATTGGATTCCTTCATTTCCTCTTGTAACACTCCCTTCGGGATGGCTGAGGAATCCTCCTGTTTGCAGCATTGGCGGCTGTTGGATGGGATCAGCATCACCAGTGTTGATTCGATGTTGGACAAGATTCGTGCGGCCTGAAATATTTTTTTTTCACGAAAAATTCTTCAGAAAGTTCCGGCCGTAAAGGAATGAATGGTAGTGTTGTACGGCTTTGGCGACTGCAAGGAGTTCCTTTCTGGTCACGCAGTAGCTTTTCTCTGTCTTCCCCAAGGTTTTGCTGAAATACTTACTGACTTTTTCGCCGCTCTGTACCTGGGATAAAACGGCTTCTAAACCATATTGGGGAACATCCGTGCCAAGAAAGACCGTTTTCCTTCGGGTATGCCAGGACTGGAACACTAGTCAGGTGTCTCTTGAGGGTATTGAAAGCTTGCTGACACTCCGTTGCCCAAGAAAAGGGTGTTTTCGTCTATGCCAGGCTGTGCAAGGGTTTCGAAGAGGATGAATTTCTTGGAGTTCAGCTGCAAGTTGGCATTCCCCATCCTGCTAAAGACGTCTGTCAAATTTGACGGATGTCTGGGTAAAGGGTAGCTATCTTTTTTGTGAAGTCATTGACTCTTTTGTAGTCCACACAAAATCCTGTTGATTCATCCTTCTTAGTTGCTATTACTACGGGCGAAGACCAAGGACTATTGGATTCCTTCATTTCCTCTTGTAACACTCCCTTCGGGATGGCTGAGGAATCCTCCTGTTTGCAGCATTGGCGGCTGTTGGATGGGATCAGCATCACCAGTGTTGATTCGATGTTGGACAAGATTCGTGCGGCCTGAAATATTTTTTTTTCACGAAAAATTCTTCAGAAAGTTCATCGCCTTCTTTCGTTCATCCTCCAATAGGTGACTCCATGATTTCTCGAAAGTGGTTACAAGTTCTGCCGGAACTTGTTGACTGCTAAAGACTAGGGCTTGCTTTTCAATTTTGGTAATTTTTACAACAGGTTCGCATACTCCCGATGACCTTTCCCTTCTTGAGTGTGATCCGGTTGTCCTTTGGATTGGCCACTCTCTACAGTTAACTTTGTTGCTACAGTTCACTAGGCATTTGGCAGACATCTTGGGATTTCTCACAGTTGGGTGGGATTCTGGAATCTACTGCTACCACAAGTTTAGCGGTTCCGAGTTGTTGGTCGGATACAGATAAAACGATCTTCTTGGTTCCGACAGTCCTTATGTGAAGTCCAGGAATAAATTATAGTAGACGATATCAGCTACCAGAACATTAGTTTATGTCTCCAAGTCCAATCCTGACTTGATTCTCTCCGAACACGGTGATTCTTTCTTCGGTGGCTGTTTCCTAAATGGTTGTCTGCATGGAGGTCCTGATGTTTTGCTTGCCGGAAGTGTTGCAATTCATCACCGATCTTGTTCCTCCAAAGCATCCAGCTTTTTAATCAGTGCCGCTAGAACTTTACTCAGGCCCTCTTCGTCTTCAGTGATGATCTTGACCTGATGAACTTTGCGCAACTGTCGGGAGGTATTCTTGGCAGCTTCGAACTCGAGAACATAGAAGAAAGCATTTCGTATTACGACTGATTGATTCTAATAGATCAATGCTTATCTATGTAGCCGAGACATCTGTTGAGACTGATAGATTATCTCGGAGATGATTGCTAATCTGCCACCGAACCTCTCGTGTTGCAACAGACAGGAACGTTCGAACGTCACCCATTGCGATAAGTACATACTGCTTTACGATTATGAACAGATCGTGCTTCGGTATCGAAGTGTCTTGTTGCGATATAAACATTCGGCATGAGACTGCAGAATCATTGGCACATTGCTGCCTCCCGAGTACGATCTACCCCTGTGTGTTTCATGTGGAAAACGCAAAAACACTTCTCGACCTAGCTCGTTATCTTGAACGTTGCGATGACCTCTCACCCGATCTCTAATCTTCTGAGTCTTCGTTTTTCCTTATTTTTCTACTTGAATATTTTGAAAAACTCCTGAAAAACTCAATTATTAGGTCGTAACCACAGAACACTTTCCCACATCGCATTTCAAGCGTTCCGACAGGATCGCAATCTTGGCTGGTTTATTACCATCCTCAAATTTATGTTTGTGCCTCTCTAAGTCAAGGAATAGGACTAAGTTTACTTAGGCTCATTACCTGAAATGTATATCAACCATCAGCTGACAGTTGAATTTACCGCCTAGAAATGACATTTTACAAGCCAAGTTTTGAATCAAGGTCATAAAAATTAACCCCAAAAGATCGAAGGACCGCCTTCAAATTGCGCTTCTGTGTAGGTAAGGTGTATATGCGTATATTTTCGGCACAGCGCATGGTACAGCTACAGTCTAAGCTGCTCGACGATCGAATCGAGGAATAAGAATCCCTGTGCTGTATCTAAACTATGAAATCCTTATCACAGATGAACTCTCATCTGTGTCCATGCACAGCACAGAAAGCAAATATGACAGACGGACAACGCACGCAGGGTTGCCATGCCTCCGGATGGTGACAGGACCTCACATAGGGACGGAAACATTTAATATTTAATCCATAATGACATATGACGTTTATGTAAACGTCATTTTCTCTCACATAACACTTAGGGCCAGTTTTTCAATACAAGGGTAAATAAGTTATCTGTCAGATAGATGGAAGGAGAGAGGAGGTGCGCGTGGATAATATTTGGCAGTGACAAGGAGAAAAACTGATGGTTATTTTAATCTGACAGATATCTTGCATTGAAAAACCGGTCCTTAAGAACTGTCTGAAGGATATGCATAATAAAACATGAAAATTTTGAAACATAATGAAGAATTCGACAAATTCTGTGAAGGAGAGACACAGAAGAATGGGTTGCTTATATTAACCAAAATCAAAAGTGTTCACAAATTTTAACACAGCATTCAACATTGGAAATGTTCTAGTCATTCGAATATGCTTATAGTTCCAATGCCATTGTACCAACCGGGAAAATAATAATTTATCATAAAACAGTGCATTATTTATTTGCTTCGAATACAAAATATAATAATATGTTACATAATGTTTCTACAAAACCGTTGAGTTTTACTTGTATTACTTACTTAAATCGCAATTTTTTTTTTAATTTGTATGTGAGATATAGTTTGTTTCTACGATATATGCAAATTTACATGCATATATGCTATAATAGGATCATGTTAATGAGATGTAGATGATTTTATGTAGCTCCAATGTAATTAATTCCAGTAAGTTGTAAACTAATACTTTCTTGGACCATTGCTGTAATCCGGAAAATGTTTCAGCTACATAGGCAATGCTTTATATATCTGCCACATGAAATATTGCACGTACCCAGAATATATATAGGTATTACATATACATGTGATATAACTCGATGTATGTCACATTCTAATATCCTGGTACATAAATTTCATTATATAATTTAGTTCACCTAAACAGTAAATAATATGATAACTACGCGGTTGAAGTTACTGATGTGTCAATTATAGGAAGCGGAAGACGTTTCGAGTGAAAGTATTTACTATTTTGATTTTTGACTAATTGGTATGTTTGAAATCTTTCACTTTCTCTCCAAAATGTGAGTGGAATCCTAACTACTATAAATTTATGTATAAAGAGCGGATGTTGTGAATCACTCCTCAGCCAAAAACATTAATAATTAATGGCGCTTTCTTCCAGATAGATTTATGGGTCTTCGTTCTCCCCCCGACAATAAATAAATCTTAATCATCGCCAATGAGAAAGGGGCCCCTTCTCTATAAAAAGACAGAGCCGAGGAGAAAACGGAATCAGTCATTGATAATGATAATCAAACACTTGTGATAGAACATTCAGACATTAGTCATTCATAAATCAAGAAATTATAACTTACAATTGTAATAGAACAATGGTAATCAAGAAGTGCAATTGTTAACTTCGCATTTGCAGATTAGTGATATGATCTTAGCAATACTTTATTCATTCAAATGAAACATAAGATGCGGTTTGCTTGGAAATAGTTGGCAATGTTCCTTGCTGAATGGTAATGGTTCGGACTTCCATTATCTTCATTATTAACTTTATTGAAACCTGTTGCTAAGAACGGAAGGATTGAAATACAAATCAAGTGAGAAAATCAAAATCAAATTTTTGGTCAATAATGAAATTGGGGATTGACTCATCAAAGGAAAATACTGTTATTACAAAAAATCGAGACATCGAATATGAAATTTGAGTCAAAAAATATTAAATAACGAAATGAATGAGATAATGTTGTGACAAGAATATTGAGGTATCGAATGTGAGTTACTAATCAATAATGTAAATAAAGAAATCAAATGAATTATGAAAAAAGTTGAAACCAAGTTTCAAGATGAGTGTACTCACGACGCGACGTTTCGATTGCTGGTATCCGCAAACGTCTTCGGGTGATGACTTACAATATTTCGAGGTGTGGTCGGCTATAAAGCCCCGATTCCCCTATGGTGGGGGAAGGGGTGCTACTAACAAGGAGTCGAGGCGGGTGCTACCACTAGAAGTGTACTGATCGATCTTCAGCGGGAAATGGATGTATTGGCGCGAGATTCTTCCTCATCTAGCCGAAGTCGGTCCATGCCTTGGATATAAGCGGCCTTCACACATTCCGGATCTCCACGCTGGGACGACTGCGAACGCGTCGTCGTTGAGGATATATGTAGACGGCTTCCTTGAATTTCCTCTTGAACCAGTGCTTCTCCTTGTGTATGACCTCGGCCTCAGACCATTCAATGCTGTGATGGTTTGTCCAAACATGCTTAGTAGATTGATGGTGATTGGATTGCTCATTCAAGTATTGTCCAGTATGCGTTGGTTTACTGTAGACTGATGTTTCCCATAAATTTCTGGCCCTCTTCATCTCCACGTCGAGAAGCAGCAGTCCGCTCACGTTGTTCAGATGTTCTAGGAAGGCATCCAATTCTGCATCTCCGTGGTTCCATACTATGAACGTGTCGTCGACATATCTCAACCAGACTCGGGGTTTCTTCTTGGCCTGTTCAATGGCAAATGCTTCGAACCACTCCATGTAGATGTTGGCTATAACCGGTGATAGTGGTGATCCCACTGGTAGTTCTTCATCTTATCTGAGGAATCGATCCTTCAACTGGAAGTAGCAATTCTGAACGCAGCATTCCAGTAACTCCATGATGCCTAGTATTGGTAGTGTTGTTCTATTTCCCAAAGTATCGTCCTCTCAGCTTCTCTTTGATGATCTCGAGTGCCTCTTTGACGGGAACGTTGGTGTAGAGGCTTTCTACATCGACTGATTAGCTGGTCTCCTTCTTTGGCCCCGATTCTTCTCAAGATTTCAGCAAAATGTCTGGAGTTCTTCACAAAGGACGAGGAGTTTCCTTGTAGTGGCTGTAGGATGGGAAGTGGAAATTTCGCGAGTGTGTGGGTTGCTGAATTCCTGGAGCTGATGATCGGCCTGAGAGGTACGCCCGTCTTGTGAATTTTCGGAAGCCCGTAGAGGTGAGATGGCTTGCTGTGATGAGGCGTTAGTGAGGGTCTCTCCTCGTCTGAAAGAAAAACTTGGTATTTTTTCAATGTTATGTATACCTTCCTCTCTATAGATGAAGTGAGGTATCTGGATAGCTCGCTGTATTTTCCTTTCTGCAGCACTTCCTCAATTTTTGCCTCATACTGTTCAGCGTCCATCATCACTGTGGCGTTTCCTTTATCTGCGGGTAGAATTTTTATGGTATCATCTCTTCGTAAACGACTGCACAATGCTTGGTGTTCTGCTCGACTGATGTTGGATTTCGGATGTGGGGCGCGCTCACTCTGCTCTTTTATCTTCCATCGGAACTTCTCCGCCTGAAATCTATCGATGTGGCAACTTGTTGATTCTACGGCTCTGATTATCTCCATAATGTGGGTATTGTTTTTGGTGCAATCGTGAGGTTCAGACCCTTTCCCAGAAGTGACTCCTCTGTTGTTGTGAGTGGAGAGCTCATGTTCACGACGTTGAATACCTTGTTGCTGTCCAGCTTCTGGGGTTTGTCCGTGTGTTGTTTCCTGACCAGAGACTCCCATTCGCGATTATGGGTGCTTTCCAATATCCTGACGAATTTTCGAACATCTGCAGTTGATTTTTACGGCTTGAATTTATATTTCTCTAAAAAAATCGACATATTGGATATGGCCGAATTATGAGCAATCTCCCTCATCAGTGATACTTCCTTGCTCTCGTTCATTGAATGACTGTCACTTTATCATCATTTCAAAACTTTCTCGACCTCACCTCAAATGCAGATTTCATTATCACCACCCCTTTTGGAGTTTTTTACAGGAATCATTATTCCGTTAACTAATATATGTTCGACATGTTGAAAGTATCTCTGATTATGGGCGTTGTCGTCGATCAAGATACAATTCTTGATACAATGGCAAATATTTGGTTTCAAACATTCCGAACATATAAATATAATATCCACTTTTTCGTCATTGGAAAAATTCATATTATTTTTCTTGCATTCACTTACCAAATTGAATTACTGTTCCATTTGTGCCATGTTTGACAATAAATTCGATTAGAGTCACATTCATTCATGTATGAAATATCATATATGTTATATTATGATTATATATAGTTGAAAAAAATTAAGAGATATTTGGAGATTATATGAATGTCTTTGTATTGATACAAAAGATTATTGTCCCTTCTCTTTCAGGGGCATCCCTGACAAAAATCTATTTGGATATCAGTGACTTTGAATATTTAAGCTTTTAATAAAAGACGTCACCAACAGGAAAACTCTAATCAGATTATGGTAACATTCGGCAATTTGGGCTTTTTATGAAAAAAAATTGATTGGAAGAAACATCGAAGAATACATATCATGTTATAATATATGAATGAATTTGTAATTACAATGACAACGAAAATGTTAAAAAATGGAGGTGCTTAAAATATATTGGTATAAGATTTCAATGAACGAAACGTCGCATTGGAAATTGCGTTAGACCGGATTGTGGCGACCATGAAATAACAACGTTTCCCTGTCATTTTCGTTTCTATTGAAAATAAAGGTGCCCAGAGCAAAAAAAATACAAATCTGTCATTTTTAGTTTTTTTAAATATCTCAGTAACGGTTGGTGAAATCACCTAGAAGATGGCAAATGAGACTTTGCCGAAACGTTGTGAGAATTATCCTTCAGAGGATCAAAACCACAGAACACGGAATGAAACCCGAAAAAACAACGCATCATATATATATATATATATATATATACATATATATATATATATATATATATATATATATACATATATATATTTACATATATATATATATATATATATATATATATATATATATATATATATATATATATAGATCTTTCTATCAGGGTCTTCGATAGCTCAATGGTAGAGCATCCGCCTAGAGAACGGAAGGTCGTGGGCTCGAATCCCGCTCGAAGAAGTTTATTTTTCTCGAATTCTTATGATTTTTCTGAATGCCGTTATAATTCCATTCAATTGTTAATCATACATCAGACACTAATACATCTATCGTTTCTATTTCGCGGCTTGAAATCATCTGGTTGGTATCTACACCTGATACCTGCTGAAGTCGATAAACATCGACGACGCTTTGGTTGAAAGGTACAATTTGGTACTAAGACCATATGATAATGAATGTGTATCCTTCTCATCTAACACCTCCATCAGTCGAAAACCGCCGAAGGTTCTCGATTGAATAATAATAACAACTAACAATAGAATTTACTTCCGAAATTTGCGGTGGAGAACTCAGGGTCTTCGATAGCTCAATGGTAGAGCATCCGCCTAGAGAACGGAAGGTCGTGGGTTCGAATCCCGCTCGAAGAAGTTTATTTTTCTCGAATTCTTATGATTTGTCTGAATGCCGTTATAATTCCATTCAATTATATATATATATATATATATATATATATATATATATATATATATATATATATATATATATATATATATACATATATATGTTTTTCAATAAGTGTGTAAAACCTCACTGGTAAAACCGGGGCACGGGGCTCAGGGTTTTTGCTGATTATTCCCCTTTGGCAACACTGCTAGAGTAGCAAGTTGTTTGTCCTGTAGTCCTGTTTGTTGTTGTTGTTGTTATCAGAGATCAAACTTTGTTGAACGAGTACCTGAACTAATTAAGAAATTGTTTTTTCCCATTTTTCCATGCATTTTTCTTAACATATTCATCATGGGTTGCTGTGATTCTGAAGCAGATCAAGCTGAAGAGGTGACAGAACGAAAATGCACGGATGTTTTCTGGTTATGTATATATGTTTTATTTTGGTTTTTAATGGTAAATATCCATTTTTGGACGTTTTTTATATAGTTTATTACTTTTACACCAATTATAGGTGATCATAGCTGCATTTTCCTTCGTGTATGGAAGCCCTTTGCGAATTATAAATGGATATGATTCATTTGGTAACACCTGTGGAACAAAAAACAAAGCCATGGGGAATATGGCTCTTACAGGAATAGACACAAGTGCTAAACCATATTTATTATTTTATGATGTAGAGCACCTGAAGCAGTCTTTGAAAGTATGTGTTAAAGAATGTCCAAAACAAACTCTGAAAACAGTCCAGGATATAAACAATTACCATCGATTGGGAGTTGATTTGTGTAGATATGATTTCAACTACAAAGATTTGGAAGGTTCAACAGCAAATTCTCTAACTGCTCCATTTGGGCCTTGCCCTGTGTTACCCATTTTTGAAAGGTGATGGGTTCTTGATCATTAATGATATCAGATTCAAACAATTATGTTTCAGTTCACCAGTTTTGAATCGATGTGTTCCATCTAAAGTTAAAGAAGTAACAAAAGCAGTGCTTACCAATTTTTATGTACTATTAAATAG
This sequence comes from Zygogramma bicolorata, assembly GCA_032362365.1. Taxonomy (NCBI): domain Eukaryota; kingdom Metazoa; phylum Arthropoda; class Insecta; order Coleoptera; family Chrysomelidae; genus Zygogramma; species Zygogramma bicolorata. Next base: position 7,180,872 of record JAVJAQ010003800.1, on the reverse strand, counting down.
TTGGGATACCATTGAGCAAATATTGGGTGATTTATATAAAACTTGGAAGGAAATTTTGGGATTGACATTTTTTTCATTAGGTATGCAACATTTCTTGAAAAAAAAAACGTTTTAACAGCTTTATTATCTCTTTTATAGTTGTTTCTCTACTCACCATCACCATATTACATTGCCTAGCCCACTTGGTATCTTACTTTATAATGATAGGCTTTTCTATAGCTGGTATTGCAGGTACAGCTTTTCTATGGTATACTTATTTTGATATTAAATACCATTTGGACAAAACTAACAAGTACATGCTGTTGTCTGAATCTGTAAGAAATGAAACTGCATTTTTTTGGTTTTCAATTATAGCCACCATAATAACGGTAAGTAGATCTTATTTTTATTGCACAAAACTAAGTGATATTATTCACAAATTGTCATACACAACTGATAGTGAAGTCACTGGATTACAGTAAGCTTCGCTATCTCAAAAAGCTTGTACCGTTGCTATCTATTAAGAGGAAGCCTGAATACGTTCTAGCAAATTCCTCCCAATTTATACAAATATTGGTTGATAAGTCTTTACCTATGACATGTATTTCTCTTCAGACAATCAGATATATTCTGGTGGCCTATTGATTCTCAAATATCACTAGAGTATTGAATAAATATTCAAGAATGGGACCAACTGCAGTTACGATGCACATGAAAACTTCTCAATAGACAATATTTTTCAAAAATTTTTGGAAATTGAATATTATCATATCGAAAAACCAGTACCTTCAAGATATTTTAGAAATCTCAATGTATTCTTCTATAACATTTGTCGATTATTTTCAATAATGAATATTCAATATTGAAAGTTATTCAAAATTCACCAGAATAGACCTGAATAAAGAACATTATATTCAATTGAGAATCCATTATTGAACCAACATTCTGCCTGTTGAGACTGGGTGATTGGAGGCGTCAAATTTCGCCTTTTTGTATAAAAATACTCTATTCCTAAATCGATTATTTTTAGGAAGATTATTCTTCACTTTTGTTTTGAAATCGCCTCCTTTGACATATGGTGACGGAAAAAGGACTTTTTCTAATTGATTTCAGTAAAATTTTTTCTGTCCCTCAAACCAGATAATTTGAAACCCAAATAAAGAATTACCTTTTTTGTAAATTCATTCAGTTTAGAAGATACAAGTATTGTTACACTTTGATAGCCATGCCCTAGAGATCACAAATGTAGTTGTTTTATGTCTAGCCAACCCTGTGTGTGATGCTGGGTCCACACCAAGCAGACAAAACAACGACAAGAAAAAGACATTCTTGTTTCGCGACAAAGTGGCGACGAATCCGATAAATGTCTGCAATATTTTTGTCTTATTTGTGTTTTGTTTCCAAATTCGGAAACTTTTGTAAGACCCGTATCTAGTCGGTAAAGATCAAAGGGGATCAAAGGGTCTCTGTTTTGCCTGCATAGTTTACGACAAGTTGTCGGCGCAGTGTGGGCGAAGCGCGCTGACAAAACTAGAAGACCTGCAATAGATCAGTGAAAAATTTAGTTTAGTAGTAGTAGGCAACTTCAGGACCAACAAGGCTTATCAGATTCTCAAAATCTTTTGTGGACATTAGAAAATTCTTCAAGCTTGAACGCATCTCACCTCTCAACTGAACAATATTTATTTATGGATTCATTTTCCCGATTTTTTTTTCACTTGGTCTCATCCATAAAAGTTTCCCTTTTTTTTTATCCATCATTGGATGCAGAAGAAAGAAGGATATTACAACTTGCGGCTCGCATTAAATCTTCATTTTTCTTAAATTTTCCTCCTGTTGGAAACGCCACGTGGTTGAACAATGGATTCAACTAAATTTTGTTGCACATTCGTCATTGTGGTGTGGACAGTTTGTCTCAATTTTTCGTCTAAAATTTTGTCGCAATTTTGTCTGCTTGGTCTGGACCCGGAATAATGTTTGAAATTCGAATAGCAAAACCACCGGATGACAGATCTCCCACTCCTGTTTTTATTACAGTTCTTTCACCAGACCTCGATTTATTTGAAAAGAAAGAATGTGAGAGTTATCGGGCAGAGAGGAGTATCTCCAATCAACAGCGCCTTTGTTGTGTGATCTTAGTTGTGTGTCATAGCAGAATAGGTGACAATTTCGTTTTGAATTTGGTATAAAACCGAACTTCCCTATGGTCACCAACTTTATTATCGCTCTGAAAATGAATGACTAGTTTTATTTACACTCCGGAAATATTCGTGTTGTGGTTATACTTTACTCGGATATTTGAACGGCAATTGGAGGCACAGGCTAACTTAGATCCATTTTGGGACAGTGGAGGATTTGACGATCACGATGGCAGCGATACCTTATTAGTTCTGGCATAGAAGAAAAAACTGTCAGGAGCTATTCATGAAATTTAACGTAGCTGACAAATTTTAGCTAACCCAAAAACTGACGACGAGAAACTTGTATCATCCTTCGTCGATTTTGAAAAAAGCAGGACGGTGTGAGAAATAGAACGAAGTCCCGAAAAAGCGCTGTCCGTAGAATGCAAATCAATGGAATTCCCCACTGTTGAATTGATTCTCAGTTGGGTGCAAGGATATATTCCTATTCAGTCGCAAACTGAAGCAAACAAAACATTTTGAGTCTATGAATGACCTACTGGAAATAGGAGCCATAGTTGAATCAAACCATTGTCTCACTATTTTCCGGAAAAAACGGAATGGAGACAACAGATTCATGTCAAACTTGAAAGAACTTAACAAATTCTTGACAATCTCCCATTTCAAAATTGAAGATTACCGGAATGTCAAAAAAGTGATAACAAAAATTGCTTTGTGTCAAAACTTGACTCTAAAATGAGGATTTTCTAATATACATCCATAAAAAAAGAACATATAAAATACCTGTTTGACCTCTGCTTTTGTATTTGTTAAAGTATTGAAACCAGTGTGACCATAAATTTTTTGACAAATCTACTAGGCCAATGAAGAGAATCTACCAAAATCTACTAAACCGACTGCAGAAATCTACTGAAAATCTACTTTATCGATTTCACCATAACAAATTAGTTCAAAAACCTTACCTAGATGTCGGTAGATCTGAAATAAATATATTCTGGAGTATCACTAGTCTCTACATCTGTTGTTTTTTATGTAATATGACAAAAAAAACAATATTTCATATGCCACTGAACACCAGATAGCAGAAGAGTCTCATTTCTAATGAAATTTGAATATCAGTTCTAGGATTTTTTGTACGTGAATTCAATGTAATGGAAAAATAATGATCATCATATGTAATATAATAACATTATCAACAAATAATAAAATGAAAATAAAAAACTAATAACTTAAAAAGAACTCTTCTCTATCTTTGGAAAAAACAACTTTTAGTCTCTTTCAAAATGTTTCAACATTAACTGTGCCCAGTAATACTAGAACTGAGCAAATTGGGTAAATCGGAATCTAATTTTATTTCTCTATATTCATTATGTACTAATTTGAAACCGTAACTTCTATCCACTTCAAACATCATGACAGATAAAACAGAGAACTGCTACTTCGCTTTGAACGTCAATAACGAAATAGAGAGAGAGCCAAATTGTAAAATTGTCATATTCAATAAAAATCCTACAGATTTCTTTCTTTCGCTACTTGATCTGATTCTATTTGAATGTATGCATGTCAACATGTCAACCCAGAGATGCCCCAAAATCTACCAAAATCTACTAGACAATTTCTTCCTACTAAAAAGTACTGATTTGAGTCGAAAATCTACCAAAAAAGTAGATTTCTACTAAATATGGTCACGCTGATTGAAACTAGTAGTTCGTTACTTACGATCTGAAGGATGTATGTTACCTTGACTTAATATTTATAGGATGAATATCAGACGAGTGTCTAAAAAATACACGACTGGCAACAGATATTGTAACTTCATTGCAAGTTTTTCGAGTTGCATGGAGCTTCATTGGTGCAATAAGTTGCAGCGACTTGGTGATCACTGTGGTGAATTTGTTGCCGCAAACTACAAATATGTGGTGGCACCATTGTGAAGAATGGTAATTTTAATAATTCAAATATTTTTCGACCTTTACAAATTGAAGTAAAGTATAATGTGCTGAATTTATCACAATTACCCTTATTGGAAATGAATAAAATCATATATTAGTTGTGATAATGTAGGCGTTTATCATGGTTACATTCAGTGCCATTTTCAATATTGGCAATGCAAACTGGCAGATACATGACATTTCTCGCAGCGACAAGTTGCCTCGAGAAATTGCAGCTTGCAGCGACAAATTGCATCGTCGAAACAGGCTGTACGGTGTACAATACTATTATTTTGATCTATCTCGTAATTTGTAAGCAGGACATGATTACTATGTGACAGTAACGTTGTGACATTCTCCTATTGATTTCGACATTTTCGTCACTTCAGAAAATATTGATCCCGAGTTTTGATTTCGTCCGTATTGGGAAATCATCATTCGGAAAAACCGCGTATCAAAGTTTCTGTTTCGATCACGAACGTTTGTAAATTATTGACAATAATTGGTCTCATGAAGTGAAAGGAATATACACCCGACTCATACATTTGCTTCTGAGTCTGGGATTATTTGAGGTCTTTGGGAGTATATTGAGTATGTCTTAAGTTTCACAATCGCGTTTTCTACCTTTTTCATTCGATATTCATATTTCGAATTCTGAAAGTACATTCTATTCATTTTCGTGGAGAAAATCCCTCAGTCTAAAGAACTTGGAAATTTTCATTTCCCTGTTACAGAATAAAGTACTCGAGAGTTCATATCAAAGAACTCTCACCAATTCAATAAATAAATGAAAGTAAGAAATATAATTTTGAAAGGCTTTTTTCTGTACACAGGATACTTTAGACTGAATTTATATTTCAGCTTTACCTTTGATTTTCATTGATATCAGTGTGATATTGTTATATGCCTTGTCTGTATAGAGAAAATATTTGTATTAAGCAGTTCTAATAGAAACTACGCATGCGCAATAATATCTTCAACCGGTTTTGATGATCTGTCCATAAAAATTTTGGAAAATATTCCCATGCAAGTTCTAGATATTTAAGTATCTCTAATAAATTGATCGTTCAGAGAAGGTGTTCTCCCACCTTTTTTGGAGAAAACGATCGAACTTCCACTTCCCAAAGGTGGGGAAGTCACCATATACCACCATAAAAGAGTGTGAGGTTACTGTAGTCATTTTCTGTGACAGCCAAAGCATTCGATTGTGTGGATCATGAGATTATATTATGGAAAATGTCTCGATACGGTATTAGAGGGACGAGTCTCAGGTGGTTTGAGTCGAATCTGTCTGGCCGCACTCAGATGGTCAAAAGTCAAAACAACCTCGTACACAAATGAAGCAGGGGTGACTTGTGGTGTTCCACAGGGCTTAGTTCTGGGTCCGTTATTATTCTTAATGTATTTTATTGACTTACATCCAAGGTAAACTTACCTTATTTGCTGATGATATAACCATTATGTGGAATGCTGAAAACAATTATGAGCTGTATGAAGTTATTGAAAGAGACATCAGAAAGGTGAAAGACTGGTTTGACTCGAACCTTCTGAGCCCTAACTTAACTAAGTCGAAAGTTGTATGCAACCGTAGCCAGATTTGTATTTTGGAAATATGCGACTAGTATGACCATAGACAATAATCTGAAATTCGGCAAATACCTGAATATATTAAAATTTAAACTCTCTTCTGCATGTTATGCAATAAGAGTAACGGCTGCAGAACTTAGTACCTCAATAGTAGGGTAGCATACCATTCACTATTCGAATCCCATCTTCGATATGGCATTCCTTTTTGGGGCGTCTGTTCGATAACTCGCCTTCAATCTATTTTGATAATCCAAAATCGAGCCCTTCGAAGCCTATTGGGAATTCAACATAAGGAGTACTCCCTCTGGTGTCAAATTTTTAAACTATTTATAAGTACATTGAAATCGTTGTTTACGTTTAAATTCCTATGATTCTGTGCATTCTGGTCGTTGTTTTTGTATATTTTTGTGATTATTATTATATGATACGTAATAAAAATCTTGAACATGTATATGGTAGATATTCAGGATATTCTGTTTCTGATGACTGTTACTAGTTTTCAGATGTAAAATGAGTGCTTCAAGTTCAAACCATTATTGTTGTGTACCTCAATGTGACTCTTGGGCAAAACGGCAAAATAGTACTGGAATAAGTTTTCATCTTTTTCCGCGGAAAAAAAAAGAAACGTTATAGTGCAGACTAGTCTAGGATTAAGAGAGTCTATAGACAGACGGTGGGCCTGGATATATCTCCTGAAAATAGGAAAACCAGTGTCTAACTTCATGAAAGTTTGTTCTCGTCATTTTACCAAGGAAGACTATTTGCCATTCACGTAATCCATGTATTCTAGCATACTCGACCATATTCCAGGCATTATTTCTTACAAAGAAATAATCTGAAACATATATTATCAATTAAGGCATTTTTCATCACTTTTTGACTCACATCAAATCCAATATGAAAAAGTAGTAGGTTATTAGCTAGTGATCCAAGAGAATGACAAATTTGTGACAAAGTGTTCCTGGAAATGACAGAAAAGAATTGTGATTATTGTGAATCATTCCAGCCCACAAAATAAATGTTTTTTGCAAGGTGATTAATACATACAAGATTTCTTCAAAATGAGTATTAACAAATGATGCTGTTGTACGAGCTGGTGAATTCACTTCACTTGAGTCTTGAAATGAAAAATAGTGCATGAAAAAACTGAAAACTAAAACAAAATGAAAATATTCGAAGATGAACCGTAAAAACCCAAAGACAACAATGATAACAATGTACTCGAGAGTAGTTCGAATTTTTGCTACTTTGGCGCTGGCATCTAATCTTGAATTGCCAATAGGGAGCAAGGCACAGGGATTATGTCGGCCTCTTTTGTTTCTAACAAATTATTAACAGTGATCTGTTTCTTCATATTCGAAACTGTTTGCCTCCTGTACAAAAATAGGAATTTGTTCTACAATAACGTTATGGTGTATAATACCAGACAAAGAAATAATTTCAAATTACCGCTCCCATCTTCCACTCTAGTGAAAGATTCAATCATCTGAAACGGACTGAAAAATGTTCAACCACATCATAAAGAGCATAAATAATCATAAAATGCTAAAACGAGAACTGAAAGAATTTTTATCCGTAAGACCTTACTATGGATTAGGAGAGTTCTATAATGATAATTTTAACGAATAACAGAGGTACATCACATTTTTTTTACATAGCTGTTTTTTATTTATTCATTGCTTCTTTATATTCATAGAAAATTGAAGGTAATTACCAAATCTTTTCTTATCACTATTTTGAATTCTGTATGTTTTACCGGTGTAACAGATCTTATATGTTCGAAGAGGAATTTTTATATTTACATAACTGTTGTAAGTATATGTGATTTTATTTTATACGTACAACTTCAAAACCGAACTTTTATCGGTTAGACGCTGTTCATTTATATCTGAATGATATTTTTATTATATCTACCGGTATATGCTGTACATGTTGTAATCCAGTCGTTTTATGTGTTACTATTCATTCACAACCATGCTTTGTCAATAAGTACACGAGACAGGTGATTCTACACATACCATGCACATCAGCACTAACTTTACTTTGGGAAACTAAGGCAATTTGTTTGAAGTTTTGCGATTTCACCGCTTTTTTCTATTTTTTCCAGGTCATCATTTTAATAATAATAATTTTTATGAGAAAGCAGGTGGATTTTCTAGCAAATTTGTTCAAAGAAACCTCCAAATGCTTATTACATCTTCCAGCATTATTTTTCCAACCAATCCTCACATTTGTTGTGCTTGTACTGTTTTTCATGTTTTGGATTTTTGTAGTGGTAAGTTTTTTCTTTAACATGGTGAGATGTCCTTAATGATGAATATAATTTCTCAATTTTCAGTTGTGTCTAGCGACTGCGTCGTATCCTGAAAAGAACCATATGGCGCCAGCTCTGACAAATTCCAGTTCTAGTTTGCCGAGTCCAATATTTTCTACTGCGAATCCCAAAGAAATGAATGAGGACTCTATAGCTGACAAAATAAAAAGTAATTTTCTGCCATTCATAACATTTATGCATGCAACAATTGTAGAAAGTGTTTATTGCAAGAGAAATGCATTGAACACTTTTTGCAAAACTTGCTTTGAATAGTTTTTTACGGTCATGAAAACTTATTGAACAGCGATGGATGAGTACAATAATATTCTCATGACACAAATGTACCTGTTTTTTCACTGAATATAGTTTGATGAAGATTGGTTCTAATAGATAGCTGCATGAAAAATCAGGTATAAAGTACATGGAAGATTTATACCTAGGAAGAATCGAACACTGTGGTAAAGCTCTAAATTACGGTTCTGCCAGTTCAGACTAGAAGATTAAATCTGTCGCGGGCGATCAACGAGATCAAATGTCCCTTTTTTTTTCATATAAATAAACTGAACATTCTTTGAAAAAGTTTATTCTTCATTTTTATTTTCAAATAGCCACTTCCGTTTCATTTCTCAGTGGCTTTCGTTGTACTTCAATTGATCTAATTTTGAACTAATACCAATGCTGAGTCAGATTTTTTCCATCACTAGTCAGATCAGACAATTGAAATTTTTCTACTGTTTTTTCGAGAATTTATTCAATTCAGAAGTTTTGAGAATTTTTATTTTTGAAAAACAAATTTTCCTCCCATGTTTTTTCAGATTTTTCAATATAATCTTGAATATGGAAATGATTCTCATTCAGATAAGTCAATAAAGAATTATAAAAATTTGTATACAAAAAATAACGCAAATTTTGACTCATTTGTGCGCCCGCTAAAAATGTAATCCCCCAATTTCAACTGGTAGAATGTTGATTAAGTTCTCTACCATAATAATGATTTTTTCTATGAATCTTCAATAAACCTTTTTCTTTTTTTTATGCGCCTATCTCTTGTTCCATTAGAATACTAGTTAACCTGAGCTTGATAATTATTAAATACATCAGACGCTAGCATAAAAATACCATTCACCGTTATAACGATGGCTGGTTTGGTTTTCGAAGAATGAATGATAAACACGTACCTAGCAACAGAGAGTGTTTGTGAATTTGTTGGTTTCACTTCTTTCAAAGAAGTTGCAAGCAATAAGCTGCTTCTGAGTCATAACAGTGATACAAAAAAAATTTAACATCCTCTTTGTCAAGAAACGAAAAATGTTGGGAATATTTCAATGAACTTTTTTTCATAAAATATGACAGGGATCACACCCTGAAATTAAGGTCAGTACTAGAAAATCAATCTACATAGGGGGAAATATGATCGCATCACTTGTCAAATTTAGGAATACGTTTGACAGTACCAACTCTCTTTTTTATGCATACAAGCAAATGCGCCTCGCGATGTACAAAATTACACTTCATAGCCGGTTAAGTTTCTTCTAGCATCAGAATAGACCAATTTTTGCATGCCATCGGTATAGCTTACTATCTTCATAATTTAGGATAAAGTTCATTTTTATGAGCCAAATAGTATTTTTGTATGTATAATGTGTGATTAATTTCAAAGTCGGGATACCGTACTGTGTTAGAGAATATTCATTCAGGTTATAATGGTATTGAGGGCGTGGTTTTCTTACAGTAACTGTCGTTGAATATGTCGACGCATCTTGGGTCAAAGGAATGTGGTGGGTATATATCATAGGATTGATATGGACATCAGAATTCATCATGGCATGTCAGCAAATGGTTATAGCTGGATCAGTTGCACACTGGTTTTACCGACACAAATATAAGGATAATGGCCACTTATGTTACGCCACTAGTAAACTTGTCAAGTACCATCTCGGTTCTGTGGCGCTTGGATCCCTAATCATCACAATTTTCAAAATACCCAGATTGATTTTGATGTATCTTCATGAAAAGTAAATTGAGTCTGTTAAAACTAATACTTCTTCGAAAAAGGCATTATTTTGTTCTAGATGGAAACTTGGTAAAGATAAAGGAAGTGAATGTGCTTCTTGCGGATTGAAATGTTGCATCTGCTGTTTTTATTGTTTGGAAAAGTTCATCAGATATCTTAATCACAATGCATATACGGTTATTGCAATAGATGGCTCGAATTTTTGCAAAGCTGCTGGGACGGTAAGTTAGCTTTAATGATATTATATTCATTTTATTGCTTCATTATCTAAGATAGAAAAATGAAGAGTCTGCCGATAAAATCCCCCAAGACAATCAGGGCAAAAATACTTTGTTCGCCCACAGAAGTTGCCATGAGACTTTTGCGAAATTACGGTCAAGATAAAACACCAAATTAGAAATATGGTTTTTTAGTTTGGATAATCGAACTCGGTGAAAAAACGTTCTACTTTTCCACCGATGATCTCACTTATACCTACACTAGATAGTGTAATATAATGATAAATAGTTCATAAATTGATAAATAATTTCCTTACAATTTTTCTTCAACCATAAAGAAGTTGTAACAAACATTGTTCTTCAATGGGCTATTCATACATATAACTGAAAAACTGCTCTATGATTCTTATTATGAAAATATAATTTGGTATATGGACCTGAAATAATTATCGAAAATTTGTACCATGGAATCTGTCAATTGTACACGTTACTGAGAGTTTGGGAAAAAATTAGTTTTTTTTTGTTTCTATATATGTGGCGATAAAATTTTGTAGAACAAAATACAACAAATGTTACTTTGTAACAAATTATGATTCTTTTTTTTCAGGCATTCGAAGTTTTAACATCACATGCGCTGCAAGTGGCAACAATTAACAGTTTAGGTGATTTTATCCTATTTTTGGGCAAATGTTTTGTTACTGCTGTGACCGGCTGTGTCGGTCTGGCTTTGTTCAGACGAAATTCGGATTTGACCTTTTATGCCGCCCCCACGTTAATAGTTTGCGTTTTCGCCTTCTTTGTGGCCCACTGCATTCTATCTCTATATGAGGTGAGTTTATTCTTCAGTCCCAATTATAGCTAAGTTTGGTCATATCACACACATCATTTACACATTTTACTCTTTTCTCGGACAATTATCATCAGATCCAGAGTGAAAGGATTGCGCGCGCCAGTAGAGTTCAGTATTTCACGGGTGGATTAAAAATAGTTACTGTATTTGTACCATCTTATAAAACGATTCCCACTTGATTGAAAACTGACATTTTTCACATTTACTCCCCTTTTGTTCCTAGAGCAGTTATCCCAACACTAAAAGAAACAGCTACATCACCAAATATCGACCCCCTGTTACTCGTCTCACATAATGATTTAGGAGCTTAACAAATTATGCTCCACCAAATTTGGATATTTTTTTTATTAAGGTACGCATTTTATGTTGTATGTTAGAAAAAATAAACGAGCATCGACGTAACTTTCGAGCTCGTTAAATTATCGGAAGCATTCAGATAGGCCACTCTTATCATCCCCTCGATTTCGGCACAAAATTCCTGCAAGCTCTCGGTTGATCCCTGTGTCCCCCTTTCTGGTAGACCTGTTGGAGGTGGTCGCTACCACACCTGATCTTCTACGCTGATAAAATGGTCTCGTAATGTCTCTGTTTACTCACAGGAGGGCGTTAGAGGCCTTTTCCCGTAACGCCATCACAGAAGCATTCGTTTTCTCCTCCTTCCAGCCGTTATTTTCCGCAGCAGTATCAAACTGGTTGCGAAAAACCAACCAAGATGATTCGCCATCAAAAGTTGGGAATTTTTATTACGCTATTCATGGATTTTGACTTTCCTTCTTGAAGTCCTTACAGTCGTTGGAGTATCTCTTCAATTTTTTTTCAACTACCTCACCTCTTGTTCAACTCTTTGAAGCTTTTCCTTCGTTTCCTCGAATATCCCCTCACCTTCCTTTTGAATTTCTTTCTTTCTGCCTTCTATAAATTCATGGAAGATTTCATATCTTCGAATAGTAATTTTCCCCTATCTACCTCTTCTTCCTCAGGTGGCTTTTTCAGAAACAATTATTTGTCTTATTCTTGTTTCTCTCCGATATTTATGAACAACGCACGGTCTTTGTCTCTGCGTAATCGTTCCGACTCGCTTGCCAAGCCTCAAACATTTTCTCAATTATATCCATCTCATCCTAATCATTACCCCTTGTGCTCACCATAAAACAGGAAATCTTTGGTCACATATTCCACTTCAGACATCAAATGTCACGTTTTTCCTGTGGGTTCGGTTATAAACTACACTCGGTATTACAAAAACACTGAATAACACAAAACGGAATATATCGCATAACAGAATAACACGAAAAAAATTATTTTTTCGAAAGCAAAATCACTTGGCTAGACTGTCGCTTAGCACTCGGGAACTGTTCGCTTCACTCTGAAGTGTTAAGACTGGCTTCTGACTTCTCCGTTCCGATAACACTCCTTATATGCAGTTTCTTATTTTCCTACAAGGAAAATTCATGGTCTACCCAAAAACATCGAGAGTGTTTTGCCAGAACTTACTAAAATAGAAAATTTCGTGAACAAGGTGGGTTTATTCACTTCATAATAATTGGTCCTCGTAACAGTATTAAAGGTTTACATAACCAAGCGCCCACTCGCAGGTCAGCTAGTGAAACACCTAGCGACAGCGCAGTTTGGAGTGTTTTGACCTATTATTCATTATATGTTTTGTTGAATAGTTAGGACAGCTATGGAACGCGGCAAGTTACCACATCGCATAAGTTGTGATATTGAGGTTGATACAAGAGTTTTGTAATTGCTCAAAATTTGTTCAGTATCATTTCATCATGTTCAAATGAAAAAATTTCGGATCTAGTTTGAAGAACAGCTACCGGCCAGGTGTTTCACCACCTGTCCTTGCGGGGTGGGTGCCCACTCATCCTCAATACTAGGTCACATCAAAGAATCAGCCAATGTAACACTTGACAAAATAGTTAAGGCTTTCGCGGCCGAGGTTTTCAGTATCACTACTTTTATTCGGGTTTGAAGGCCGTCGTTTTTTGGAATTTCTTCCTGACGTTTCGCTGGCTCGAGTGGCTAGCTTCTTCAGAGGCTCATTCATCTTGAAATTCACTCCGATGACTGGAGATTTTTTTTCTTCTTTCTGCGAAGAAATTCCAAAAGACGACGGCCTACAAACCCGAATAAAAGTAGTGACAATGTAATACTTGTTGATTCTGGCCGCCGGCTCTTAGGCTACTAGAACATTTCTGGAATTTTGCCACCGTTATCAGTACTCACGAATCATTCACCGTATTTACTCTTCATATAGTGTTGTAAATTTGTGTCATGCATTGGAAAAGGTTTTTTAAAGAATATTGTGCTCTCTGTGCTTGAAAATATCACTTAAGGACAAACGTTTTTTCGACTCACATAGTAAAATGTCAGGGAGATCATAAATGATTGCAGCAAAGCTACCTATGGCGATCATCCGAAATAGAACCTAGTGACTGCAGTGAGGATTAATTCAATGCAAGGATATCAGATGGTAGATTTATGAAGATTTAATTGAAGTACGATAAAAAAAAATGTGCGCAACGCCCAATAATATTGAAAACCCTGAATATGAACCAACAACGTCATTGTATCATTCTAGTGCCCCTTTACATAAATTGAATGACGTCACTTTCGATATTTTCGCTTTTTGTATTTTTCAACTATCCATATAGACATTTTAACACATTTAAAATTTGGAATTCTCAACTAAAACTTCTAAATATACCGAAATGTGGCTATGATAATGAATAATTCAAGTAGGGAATGAAAAAATATAGTTTCTACATTTAACCACTTCTTTTGCATATTCTCTATTTATATATTTACATTGAAAACTATTGGAAGGTGTTATGTGTCTCTTTTTTTGTACCAAGTCCGTGTTCAGTATCATTATAGTGTTATTCCTGTAAACACATTATGAGTCATGCTTACATTTTGAAAGTAATGATGTTTAGTTTTGATGGTTACAAGAATTTGTTTTTCAGATGGTACTTGATACTGTTTACTTGTGCATGTGCCAAAATGGCGAAGCTCCAGACGGAATACAAATGGAAAATCTTGGAATCACCCCCAATGGAAATGGTGTTCCTTCGCAGAATGTTGAACTACAACATTTAGATAAGTAAATGTATGCTCAAAGTCCAATGCTGATAAGAAAAATAATCGTTTGACAGTTAGAATGCAGGTATTACATTACATTTGTTCCATTACAGAGATGGTTAACTGAAAACAGCGCACTGGCATTTATATATATATATATATATGTTAAATGTTTGTTATAATGATTCACCCCAGTACCATGAAGGGACCTTAAGAACATTCGGTAATGGACCGTGAATTGTATAGATAGATAGATAGATAGATAGATACATTTATTCATCTCTATAGATCACTTACATGACATGAGATAGGTCAACTTCTATGTGTTATTACAAATTTCAACATACTTATGTCTAAATGAGGTATATGTGCAAAGTGTCTATATAATACAGATGGGTAAAGTATAAACAAAATAGAGGTTGAATGGACATTAATACAAACAAGTGAAACATGTAAATAGTAAAATAGTACGATTAATTGGATAAGCTTGACTACTGTTTGGTTTTTTCTGTATACTCGTCAAGTGAATAAAACGAATTGCAGAGTAGGTATTTTTTGAGTTCGTATTTGAATTTTTTTATGTTTTCTATCTCTTTCAGATACCTAGGTAGTGAATTATAAAAATAGCTCCCTGCATATAAAGGTGACTTCGTATACCAAGTCCTATTGAATTTTTTCAGATGTATGTCGTTTTTTGTTCTGGTATTGTAGTCGTGAAAGTGGGTGTTTTTGTCAAGTTTTCCTTTATTGTTGAAAGTATACGTCAATAATTTATATAAATAAATACATGGGCATGTGAGAATTTCGTTTGATTTAAAAACATTTCGACAGGTTTCATTATATTTCATGTTGAAAATAAGGCGCAAGAATCTTTTCTGGATTATAAATACACGGTCCACTTCAGTAGCTCTACCCCACACCACAATGTTACAGCTAATTGCACTATATACCAAGGCGTAGTAAATATTTATCAAGTATTGTCTATGGAAGTTTGTTTTAAGGTTGGTAAAAGCATAGTATAATCGGTTTAATTTTGTACACAGATTATCTATATGATTATTGAAAGATAGTTTGTTATCTAATTCCAAACCCAAGAATTTTGTGTTGCTGGAAGTTTTAAGAATGTTGGAGCCAAGATGGAGTTCAGGAATATTGATATTTCTCAGGGGGCTAGTAAATTCAACTATGACCGTTTTATTAGTGTTATTGATCATGTAGTTTTTTACACACCAATTGGTAAATTCCTCTATTACTATCTGAGTTTTCTTTACTAACTCGTCTGTTGTATCAGCTGTGACAATAATGGTGGTATCGTCAGCATATATGAAAACTTTACCGTTCTGTATATATAGTGGCATATCATTCACATATAGAAGGAACAGTAACGGTCCTAGTACTCCTCCTTGTGGTGTCCCAGTTAAGATATCATAGTCCTGGGAGAGCTCATTTCCAACCTGTACTTTGAGTGTTCTTCCAGACATGTACGAGGAAATGAAATTTTGTACAGGGCTTCGGATGCCAATTGCTTCTAATTTTTTTACTAGATATCTGGGGTTTATCGCATCAAAGGCGCGAGAGAGATCGAAGAATAATCCGATTACACATTTGTTTTTGTCGATATTGTCATATATATGCTGAATCAGATCGTTTGAGGCAGTTTCGATGGAGTAATTGGATCGGAACCCGTGCTGGCAGGGGGTTATGATTTTGTTTTTATCTAGATATTCTATTAGTTGGTTATATACAGCAGTTTCTATCACCTTTGAGAAGCAGCTGAGAACACAGATCATTCTGTAATTCTCAATACATTGAGGGTCACCTTTTTTGAATACTGGAATGGTTTTGGTGTATTTGAGTTCTTTTGGGAAGTAGCCCTGACATACACACTCATTCACAACAGGCGCGTCGATAGCTTTTTTTTTTAGGGGGGGTACTTAGTAGCTTTTTTAAGGGGGGGTACTTAGTAGCGGAATAGGGATAATAAATTGGGGGTGGCTAGTGGTACAGCGCCGATTTTTTTTTGAGCCAGTTTGGCAAGTACCACTCTCAAAGTCTCAAATAGGTGAAATTCAAATATAATGAATGAACAACTAAATTTTTCTGCTCCCAATGTTTCTCTTGGGGGGGGTACTGTCCCTCAGTACCCCCCCCTTATCGACGCTGGTGATTCACAATTGGTGCCAGTTCAGCGGATAGTTCATCTGCACAGTTTTTTAGAAGTAAGGTTGGTATATTGTCAATACCAGCTGAATACTTCTTTTTCAGTTTTTGGATGGTGGTCAAGATATCATGCTTAACAAGTGGTGCAAAAAACATAGAGTTTGAAGAATTAAAATTACTGGTGCTGCACGTTTCTTGAGGAAGGTTGAGAGAGTCTAATTTTTCTTTGACTGAGTTGCTGAAATAATTCCCGAACTGATTTGCAATTATGATTTCATTAGAAGTTTGGATGCCATTGCATGTTAGTGTTATATTTTTTCTTGGTATACTTCCTCCTTTTTTCGTCTTTACTAGATTCCAAAGTGTTTTTGTTTTGTTGTTTGAATTTTCAATCAAAGTAGAGTGATATATTTTTTTTTCAGTGTCAATCTTTGTGTTAAGTTCTTTTTTGAATTGTTTATATTTTTCTTTCAAATTGTCATCTCCTATTCTTTTTTGTAGCCAATTCAAATTTCTTAGACTCTCCAGATCTTTGTGTATGTCTTTTGGAAGAGGAATTTTTTTTGAATATTTTTGGGTCTTCCACTTTGTTTTTTTCTTAGGAAAAGCAACATCAAAGCACCATTGAAAACGTGTGAAAAAGTTCGTGAACATGATATCAGCATCCCCATGCTGAATAGTGTCTTCAGAATTTTTTTCATATAACGTTTTGAATTCAGCAAGAGAACTACTACTGAACCGACGCATGATTACAAATTGTTCGTTGGGTTCATTTAACATAAGAGGTGTGGACCAATCAAAAATTTGTGCAAGATGGTCGGATACTCCCAGGTCACAAATTTTGCTGTATGAATGTTTTATATTACTAACAATATAATCGATTCCACTGTAGGTAGTTTGATTACCGTATTTTGCTATTCGAGTTGGCTCGTTGTAAGTTAGGCATAAGTTGAACATTTCGAATATGTCAAATAACTGTTTTTTATATGAGCTACTTCCCAAAAAATCGATATTGAAGTCGCCACAAATTATAAAGTTGTAATACTTATCTGCAATCCAGTTCAGAGTATATATTAACTTATCCAGAAATATTTGGGGGTCAGCCTCACTTGAGGAGCTCCTGTCTATGTCTGCAAGTACAGTGACATCTCTTATTTTAAAATTTCTTCATTTCCGGAAATATTTTTCTGGCACGGCCCTGCTTGAGTTTTGGTATGATGTCGATCTCAATGAACCACTAGGAAACGTTAGCTGGTTGCCAGAAAACCCAATTTTAAACTAATAAGAATATATCATTCGAAATCATTGTATCAATAAACTCCATGCCAGACAGATGTGGCTTTGAAGAAAGACTTTGAAACTGATCCACACGGTTTTGCTCGTAGATGAAAAACTTCCGCTGGTAGATTTTGACACAAACTCAAACTTCATGCCTATTAATTTTTGGAGGATATCATTCGTATTTTCAGATAATTGATAAAGCATACAAAATGTCAGGGCAGGGTCTTCCAAGTAGTTCCCAAACCAACACGTGTAGCGCTACTGTCTATATGTATGTTTTTCTACAACATTCCATCAAAGCGAACCAGTTAAACTATTAGGAGTGTACCTCGACTCAAAGTTGGATTTTGGTTTTCATACCGATGATCTGTGCAAGCGCCTATCAAAAGTCACATTTGGAATGAGACAATTAAGGTCTCAATTAGACATTCAATATTTAAGGATGGCCTATTTCTCACTGTTCCATAGTATACTTACTTACAGCTTAATAGTCTGGGGAAACTGCAGGAACAAAGAAAAAGTATTTGTAGCACAGAAAAAAGTAATACGTATAATGAGCTTCAGTAGCCCTCGTTCTCATTGCAAGCCACTATTCAAAAAACTAAATATTCTGCCATTACCCTGCTGCTATATTAAGGAGTGCCTTTTATCTATTCATAAAGAAGTTTTGTCTGATGACGTTACACGGCACAATAACATACATACACATTCAACTAGAAATAGTGATAATATTTGCATACCTTTTTGTAGAATCAAGAAAACTCAAGATTCCTACAGGTATATGGGAGTTAAATTTTACAATGCATTACCACACAGTTATAAACAACTAACCTACTATAACTTTAGAAAGAACATTCACAATATCCTAATGAAGCATTGCTTCTATACAACTGAGGAGTTCCTCTTACACATGCCCTCCTGTACATGCGAGTAAGATATGACCTTTTGCTTTTATTGTGTCCTTTTTTGCACATACCTATGTACTTTGTCTCTCTTGTATTTTGTATTTTTTTTTTTTTATCCTAATTTTAAGTAAGCATTAAGTACCTGACGATTGTGAAATTCTTGAAAATTTTAATGAATAAACCTATCTATCTATCTATCTATCTATAACAAGAAACAGTTCAGACTTCATAGATGCCTGGATTGTCTATTGAATCCTGCCTTTTGTAGGTTGAAATTTATTATTCCTGCCAATAAAAGCCATTATTATTATGTAGGCCTGTCATATTTTTTGAGAAACTGTTAACCGGATAAACATAAATTTTTGTGATTTTTTTAGAAATGTAACAAAAAAGGCTAGTTTATTACAACGCACAACCAAGATTTCCATTAGTTATGAATCATAACAGTGTATCACATTGACACTATTGACAGTGTATAGAATGATTGACTGACAGGACTACGTAAACTAAAACTTTAATTAGCGAAATGAATCTCAAGAATATCCTACCATCGAAGAATATTTTCTACGGCAGATATAATAGCGCCATATATTAATTCGACCAATCGTGCATTGTAATTTTCGTTTTTAGATACTGAGCAACAGCAAAAAAAAATTGGTAGTAGCTCTCTAACTGAATCGTATAAATTAGTCTATTTCTCATCAGCTCTTCCTGCCCCCAAACCAAAGTAGGGCGCCACTGTAACGACGAATGTATAAAATATTTTAGATTTACAGTAGTTTGAAGGGTAACTAAAATACGGAATACAATTAATTTCTTTTTGTAGCCTGGCATATGATCCATGAAGTACACATAGTGTTGTCGTAGGTTTTTTTATGGATTGAGATGATTAATTTCGTACCCGAATTTGAGAAAATTTTACAATAATCTTTCGCTTATGTTTGTACATTCTTATCTTCCTATCTTCACACAAATACATTTGAGAAATACAACTGTATTGAAATTGTTCTGTTTTCACATAGCATTTCAAGTGTTTGCAATGCAAAAGTTCACAATGGTTTATTTAACTGATTATATGATCTGAAGAGTACAATATCATAAAAGTTAAAAGTATTTTGTCATGTGTGTATCCAAACTTAAAAAAAATTGAATTCAGATTATTTATTAATAGGATAGGGAAAGGAAACAGTATTGCAATTATTTAGGGGCATTTTTTAGTCTTAAACTGATTGTGGTAATCCTCACAATAATTCATTTCCCACCATACTGTCAAGTGATTAACAAAAAATATCACAGTTTATTCCTGTACGAATTTTTTGTTGAATATGGATTTTCATCAAGTATTGGTCAGTTCAATTATTTTTTTCTTCCAAGTAAATATTTAATGAAAATATTCCGTATAATAAAGCCATAGCTTTGCTATGTGGTTCTCGGTAGTGTAGAGGTTAACGTCCGCCTTTTTAGCGGAAGACCAGGGTTTGAATCCCCGCCAGGCCGTCGTTCTGGGATTCACTCTCTAAAAGATAGGGCCTCGTTAATCCATTGCTCGCACAAGTTTCGATTTCTGAGGGTTGACGTTCGTCAGATGGTTAACAGAACGAACAATTTTAGAACAATTTTTTAGTTCTGCTGTACACATATTCAGGTCTATTCTGGTGAAACTTGAATAACTTTCAATATTGAATATTGGTGATTGAAAATAATCAACAACTGTTATAGAAGAATTTTATGATACACTATCGAGATTTTGGAATATCTTGTACCGGCTGTTTTACGATATATAAACAATATTCAATCCCCGAAAAATTTTTGAAAAATTTTGATTATTGAAAATTTTTGACATGCACCATAATTGCATTTGATCCCATTCTTGAGTATTTATCATTGTCGAGAATGAGACATATGATCTGTAGTTTCAAATACAAACACATGATTGTGTTCATCTTCTCCAAAAATGCGGAAATAGGACCTATCTTAACCTTATTAACATCAATCGAATATTATATTTTTTTCTGAATGAGGAACTCATATAAAATATAAAAACATTTTTTTTTATATTTTCAAGCTAGGTATCTCAAAAAAAATATTGTTGAATATTTTGTTACTTGGAATTTATCAATAATAATAGCTCAATGTTCTTATGTTCGAAAGTTATCATCACTTTTGATCATTACAGGGATTTAATTTATATTCAACAAAAACACACTAAAACTTAATCAGTTTAGTCTTCATGGAGGTGACGTATTGAAATTTTCCTTCACCCTTGCCGTGGAAAAAACTGCCTCACCAAGTTGTTCACTCCAAAGTGACATTCAAACTTCAAAATGATAGTCACCTCTGACAGACAGTATTAGATAGACTCTTGAACACTGACACCAGGATGACAAACGGTATATTTATTTAAAATGTTTATTTTTACGAAATAATCCACTCACTGAATTTACTTCGTTGTGAAATTTTCCGAATCTTTTGAGAAGTATTGCTGGGTTTTTTATTTAACCATAATATTCTTTTGTATCAAAATATTTTTATTATATACTTTCGCCAAAATGTATCATTCGATCTTAATCTCTTTATGTCGGTATATTGTTATGATGATGATTACAGATTTTTTTTGAACTGATGTTTTGATAATCCGTCCTGTAGTCAAAATGAATTTTGACTAGAATTTATGTACATCAGAGAAGTCCGCACTATATTGAAATATGATGGACACCATTGTAAATAACATTTTTTCATGGTATAAATTTCAAAAATATTTAATAACAAAGTTGACTCAGTGATGGACTGAATAATTTTATATATTTCTAAGATATTATATTAACACAATTTGTACAAGCACATCCACACATAATGAAGAACATGATGGTATGACTATTTTAAATGGATCTTTATTCAATTCTTATTTCAAACACACACA
This sequence comes from Zygogramma bicolorata, assembly GCA_032362365.1. Classification (NCBI taxonomy): domain Eukaryota; kingdom Metazoa; phylum Arthropoda; class Insecta; order Coleoptera; family Chrysomelidae; genus Zygogramma; species Zygogramma bicolorata. Next base: position 7,159,482 of record JAVJAQ010003800.1, on the reverse strand, counting down.
CACACATATATATATATATATATATATATATATATATATATATATATATATAAGCTTTTTGATAGTTTATATGGAGGTATTACAATTATTTTGTATTTTCATGAGAAGACTAAATGAAAATGGAAAATTTTGGTCTATTTCGCTCATATTTTCATACCTAACATGTTCTCAATAGGCGGTTGCTGTTGTTTTACACATTGCTTGAAATTAAACGAATATCTCGGAATAAATATCATGCTTTTTTAGAGTTTATATGAAGGTATTATTTTGTATTTTTATGAGAAGACTAAATAAACAATAAAAAATTTTATTTCATATTTCTTTATATTTTTATTCCTAACATGTTCCCATTGGGGCTTTTTGTCATGGTTCCTTCTAAGAACGGTTCCAGAAAAGTTTGAAATAGTTGTGTAGTTGTGAACTGCAAAGAGTTAAGGTCACAGCTCATTAGAGTCACCCGGCACCCACCCCGCACCGCCTCGTCGCACGGCGTCCACTCGTTGTCGACAGGTGGACGCCGCGTTATCACTAATAAACGTCGCGCGGTCAACCAGTGAACGCCGAGTGGTCAACGAGTGGACGTCGCTTGGTCCACGAAGTTTTGAGTAGTCTGTTAACAATTGGCACTAGGTCCACACGTTTTTCTAAGTTTGTCTTTATTCATTTTGAAAGCAAAAACTATACATCCGACTCGTTCGAAAGAAAGGCTGGGAACGAAGGGAAGGTGGGGAGAGCGGCGCATCGACAAGTATCGTCCACTCAGGACCCGCGCGTTGGCAACGCGCAGTCAAAGCAAGGCAAGCATGCGAGCAGCGAGTTGTTACCGAGTGGTCCACCCGCCGTCTGCGCGTGGAGGGCTTACGACTGAGGCGATCCGGTGACGCTACGGAGTTGATATAGTGAGCGCATACCCATACAAGTCCATATAAAGAATGCTAGCCGCAGGAGGCGAGGCGGTGCCGGGTGGCTCTAATGAGCTGTGACCTTTAGGAGCCGTCTGCCAGTACACAATGGTGCCATCATTTCGAATTTGCTCGGAATCGGTAAAAATTCGAACCGACACAAACAAACCGAGTTCTGTCGCTCACCCGTTTTCTAATGTATTTTTATCTACACCCGTACTCTAATAATACACTTATATGCCCACCACCCGTTTTATAATGAAATCCATTACGATACAGATTTTCATTACGATACAGATTTTCAACCAATAGAAACCCATTATTTTTCAATCAAGCATGATGTGCAAGCTTTGCATTTTGACGTTTGTCAAGTCAAAATCAGTAGGTATTGAATTTTTGAAGAATTCAGTCAATTTTCGATAATCGAATGAAAATGTCTTATAGCAGTGATATAGAAGAATTACCAGCGACTCCTCCACAGATGTCTTAGGCAAGAAAAAAATACAACCGAAAAGATTATATTTTTCATTTGACAAATGCAACAGATATGTTGTTATTTTCGTTCAAGTCGAATGTGCTTTCATGGCCGAGTGGTCAGCGGCGCGGGCAGTAATCACAAACGTCCCGGGTTCAATTCCATACCTCGGCAAAGACTTTTTTCATTTTTTTTCTTCTCATTGTTGTATTTTCCGTGGTTATACCATTAATTATAATTCTGTAGAATTTTTCAAAGAAATACGATTGATTACCTACTATTATTGTGTTCAATATAAATACCTAATATTATAATATTTTTAGTTCTTCATTATTTATTGGGTGTAGATAAAATAGCGTATGCAACTCTCATGTAATGGTTATTAATACACTCGCATAAACCATACGAAACTCACCTTCGGCTCGTTTCGTATCCCGGTTTATGCTCATATATTAATAACCATCATTACACGATCGTTGCATAATATACTATAATGAAACGCATCCGATTCTATAATCCAAATTGAACTAAGAAACCGGTAAAATAGGTTTTTCCCAAGATTCTAATTACGTTGTTGAACCTAATGATCTGACATGTTTTTATTCTTATTATTGCTTCCAGTTCTAAATTTTCAACTTTTATTTTACCGTATATTTCAATTGTTTCCTAAGATGCGTTTTAGTTTAGATTCACTCGATTTTAGTATTTCAATAGATTTCTATGATTATTTCCTTCAATGTGAAACAATTATGAAAAAGTTGAAGTCTTGGCAAACAAAACACAGTATTACAGGGATAACTCACTTCCTGCCGAGTGGTAATTCTGGCAAGTGAGAGCCATGAAACCCGACATCTAGGTGTCATTAATCTTGAATCATATCTCCCCATTAGGTCCTAGTATGTATCGTTATCACAAGTTTACCTGATTACTGCCACTATCCTAATCATAAACTCAAATTGAACCAATGACCAAATATTAAAACTTTGCATAAATGCATGCACGAGTTCAATTTGATATTATATTATGATTACAACGGTGATAATGAAAATGATGCATAACTAGATCCTAACTCTGAGACCACTCAATTGACTACGTAAATCAAATGAAACTTTCCAATACAATATACAACAAACCGAAATGAAAAACTAATTGCCTCACTTCACTGAATAGCCTCAAGAAAATAATGCATTAATCCTCCAATAAAGGATATTCACTTATTTTGATTTGTGGCTTTCAGTATTCTCTATAGCAAATGAAGAAAACTTCTGCAAAAAGTATTTCGATCAATTAGTTTCCGAAATATAGAATTGTAAACATAGGGACACGACGTGAGTTTCCTCCGGCACGCGCTCGCTGCAAATGACGTCATAAGTCAGCACGTTGGGGGCAGTACGTTGCGCGCTCTCGAATGGTTCACTAGGGGCTCACGCAAATACTTGAATGTCCAAATCAAATACAAAAAAGTCCTAAAAGTGTTTTCTGTGGTTCCAATGGATGTCCCAATGCAAAAGAAGTGGATAAAAGCTGAAGAGGTTGGATTCATCTGTAGCTGAAAGCAAAGTATTTTGTTGCGAAGATCATTATGACGTAAGTACAATGACAGTCTCTCACATACATAGGTACAAGCAGCCATTTGAAATATACTGTAAGTTCAGTGCGCAACCGGATGTGGAACGAATTTGCGTGGCAAGTTGCATTAGATAAACTGTAACAACCATTAAATGATAAAAACACTTCACGTCTTTTAATACTATGGCAAATTATAAAATGATTAATTAATGTCCAATTCACTGTGTTTGCAATGAGTAAATTTATTATTTGTCAAGAATAATGAAATCACTATTTTTTGTAAAAAGTGAGTAACAATAGGTGTTTTCGGGCTCACAATAAAAACAGTCCAGGAACGGTTCAAAATAGTGGGACTGTTGAGGCGTGAAGGGTTTTTCTCGAATATACCTACAATAATTGGGTGGGTCCTGGATGAATATTTATTGTGAACCCGAATACGGCTAATAAGTCCCATCTATTTTAGGTAGATTATCTCATTACCCTTTTTCAAATCCTTCGTCCATGGTATTGAATATTCACTATAAAAGTAACAGTAGTATTAGTCAAATTCCGAACAAATCAAAATTCAATTCACTAAATAATCCACTAACACAAAATACGTTATTACAACTGCAGACGGATGGGGTAGTAAGCGGGCGGAGAGAGTGTTGACCTATGACGTAACACAGAGGCTACGTGTCCGCGCGGGTGATTAAATATTTTCGAGAGTTTTAGATGCATGTAAAATTCCATCAACTTGCTCTTTTTTGAATGAAACAAATTTGTATACATATAGGCTCTACTATGACAACATTTCAAGCGATTTGCATACCTATTAACATTCTTCACTCAAACTCTACCTTGAACAATTCATATATGATATTCAGAAATCTCAATATCATATTCAAAACTTTTTCTTATAATAAAATATATCGGAACGTTATTCTGAATAGAAACAATTTCACTGAAATCGATCAGCTAGAGCTAGAGAGACTGGCGCAAGTAGGCCGGGCAGGGAGTACGCTCTGCGGTCTCGTACGAGTTAAATTATTTCAATTAGGTACTGCACTGTTCATATACACTTATTATACTTAGAGGAATTGATATTGGAGAAATTGTATACAGTTTGTGAGTGATTATGAATCATATGAATACTCAAAAATTATCGTAAAGCAAACTATTTTTCCACTAGGAAATGCAAATTGGCTTGTTAGCCTACAATAATTGTACTTTCAATTAAATTTTCGTGTTGAAATCTCTCGTTATTCAGATCAGATAATATTGATTCCATTTGAGAATTATTGATATTGTTCTTAGATGGATGCATTTAGCTGAGAATATTTCAGAAAATAATCTTCATCTACCACTCGGATCTAAAATTTCTCAGATGAATGTCCAGTTTTTTCATACTCAATTTTTTTAACAATACCAATCGTGCAACCAGCAATAGATAAAACCACTCGTTCTACGGTCTCTTAATTTTATCATATGGTATTGGTAAATATCGTTTTTCGTGAAAACATAGAAATTTATCGCTAAAATATTGAGGTCCTGCATTACTTTCGATAATAATCTATTGCCCCTAGGAAAAACAGTTTACAAGTCATCTGAGAAAGCATAAAATATATAATAGGTTTGAAAGGTAGAACTTATATAGGAAATGGAACAGAGGATATGACCGTTTCAGATGATGGAAATATATTTGAAACAACAACCATGTACCAAAGGTGAGATTTTGTGAAAAAACATGTTTTATCAGTTTTGTTACTAAAATCAGGAGATGCTATCAACTATCTCACAATTGCATGCAATTGTATCTGTACAGGCTGGTCCTGAATATGATACAATACAATTGTTTTTTCATCGAAAAAAGACAAAGTACATAAGGTTCAGTAAATAATCAGTTGAATAAACAAGAATAATCACAGAAGCAGTGTTAGTCTACTTGTATGTGATATATATGTCATTTTGACCAATGTTGAGCAGTACTCTCTAAAATCGGATGTTGTTTGACATAATTCGGAGATTTCTCAAAATAGGTAAATATAGTCATAGCCAGTATAATTGACATAATCAAGATAAAAACATATATGGCATGGGTAGACAGTGTCATAGTTCAAGGCATCAATAATTATGAGTTTTTATGCAGGCAGCATTTGTTGGTAAGTACTTAGATATTTAGATGAATGAATGAATGATTTATTTGCGCAAATTAGGTTGGTTACAGTTTTCACATTGACTAATATATTAAAACTATGATATATAAAAATATTTGAAAGTCATGCATATAAGCAAATAAAAGAAGAGAACCACAAAGCCAGAAGGCTGTATGTGGTGAGAATTTAATAAAATCAGAAAGAATATAAATAAAAGACATGCTAATTATACTCAATCAATGTACGTACACATGGCAGTACCAAGGCATGGAGCAGGCAGACAGAAACTCACAAAGTAAAATAGAAGATCCGTGATAAAAGAACGGTGTGCGGTAACTATGAATAAAATAAATTATGTATTTCAAGTCGAGGTAAGTTGCGAACACGGTTTTTTATTTCTTTTTTATAATAATTCAAATTGACAATTTGTTTTAGGTGTAATGGGATACTATTGTATAATTTCAGACTCAAGTAGTTGTAACTTTTTTGTCCTATAGTTTTATTCATCAGGGGCACTATGTAATTAGACAGCTTGTATCATAGATATGGTCATTTTTGTTAAAGTTGTTTCATTTTTTGCATTCTTATGTTACTGTTAAGATACATGAACATACATTATAATATCATTTCACAGTCAAAACATATTAAAAAACATATATACATACATATACACATTATACAGCATATTCAATCCATGTAAAATCATCACAACATATCACAGTTTTTATTTTTCACACATTCAAAGCCATGAATCTTTGGTTCACGATATCACCTATAGCCTGCATGTCTATTTTCAAGAATCCATTTTTCCAATTCTTGCTTGAAAGTATTGTAGCTAGTTATATTTTTCAGATTTTGTGGCAATTCGAAATAGATTCTTGGAGCGAGATAGTTTGTGTTTCGCTGTCCAATATTGTCTTTGCAGAGCGTGTAAGAAGAATTTCGTCTTTTCTGCGTGTATAGTGAGAATGCATATGAGAGGTGAGTTTGATCTTTCCCAAATGAATGAGCTGTATAATCTTTTTACAATATATCTGCCGTACATCCTTTATACGAGATTCCATGTACAGAATATTTGAGAGATATGTTTTTTTCTTTGATAGATTATTTTCAAAATCCATTTCTGCACGTCAACTTCATTTAGGAAACAGTCATTAACAGCACCCCATCCTAAGATACCATATGCTAATATGGACTCTATCAATGAAAAGTAGAGAGATTTCATGTTGTTAAGGTCGAGAAAGTCCCTCAGATATCTAAATTTTGAAAGATATCCCTGAATCCTTCCCGCAACATGTTTGGCTTGAAAATCCCATTTCATATGTCGGTCAACTTTAACACCAAGGTACTTAATTTTTTCAGATTCTAAGATATGTGAACCCAAACCCACATTAAGGAGACCTAAATTTGGTAAACCATTTGTATATGATGTGAATGGTAAGTAATTGGTTTTACCATAATTCAATGTTGACTTGTTGGCTAATAATGTACATATAGACGAACGAGTAATCCCCTGGCTCAATTTACGACTAAGATTGTATATGAATGTAGATCCGTAAACTCTCTATTACCGAAGATTTTTTGAAATTTTGCCGTTTTTGAGATTCAGCTCTAATTTGGAAATATTTTACATGACATGTAGGATCACCCCTTACCTATTTGTTAATTCATTTGAATTAAAAATGAAATTTATTTCAAATCGAAAGACGGGGTCATGTTTATATATGTAGCAAACAATTCAGTTCTAATCATGTTAGACACATTGTTTCCTCATATAATTTTGGGTATAATATTCTATATGGTATTCGAGCTTATATTGATAAGCATAGTTCAATTTTAAGAATTAAAAAAATGGAGGTTAGGAAGAGAAATATTTGCGAAAGTAATCGAGACATGTTTTAATGTCATTATTTTGTAAAAAAGTTTTGAAAACGAGAGCGGATTTGGTTTCCGAAACGTAACGATAAGTATTTTGATAAATATTAGTTCTTGTATTTTTTTGATTGTCAAATTTGAGATATACGACAAGTTGTTGACTAGTTGAACGTGTTCCATTCAGAAGGAACTATTTATTAATTAACGCAGTAACTTACCGGGATTGATTGAAAATCTGCCCTTTTTTCAGAGTGTGGTACATTAAGAACCCAAAAAAAAATATGATCAAGCTCTTACTGTTCGGGGCAGATTGAAAATCTGTGTAGATTCTAAACTTGTATAGATTGCAATATAAACTCTTATTCTTTCAGATTGTGGTGGGTTAAGAACCCAAAAAAACTGTGATCAAGATCTTACCGTTAACATGCGATTTTTTGCATGTGTATCTGATGGACTTGATGACCAATAAGGATCGATATATGTGCAACACACATCACACACTTGCCGAGCAGAGTATGTACATGTTATTAAACCTGAAATATGCAGTTGGACCAAGAAACTTTTCCACTGGCGTCAGCCGGATTCATACTGAAACGATGAGGTATGTTTTCAATAACTCAACCCTTAAGTATACTACAGAGCATCCCAACTCTTTAATTAACATAAACTTTTTTTTGTATCACACAAAGCATTGTATTTGAGATATAAGTTGGTAATTTGTTTCGCATATGATTTTCTATCTACAACGTTCATATAAATATGTGAATAGGTCATGAGTCATTCCTCAATATAGTACTGAAGTAAAAAACAGTATTCTCAAAAACAATATATTTCAACATCTTATAATCTAGAATAAACAAGTTTCAATCTCTTATTTTTTCCTACTAGCCTTGTTCTTAACTCTTCTGTTTTTACCAGGTCTATTTTTACCGGGTCTGTTTTTGCCAGATCTGTCTTTACCTCCATTTTTATCCTTTCCTCGGACAATTTTTTTATTGGGTTTACCAGGACTTCTAAAGTCACTTATATCAGCAGCACTATCTCTAGTGTTGCTTTTCATTCCACTTTTTTTGCCTCCAAAACCGAACTTCTTATCTTTAAATTTCCTCTTCATTGATATAGATTTGTTTTTCTTTCCGTCAAGAAAATCTAGATCTTTCGACAATCCTTTACGAACTTTTTTTACCTGGTTTAGCATTTCTTTTTTTTCTTCTTGTCTTTGTAGCTTTGCTTGTATTTGAACAATTTTTCCTTGCTTTTTTTGTTGGCGAAGTTGTTTAACCCTTTCACTTCTCTTCTGTTGTTCTTGTTTTTTCATCAAGTGTTCTCTAATTTTTTGCATGTGCTCGTCTGTCTTTACCATTTCTCCAAAGAAATCATCAGGCCTGCACAAAACATCAAGAATTTAAGAAAATGCCTACAATCATATCGAAATATTGTCAGTTTTGCTATAAAAACAAGAACAAAATTCAGCAAGACATTCATGGTTTCTTAGTCTTGTATTCTTCATACTGATGAAAAATCAAAACTAAAAATTCCATAACTCTTTACTAGACAAAAAAAAGAATTAGTTCCTACGAAGTTTCATAGGCCAGATAAGAATTATCATAAAAAAAGAATTTGTTATTTCAGAACAATTCAAACAATAACTTTTATATATCGTACCGTTTAGTTGGTATTCCCATTGCTTTCAACTTGGGAATAGCTTCCAATACTGCAGCTTGTGCTTGTCTGTAAAAGACTAACTCTCTCTTGAAGTCATTCAACACGGGGTCCTGGTTAGGTGCAAACTGTGGTAGCTTCTTGTTGTTTTTTAGTTGACTTTCCCGTTTTTCCTCTTGGGTTGATATCTGAGCAGCTAGTTCAGGAGCTAAAGGTGCTTGATCACAGTAGCAGTCTAGTCTCTCCACCCAAGGAAGGTTTGATTCCATTTCGGCCAGTTTTTGTTTAAGACCCCTCTAGAAATAAAGAAAAATAGTTCAGAATGGAACCCATTTATTCGTGTTTCAGAACTCGTGTTTCAGAACATTTCGTGACAGACATTTGCAATTATCAACCAACGGTCATACAGAAATGGTTATTTTATAGTCATATTTTGTAAAATGATCCCATGATAAATGAATTCAATTTCTAATATTGATCAGTATATCAAACTAAAAGCGGATACATATAAAAATACACATGATACACCTCATGATAAAATACAGTAGTTTGTTTTTGAATGGATGAAAAGGATCATAATTATTGCATATAAAATTTTACTGAATTCCATTAAACCGTATCACTGGATAGGTAGGAGGGTGTTTTTCTGTAGCTGGCATTTCTTGAAGCCCAATGTCATATCATGTTTAACTATATGCTTTTCTTTATCGATAAAAGTTCCATCCCATTTCTGCTCCACGAAAATGATAATAGCTGTCCATCACCTCATATCCTCATGAACATTGCTAGGCGGTTGACGGGACATGGAATAAAGCCCGTGCCTCACAGTCAAACAATTTGATCACGTCATTTCAAATGTTTGATGGAAATTAGGACATAGAACAAAAACTAGGCAAGTTTCCAACGTAAGAATGATCATAAAACAGTCAATAGTAATGGATTTTGATCAAATCGTGTGACCACAATCAATTTGAAAGTTCATCAAATTTACTGAAAACGTCACATCAAACAGATTTGATCAAATTGTTTGACCGTGAGACACGGGCTTAAGTGCTGCTCCTTGGGAGTGAGACGTAGAGAGTTAGTAACAAGTTCTAGTTCCTAGCTCGCACATTTCTCACGACTTCTTAAGAGTTGCTCTTAGAGGGCCACACGTCAACCCTTGGAATGGAATTACGAGACCTGACCTTTTAACATGTGAATCTCAGCACGGTTGTCCGGCAGGGAATTAAATTCCGGATTTCCGCTTGAAAGGCGGACTTGTTTATCTCTACACTACCGAGAACCAAATGGTTTAGTATTTCAGTGATTCTTCAAAAGTAATAAGTACAAAGGATATTTGTAATTCGAAAAATGTATTTCGGTAGTACAGTGCAAAATTTTTAGACAATGTTAGTTTTTAATGTTATTAATATTAATTTTTCTATAATGTTCAAAGAACACCGCGTGAATCAAGGGACAGGAGATACGAATTAACATCAACTTTGAATTTTTGAAGTTTGTAAGCCTCAGGAAAGACCTCTTTTGGCAAGGAGTTACAAAGCTCAGCTGTTCTATTGAAAAAATATTCCTGAGAAAGAGAGGTTCGACAAGTCTCAAATTTCACAACAAATGGGTGGGAATTCTGTACTCGTCGAGCCATCCGTGTAGATATTGCCAAGGGTGGAAAGATTGATAACAGTTTAGAAGAGCACCGACCGTGAAAATATCAACAAGACAGGTCTCCAATATTTCTACGAGGTTCAATGAATTGAGCGAGTCTGTGAGCGAAGAATCACCAACAAGACGGATTTCCTTTCTCTGAATACAATCTAGAAGCCTCAATGAATGTTCTGGTGCCCAACTCCACACATGAGAACCATATTCCAAGACAGGTCATATCTGAGCCTTGTAGATCATCAGAAGCTGACGAGAAGTGAAGTATTTCTTTGCACGAAATAGGAATCCAAGTTTCTGGAAAGCACCTTCAGCGATCGATCTAACATGGTTTTCCCATGGGAGATTATCACTGATCGTAGTTCCTCGCATCGAGATACTTGAATTTGTGGGAATAGTTACTTCTAATATCTGAATACTAGATGATGATAGGTCGGCTTTTCTTGAAAAGAAACATGCCTGGATTTTCTAAGCATTAAATTCTACCAAGTTCATGTTACCCCATTCTATTATTTTTAACAAGTCATCGTTAATATTATTGACGTGAATGTTTATTTGAATTTTCGTTTCTCGAGCTGGTATGGGGACTCTGGAAGAGAAACTAGTACGAAGAGTACTGTCGCCTGTAAAACTATGTACTGAACAAGATGTTTTCTCGAGCAAATCATTGATATGAAGCAGAAACAAAGTAGGAGCCAGAACTTAATCCTGTGAAACACCTGCATTTATTGGGAGAATATCAGATGATACTCCATCAACAACCACATACAGAGACCTATCAGACAAGAAACTCTTCAACAAAGAACACAACTGAGGAGGTAAACCATAAGACGGCAGTTTATAAAGGAGACCCCGATGCCAAACTCGATCAAACGCTTTTGAAATATCGAAGGCAACAGCTATCGTTTCTCTGAATTTTTCGATTGAATGCTGTTGAATATGCTAAACATACGCCATTAAGTCACGTTGATGGCGAAATCCGTATTGTCGATCATTAATTATTCTTGATTTCTCTAGATATTTGATAAGCTTCATATTGATGGCTTTTTCCATGACTTTGGAAATGATAGAAAGCAATGCAATTGGTCTGTAATTTCAAGGTGAAGTGTTCTTTCCCTTTTAGGAAGTGGCTGAACTCTTGCTGTCCTCCAGGACTTAGGAAAAACCCCCAATTTATATGAAAGGTTGAATAATTGAAGTACTGGTGTCAATTCGGGGGCACATGCTTTCAGAACAATTGCTGGAATTCCATCAGATCTGCAAGCCTTATTCGTCTTCAGGTCCATTAAAATATTTCTTATTATTTGTTTGGTGAAAAATTATCTCAGGCAGAGGCAGACTGTCGACAGGCGTGATATTCGGAGGATCATTTCCCGTTGAGTCCAGAGTACAATTTCCAGCAAACATATTTGTAAATATATTTTATTTTTGTTGGGCAGTGGTGGCTTGTGATCCATTTTCTTTTGTTAGCGGGGAAAATGAACTAAAAGTGAAATTTTTGGCGACAACTTTAGCAAATGACCACAACGAACGAGAACCGTTTGGACATTCAACAAGTTTAATAAAGTGGCTGTTGCCGTTTAGTTATTACACATTGTATACTGGTGTGGGAACAACCCTTCGTATACTTGGATTCCCCAATATATTTGAAATGTTATTGATATTTGTCACTTACAATTTTGTTTTCTTATGTCATTGATTTTGTATTGTCAATTTAGTTGAATAAAACTATTAAAAAGTTCATAAAAACGTATATTATAACATCAAGAAGTTACATTGGTCCTTCGATACACACAGAACACGCTATGGAAAGCAGAAATGAAGATATTGAGAAGGAAAATACCTATGTTCGAAAAAGTAACAGGTGTAACCAAGGAATTCTACCAAGAAGATTGAGGGATGATTTTGATGCTGGATTGAGCTCGAATGAGGATGCTACCAGTGAACATGTTGTTATTGAGTCAGTGGTTACTCAAGAAGACCGTGATAATTATTCATTGATAAGTTGTCCCAGGGAAAAACTCCATAATGAAAACCGACAGACACAATCAGAAATTGTTGGACACTCAAATCCACGAAGTCCACCAGAAAATGCCTTATTTCAATGTAAAAATAACGGATCTGTGAGTTCTAGGATGTCTAACATTTCAAAGCTAAATTTTGATTTACTTATGATCCAAAAACAAAAAGAATTCGATGAAGAAGAAGCACGAGAAAGACTGAGACTCATTGAGAAGAAACGAGATTATTTCAACAAGGAAATGGATATCCGGAGAAAGATACTGGAAGAAGGAAATGATGAAATTAACCCATCCAATTGTGAGGATTTATATGGAGATCCTCTGAATTTGAACAGATGGATTGAGGCTTCGAAGAAATGTATAGATAAAAATTCAGAGAAGCACTCACACTTTCCACGGTCTGCTGATGAGATGTTACTGAATATCACCAAACAGTGCATCAAAAATTCGTCTGATACCAACAAAATTTTACAACGGCAGAAATTGAGAGATTTGCCATATTTTTTTGGGGAACTCACTGAATGGCCTATATTTATAAGCGAATTCAATCGGTCAACAGAACAATTTGGTTTGAGTGATGAGGATAATTTAATCCGCTTAGCCCTTTCAGTCCCGATTTTTTTTTAATTGGAGTACAGTAACAGTACAGTAACATAGGCAATTTTCATTTCCGTACCCATAGATATTGCACCACACGTATTATAACGTTATTATATACACTGAAGTGTATTCTGGAACGCAATGGTCAAAATCGAAATATATTTTGTATTGGAATAGATTTGAATCGGCCTACACTATTGGCGTACACTACAGTGTACGCCAGGACCGAAAGGGTTAGATAGAGCATTGAAAGGGAGAGCCAGAGACACAGTAAGGGCTTTGTTAACATATCCATCAAATGTGTCGAAAATAATCAAAATGCTGCAGCTCAACTTTGGTCGATCAGAATGGATAATAATGTCTTAAATGGATAAAGTGAAAAGAATATCGCATCTCAGAGAGGATAAGCTGGACTCTTGCATTTTCTTTTCAAATGCTATTAACAATATGGTTATTACCATGCAAAATCTTGACTCCCCTATGTATTTGTTCAACCCAGACTTGCTAGCCAATTTAGTCGAAAAACTCCCCCCAATTCAAAAGTACAACTGGGGAAAAGGACCAATGTAACAAAACTTCTCTCAAAATAACTTTGAAAACAATTAACCCAAGAGAAGAAGTTTTACTGACTGTCTTGGCAGAAGCTGAGTACACTGTGAATTCAAGACCATTGACACATATTTCTGTTGATTTTAATGAGCCAAAAGCACTGACCCCGAACCATTTTTTACTCCTCAGACCCGGAAGAGTTCAGACTTATGGAGGGAATAGCTTAATTACCAGAAAGCAGTGGAAAATAGCTGAAGCATTGGCTGATCTGTACTGGCGTCGTTGGATCAAGGAATATCGCCCAACAATAATTCAACGACAAAAGTGGCATTCTGTCACAAAACCCATAGAGATAGGAAACGTTGTAATTATTGTTGATGAAAAGATGGCAAGAAATGAGTGGTTGATGGGAAAGGTAGAAGAGGTGTACCCTGGCAAAGATGGTATTATACGGGTGGCTAGAGTTGAAACAAAAAAAGGTTTTTACACTAGACCAGTATCCAAACTTTGTGTTCTTCAAACTAATGGGTGAAGATGACAGTTCTTCACGCGGGGGAGAATGTTGCCGTTTAGTTATTACACATTGTATACTGGTGTGGGAACAACCCTTTGTATACTTGGATTCCCCAATATATTTGAAATGTTATTGATATTTGTCACTTACAATTTTGTTTTCTAATGTCATTGATTTTGTATTGTCAATTTAGTTGAATAAAACTATTAAAAAGTTCATAAAAACGTATATTATAACATCAAGAAGTTACAGTGGCCTTTATAAACGATTCCATTGATTAGTATTGTGACAACAATTTTCGAAATCATAATTTCCATGTTCCAAACATCCAATGCTTAACAGCTGTTTCAACCCACCATAGTCAAATATGGCCGCGAATGAAAGTGCGGGGTCAAATAAAGTGAAGAAAGTATGCAAATACTGCAAAAATAATGTCTTAACAGACCCTCAGTGCGTGAAGTGTGAAACTCCGTATCATAACAGTTGTGCAAAAAGAATAAAATCTTGCTGTGAAGAAGCTTTGAATGAATCCACCCATGAATATGGGGATGTACCCTATCTTACAGATAAATCATTTTTCAATGAAGAAAACAAGTTGCCGAGGCAGATAATTTTGGACAAGGACATCATAATTAATTACAAAGAAAATATAATTTTATTATTAAATGAGAAAATCATTGCATTAGAAGATAAAATATGCCGAAATAATGAAAAGAGCACGATCCATTAACATGCAACCCAACAAAAAATTATCTCACTAACACAACAAAAACAAACACTCTGAAACAAAACAACGAAATGGAGATGAAAAAAAAACACTAATATGAAAGACGATACACTGGAGGTAAATAATGAAACAGGAAACTCCATAATACGAGGGGATTCACTGGTAAAACTAGACGGACCATCTAAAGAAATTATGAAAATTCAGACCCAACAAAGATGCAACGAATATACATTTGGCAAGTTCCGACCTGGAGACCGAATTCCTCAAGACGTAGAAGAAGATGACATAAGAGAATTTCTGAGAACTAAAACGAAAAGGAAGCAGGACTCAACTACTTTATGGTTGCAGGGGATTGGAATTTCAAAGAAGATTCCCTCTTTCTGGCCAAGAGGGGCTGGATTCAGACAGTTTGATTTCAAGTTATATTACGAGAAATATGGAAATAGACATTTTATTGATGGTGAAGACACCACAAAGGAGAGACGTCCGAGTTCCTTTTTAAACAAAAGCCATCATCCAAAATAACTTCCCCAATACTGGCCAATGATAAATCACCAATAAAAACGATGAAACCACAGCTCTTATCTGAATTCAATTCAGTTGCAGAAACATCAAAAGGAATCTTGGAGCAGGACCAAGTGCTCAACATAATGCATTTCAATTATCGAATAAATGTGACTCCATCAACATACTGTTGACCACACACAAAATTGACATCATCTGCCTTGATGAACACTGGCTTAAGCGAGAAGAACTTGAAATGACGGTGATAAAAAACTATAAACTGATGTCTTGAGGCTGAAGCATTGCACTCAAATTACATTATTGAAAAAGACTTTGAAATGTGCATTGCCAAGATGAGACTTGAAGGTAAAAAGCAAGTATACATAATCACTTTATAACACTCCCGACAGTGACCTGAAAATTTTTGTAAACAAATTAGAATTGCTTCTTCATGATATTTACAATGGGGGTGCGTTAAGCAGTCGCTTAAAGCGGCAAATCTCAAGGGGCGGCAAACATTCGCAAATTTATATTATAATTGTTACGTAATATATTCACTCAAAACCGTCACAACTTTCCGTAAAAATTATTTTCCTAAGGCCAGTGCTCTAGTGCATCTGATTCCACTTTCATTAAAAATGATCGTAGTCGTAAATTACATTGGTCAAGGGGGTCAGTTTGTCTTCCAAGGAATTGCACAGAAATAATTACAAATGTTAATGTTGTAATTATTTGTAAATGTCTTCTGCTTATGTAGGGGTTGAAATAATTTACAATTGAGCTTCTTCAGTTCTATTCGTTATTCCAATCATATCTCATAAATCTCTGTTATGTTTCACGAGAATTGTTTTACAAATATTAGTTTGGATTACCTATATGAAATATTAACGGCAAAAAAATGGATTGGTCTTTGGTGGTGGAAGCACTATTCTGTACCTGACAAAGAGGCTGATAAAACAGTAAGGTGCAACTTTTGGAAACTCATGTATTAGTTATTGAAATGGTTTGTAGTTTTTAAAGCAAAAATTGAGTACCTATATCGCTTCTGTCAGTTTGGTTCTGGGATAATGTGTAATAACTGTAATATCATGCCAGGGGTAGCTCGTTGGGTAGGATGACGTTTCGAATAAAAGAAGAAGTCGAAGATGATAGAGTGCCAAGAGCAAACTGTTTTGCCGACTTCGTCTTCTTCCGAGTGAACAATGGTCACTTTCAAACCTGAAAGTAGCTTAGAAATGAGCACCTTTTTGAATCAATGTGTATAAGTAGTAACCATAGACTTGAGTAGGGGAGCAGCAAAATATGTGCATCATTTGTCTAAATGGAAAACTGATATCACTAATAAAAATATTATTGTTATATTTTTAGACTTAAAGAGAGCCTTTCTGCTTCTGAAAAATCTTGAAAGATGGCATTGAGGAAAATGCACTGAAATAGTTTGAAATCTATCTTAATGGTAGACTCAAATAGTCAAATATCCCCTTCTGGCACCAACAACATATATCATGCAGTTCCTCAGGGAACTACCCTGAGACCAATTGTTCATAGTATTTATTAATGACACATTGACCATATTCAAATTTGCAAAATGAAATTATTTGCAGACGTCACTAGGATCTATTTTGAATATTGATGTATCTTCAAGAAATACATAGTCATAATACCAGGTCAAATGCTTCAAATGATTTCTATATCTGGACTGCTAATGCTACTACAAACACAGTGTTCATCAAAGGTTTACAGCTTCAAAACTCACCACCAAGAGAATTGAAAGAATGCTCTTCATTGGGTGAATTCAAAAGCAAATGAATAAAGTATATAAAAGTTTATAATCTGTTATGGTAATATCACTACTAGTATTATTTCAATTTTATTTGGGGGTCATTTAATTATAGTATTGTCAGTGTTTGTGTGTTTTCTGATTTATACTCTGTACCATTTTATTTATTTATACTTATCCTATTTATATCTCTATAAAGGTTTTACATCCGGTATGTGATTCTGAATATTCATAAAGCTCGTAGAATGAACACACCTAGGCCCAATGAATAAAGTACCATGTCTTCAATGCCTTTGATTAGCAAAATAAAAAGCCGAGGGGGAAACAACTAGCTAAAATCTGTACAAGATTTAAAATCTTTCTGTTGGTTATTTGATGAAAAATGGGAATGATACTCTTTTGTGAATGAACTTTTTATTTGACAACTTCAGAATTGTTTTTATTTATATTCATATCAACTGTGAAACAAAAACCCGTAGGTAACCGGGAACTGGACATCTGGAAGCTATAGGGCGATGAAGTACACAACGGTGCAATATATTCAACACCCCCTCTCAACGTGGAGTACCTATGCCCATGCCTAGGCTCCTCAGATGATTTTCATAAGCCACCTTTGGAATAGCCTTCGTGAAAATATCAGCCATCATGTTCTGTGTAGGGATATATTTGACATCAATATCACCATTTCCAAACACTTCTCTCACATAATGATGTCGAATATCTATGTGTTTCGTTCTTGAATGATACACAGGATTTCGCATTAGTTTCTGTGCACCTTGATTATCATAGAATATTATGGTCGATTTTTCGTGTTCTGTAGGATAGCATATCTCCTGTAGGAACCTTCTCAAATATACAGCTTCCTTTGTAGCATCGGATAAAGCCATATACTCTGCTTCTGTACTGGATAGTGCCACAGATTTTTGCTTTCTTGATTCCCAACTTACAGGACCTGCAGAGAGTAAAAAAACGTATCCAGTATAAGATTTTCTATCGGATGTGTCGCCTCCCCAGTCAGCATCAACATATCCAAGTAAAGGATTCCTAGTCTTATGAAAATTCAAAGTATAAAATTCGGTTTTCTTCAAGTACCTCATAACTCGCTTGACAGCTTTCCAATGAATTTTTGTCGGATTATTGTCGAACTGGCTCAGAATACTAACTGCATGAGTTATATCGGGACGGGTAGAGACTGATAAGTACAGTAGAGATCCAACCGCCTGTCTATAAGGAATTTCTGCCATTTCTTGTTTTTCCTCCTGTGAAGAGGGTCCCATTTCTTTCGATAATTTCGTATTAACTTCTAAAGGAGTGGAAATTGGTTTGCAATCATGCATTTTGAACCTCTTCAGTATATCTTGTGTATATTTCCTCTGGGATATTGTAATCAATTTATGTGATTCATCCTGCTTGAATTCTATGCCCAAACAGTAGTGCAGGAGTCCAAGATCTTTTATTTGGAATTTTGCTGCTAAATCCCTTTTGAGATTTGAATATGTCTCATCTGAATTCGTGGCAATTATCAAGTCATCTACATATACGGCCATGATGAGAATTACATCTTCATCTCGCATAATATAGACGCATCGATCTGAATTTAGTTGTTTCAGACCAATGAACTGAAGATATTGATCAAGCTTCCTGTACCATTGCCTTCCTGATTGCTTCAACCCATAAAGTGACCTTTTGAGGAGGCATACCTTGTTTTCTTCACCTTCAGACACGAATCCTTCGGCTTGATCCATAAAAATTTCTTCATCGAGGTCACCGTTGATATAAGCCATCACAATATCCATCTGGTACAGGATCAGACCGAGCTCAACAGACAAAGCAAGTAAAATACGAATCGAACTTTGTCTAGTTACAGGAGAAGTTGTCTCATGATAGTCTATACCTGGTTGTTGAGCATAACCCTTTGCTACCAGACGAGCTTTTCTTCTGTCGATTTCACCATTTCCTTTATATTTAGTTCGTAAAACCCATTTACAGCCTATCACTTTCCTGTTTTGAGGCCTGTCTACTAGAACCCATGCATTATTCTGGACAAGAGCTCGAAATTCTTCATTCATTGCTTCTCGCCATTCGAGTACATTTTCACCTGACAGAGCCTCATCAACACTAGGATTATCTGGTTCTTCTATTGACATTTGGGCTTCTTGACCTGAATTTTGGACTGTTTCTATCATATTATACATCTTTTTCGGTCTTCCCTTCGAACCATCTCTGATGATTGCTGGTCTTCCTGGTCCTCGTTTGAGTATTGCTGCTGTATTTTCATTTCTCGAAGTTATATCCCCATTTTCTGACAAGGGTTCCCGATTTTCTTCTTCGATTCCGCTTTCTTGGCATTCCTGGTCTAATTCATTTTCTTGACTTCTTAACTGTTCATTCGTTTGTAGAAATGTAGTATTATTCATGCTTCGATCATCCAATTTTTCATTCATGTCACAAGTTTCTATGAATTTGACATCTCGACTTGTCACAATTTTTCTTGATGTCGGATCCCAGAGACGGTATGCTTTTGAATCGGTCGAATAGCCTACGAAAATACATTCTTTCGATCTTGGATCAAATTTTGATGTTCTTGAAGTTTTATTGAGTGCGTATGCCTTGGAACCAAATATTCTAAAATGGGATATTATCGGTTTTTTGTTGTTCCAAATTTCGTAAGGTGTTGTGTTGCTCAAACTGCGTGAAGTGCATCTGTTCCTGATGTATGCAGCCGTTGATATAGCTTCTGCCCAAAAACTGTGTGGGAGTTTGGATTGTTGCAACATGCACCTGGCCATTTCAACGAGAGTGCGATTAGAACGTTCGGCCACTCCGTTTTGTTGAGGTGTGTAAGGAGCTGAATATTGCCTTTCTATTCCGCTTCTCTCCAAACTCTCCGTAAAATCTTTTCCACTATACTCCAAACCGTTATCTGTTCTGAGTTTCTTAATTCTCCTCCCAGTTTTAGTTTCCACTTGACTTTTGAACTTCAGAAACGCTTGTTTCACCTCATCTTTGGATTTCAGGAAATAAACTTGGATCCATCTTGATTTGTCATCAATGAAAGTTGCGAAATAAAGTGCATTTCCCAGTGATTTCGTTTTCATAGGTCCACAAATATCTGAATGGATAAGGTCTAACACATTTTCAGCTTTTGAATTTGATTTTTGAGGAAACTTATCACATGTTTGTTTACTGGTGATGCAAATTTCGCAAGATGAAATACATTCAGAAACATTGAATTTCATTCCGTCCACTAGATTCTTAGTCATCATCATTTTCAGATCTCTTTCATTCAGATGGCCATATCGTTGATGCCATTTCAGTAACTCCTTGGACGTTGACTCCACCAAAGCTGTAGATTCACTCATTGGTTGGATATAATAAAGTTCCCCTTTTCGATGGGCTCTCATAACGATTTCACCACTTGGATTCACTATTTCTGCAGAATCTTTCGAAAAATGTGTCTGTCTACCATTGCATGCAGCTTTAGAAATGGATATCAAATTAGTTTTCAGGTCAGGTACATATAGAGTATTTTCCAAATTTATCGTTTTGATCCCAGATATACCATTATCAACTCTCAGTTTCACTGTACCTTTACCAAGAATATCAGTTGTTTTATCAACTGCTAAACGAACTTTCTGATCGCTTATAGGGGTGAAATTTGAAAACATTTCTTTATTATGACACATATGGGAAGTGGCACCGCTGTCTAGACACCATATACCTTCGGGTATTTGTACCATCTTGTTTGTGGACATGACGTGTGTTTGTTCACTTTGCAGAATCGGTATAAACTCCATCATGAATGCTTCTTCTTCGGCTGTGGATGCTGTCTGTAGTTTGTTACATTCTTTCTTCCTACATTCTGATGCTTTATGACCAACAAGGTGGCAGAAATTACATTTGTAGGGGAATTTACGTTTTGTTGAATCATTCTTCTGTTCAAATTGCCCTTTATTTTTCGAGTAAGTCTTCCTAGGTGCCTTGTTCCAATTTGGGGTTGATTTTGAGAAGAAAGCACTCTGATCTTCTTGATTTGCTGAACTCTTCCTTGCATGGAATTCATCTAAAAGTTTTATTTTCAAAGCTTCGGGTTTTGGTAAATCATCCCTTGCTTCAATGGCACATCTGAAATTCTCATAACTGCTTGGAATGCTGTATAACAGGAGAATGGATAGGAGATCATCTGCAACGTCTATTCCCATTTCTTTCAATTTGTCAACAGTATTGAAGAATTTGTTAAGGTGATCTGCCATGAGTTCACTATCAACCATTTTTGTGAACAGGAGTTGTTTCAGCAATGTAGCTTTTCTGGCAGGACCTTCAGATTGGTACGTTTGTTGCAATTTCTTCCATACTTCACTAGAAGTTGTGCAATGCTTCACGATACATAACTCGGATGGTAGAATGGATAAAATTATATCAGCTTTTGCCTTCTGATCATTTTTCGTCCAAACTGCAGCTTGTGTTGCATCAGCTGGTTTTGGAGTATCTCCATTTACATAGCCCCAGTGGTCATTCTTGATAAGAATTGCTTCGATCTGAATTTTCCAAGTATCATAATTTTCTTTTCCCAATTTTTCAACTTGCATTGACACTGCTGCCATTTCCAATTATAAAATTACCTCTTTATATTACTTAGAGTGGCCTGGGCCCATAACCTGTTGGTTATTTGATGAAAAATGGGAATGATACTCTTTTGTGAATGAACTTTTTATTTGACAACTTCAGAATTGTTTTTATTTATATTCATATCAACTGTGAAACAAAAACCCGTAGGTAACCGGGAACTGGACATCTGGAAGCTATAGGGCGATGAAGTACACAACGGTGCAATATATTCAACACTTTCAAAGACCTAAACGCATGACTAAAAGACTTAAACGCATGACTTAAAGACTCAAAACGATGACTTAAATGACTTAAAATTTTTAGGTGTACAAGATTGAAAGAAGATGTTTTCCCCTCGTAAAAAGCACATTGGTTGAACTTATCGGTAAATCAAATCTAGTTCCTTGGTAATTCAAAAGTTAGGTTAGTCTACCAAATTATTAACTCAACTGAAGAGGTAATGCCTACAATTAATTCGAAATCAAAACATGGATGTCGGAATAGGTACTTACTACATTGTTTATATATTGTTTGGGAGATTCTTCCACCCTGTTCAATCCCGGTTTGAGCTTTCCCTCCACAAAAGCATTTTGTAACTGGAAAAAGAAACAAATTACGTACTAAATTTGGTTTTATGTATAGTTGAAATACCTCTATATCACTGTCACTCAATTCTGAATCACTCGAATTCATGATTAAAAACCAATATAATTATTATTTTGATTTAAACAAAGAATATCGATATGTAATAACGTAAAAACACGTTTATTATGATTCCGATTTGAGGTTATGTTTCTTCAGAAATCTGACAGGTTGACACTGCAGTGTTGCCAATGACATCTACAAAATATCCACACTATCCAACCAAAATACCCGATACTTTACCCCCTTCTAAAGCTGAATTCATATAGATGCGAAATTTGCAAAATTCGTCCAAATAAAAGAGGATGTCACAGAGAAGTTGAGAGATTTTATAGCGCTTTTCATCTATCTCACTAATAGACCGCGGGCATATCTGACAGACGACAGTAAAATGATAGTTGTAGCAGTGAGCAGTGACAGAAAAAGGCCAGCAAACTCTAGATTGATGATTTTGCATTCACAGAACCCATCATTCTTATATAGCGAATTCCGTGATTCCAATTTTCACTGTCAATCCAGTCCATTTCTGAAGGGCAAAGTACAGTGTTGCTGTGTCCTTACAACCTTTCATCAAAATTTTTACAATATTTGTCCATTTTCACTAGCTCTTGAAATTGCCTTATTTTACCCGCAAAATCCAAATATCCGCAGGAATACCCACAGCTCAATACCACCGATCTTTAAATATAACTGGATGAGCATTGCCATATAGTAAAATTACGCCAACTAGTATATGACGTTTTGGAGCAAAGCACATGCGCATTTACGAAATGTCAAACATGGGCGTCTCCGTTGGGTTAGTAAGAAATATTTTCATCTCACTGAAAATGGTCTCGAAAATTATAGAGAGAGTCAAAACTACAAGAAACGAATGAACCTTCTTTCACTATAACTTCGCAACAGTCATGTAGCCAAATACTTTCACTTGAAAACTGCAAAGACTGAAATGAAATAACTCAACAACTCAACTAATAACTTGAACAAACCGACCGCCACTGATAAAATTGACGCTGTGACGTAATGACATTGACACTTTGGAGCAATGCACAGGCGCACTTACGATTTGGCAGGGTTCAATTTGGCGTAATTTCAGCAAGGGTCGAAAGCAACACTGCTCATCCAGTTTATATTTAAGATCGGTGCTCAATACCCCCAATTATGGTAATTACCCGCCAATCGGCAACGCTATGACTCTGTTAAATGTCACAGTTTTCCCAACTCAACATCCAGTTGTATAGACCAATCAGAAAGCTATCTGATCGTCGTACGATTGGATTTCGGATTTGTCATCCATCCTAAGCTTGGAGAGCTTGATTAATAATAAACGAAAGACTTCGCTCCGAGCAAACTGAACGCTCATGGCTCAATAAACGAACTTTGCTTCGGTTTATGTGATGTGTCAAAAGCATGTCAAACAAAGTCGAAAAGTCAGTTCCACATGTAATATTTTGATAAGCTTAATCTTCCTGAAATAGATTGTATTTTTTAATATATCCTTTTTGTTAACGTTTAAGTGTGTATTAGTAAGATTATAATGGCATTCAGACCATTAACAGAAGCAGAGTGTGGCCATGCAAATCCTTTGTCAAGATTAACTTCTCACATTACCCATGATCAAACATTTTCTGATAGTCATGGAAAAGTTTTACAAAGCAGTTCGGACCAGTTGGTTGAACAGTTTCTTCAGGAAACCAGGGCTGTTCCCCAAACATTTAGGATGGATGGTATTTAATATGATCCCAATAGTGTTATGGGTAGTTATATATTTCTTGCAGATTTAATGAGAGAAATGCATGAAATTGAGTCTCAAAGGTCAGTTCTTCCGCCCATTCCTGCTTCAACAGTCAAAGATCAACTACATGATAACTCATGGGCACTTCAGTATATTGAAGATGGAAAAAGATTTAATGTAAGGTTTATCTGTATTTGAATAAGAATACTTGTTACAAAGAATATTGCTTGAATCATTTCAGAAGTTATTTCTTATTTAAACACTTGGTTACTTTAGAGATTGAAATTGTTTTCAAATTAGTTTTTAGAAAAGTCCTTCAATTTAGTGTATTTATCTCTTTCAAACTCCTCTATCAATTGGGATAAGAGATAAATGTTTGATTGATAAATCAATCTTTTATGAAAGTTTGGAAACGTTCCTTTATACTAATCACCTTGTTTTGAAAAGAGCTCTAAATCTAATTACATATTTTGAGCTGTTGATCACGAATCTGAGGTCAAAACATGTGTTCTCTCTTCCTTTGGACGTTATGTCTGTTCAAAGTTCGGGATGGGGCATTCTTTTTTGCACCAAAAAAAAAACGTTAAGACCACTCAAGTTTTCATTCATTATGTGCCATTTACAATTAATTCCACCTTCTCCAACATCTTTTTTTGATAACCATTTTTTTCATCAAAGTAGAATAAAAATCTCCAAAAGGATTTGGTAGTTGAAATAAACAAAAGTACCTGCATGCCACCATGAAGGCAAAACACTCTCTTTTACCAAACTTCGAAGAGCCATAACTTTCCAATGAAGAATGAGCTCCTCATATTGACTTCAGATTTGTATCCTTCACATCAAAATATCTGGACACCACAAAAATTTCCTTACTCTCAAAAATAGATGTCTTGTGCCATTCATTATACAAGGCATTGCAAGGCTCTAGGCAAAAATCTTGGAGTGGCTGACATGTATATATTCTTTCAAACTATCAAATGGGTGAACAACAAGCATCAAGAACACTCGGTGGGGAGGCGTCTCGACTAGAAATTCAAATTTTCAAGTTATATCTCATCACATGTATAAGCAGTGGAGAAATTATGTTATTTACAAGATTCATATTGAATTATCGAATGACGAATGTTTGGTTATCATTGTTATTCACCCATATCGAAAGACATTGGACGTTTTAGCGCTATCTAGCAATTTCCGATTTTCACCCATAAAAAAGAATAAATTTTCATCAGAAAAGATTCGCTCACAGAATATAACAAATGTACCATTTATAAGGTAATAATTTATGGGTTGAACTTGATTGAAAAAAATCATGTCCATGTCTTGAATGAATTAATACTTATTATGAAGTAGCATTTGTTAGAAATCTTCCTTTTAGGAGACATCAAATAATGAAACAGTATGGGCTGAAATAATTTCACAGGAACAAACTCAGAGAGATAATCAAGCTCGAGCTGATATATGGAGTTCTGAAATTTTAAATTCTCATCCAAGTTCAGAAGATTTTTTTTCAGTAGAAGACAAACCTATATCAGCATACAATGAAGATTCTGGATATGTATATTCTAAGGTAAGAGTAATAGTAATCTATACTTCTATTATAAAGAGATGAAGTTTTCAACTTTGTTTCTTCGTTTTTCTTGTTTGTTTGTAGGGTGTAAGCTCCGAAAATACTGACCCGACTATGAAAATTCTTTCACTATCAGAAAGCTACACTATTCAGGATTGATGTAGGCTAGATTTTAAAATGATTGAACAAAAAATTCAGTAAAAAATAATAATATAAGTAAATCAAGTCGGAGAAAAGCGGGTGAGATGTGATGCTTTTTCAGCGTGCGCTGACTAAACGGTTCGGTTCGACGTCTACGTGGACGAAGTCGCGGGAAACAGCTAGTTTATAAACTGGTCTCACTGGTGTAAGTATTGTAAACTTCGCAAAACACCTTTCTCCAAATCTACTTCCTAACGAGCTATTTTGTGAAAAAATGGTTTGAGAGGTGTCCAAGCAACAAAGTTGTGGGTTATAAGCCATTAAGGAGGTTCGATAGTCAGGACTTGGTGGGGGGTGAAAAAGAAGGACAGAGTAAGAGTAACAGAGCACGAGCTGGGGAGAGAATATCTGGCAACGCTTTCCTGCGTCCGGTCTGAGAGCTGATTGCGGCCTTTTTTGTAGCGGCAGTGTTACAATCCAAAAACGATGAAATGAATATGTCTGAGAATACTAAAAATATTTTTCGCTGGAAAGGCAAATTTGTTAAAGAAAAAGTGCACCGCGCAATGCAACAACGTGTCATGAATGGTAAAAGTAGATGTAGAAAAATGACAGATGTTCCCATGTCAAATGTAAGAGGTAACATGTTTGTCTCGCTGAAATACATGGCCCAGCAAATGCAATGCCTACATTGCAGAGAATTTTTATTACTACAAATTATCGAAGGAGAAACTCATCATGGTCTAGCATCTATTTTCTGCATACGCTGTCAAAAATGCCTGAAAGTGACAACAGTGATGAAAAGTGGAGAATACAAAAATCCGTTACGAAGTATTAATCAATGGAAAGTTTGAATCTATCACTTCTTTCAATTACATTTTCTTCTTTCTGAAAAATATTCACATCTCATTAATGTTGATTGATGTCGACAATTTCTATTTACAACGCTGCGTCTCAAGTCAGAAGAGAACTTACAGAAAGGTTATGTTATTCGCAGAAAAATTAGCATTGCGTTACGAAAAAAAAAAAATTATTGACAAAAAATAATTGGTTGTGGACCTTGGAATCACAAAATAAACTGAAAGAATTCCGAAAGAACAACAATAAAATATGATTATGGCAAATATTCAACAGAAACCAACTACTTTCCGAGCTGATACCCCGACGGCTCTTGAAATACAACTAATGAGTGTGCATCTGGTTATAAGATGGCACTGTGTAATGGGCTTCGCCCATTGCGTGCCCATTTTCTCTAATTGGTTTTATTATCATTATTATTTTCGGTAGGATACAGACGATAATCATCGTCTGTGAGAATCTACCCTGTACTGACGATGGTCAAAGACCCCAAAACCAGTATACAGGTAATTTCTCTGTCTCAAATGTCAAGGTCAAAGCATTTGCAAATTGAGGCCCGTAGAAACTTTGCACAGATATTCTGAATATTCATCAGTTGTAATTAAATGACCGTCGGAGTATTATCTCTGGAAGTAGTGGTTCTCCATTGAATATTTGCCATAATCCTATTGTAAAGGTGATTGCGCATTTGGATTAATCCAAACTCTTTGTGCTCTATGTGTGGTTTCTGAATTTTGAAAGACTAAAGCGCACCTTGAACTCGAACGTAATGTTTGATGATAACAAAAATCGGCAGTGATGCAATGAAACAGGTGCAGGGTGTAGCTGCAATAGGTCCAGCGCCTGACCGATAATGAAAGAAATAATGTTCTAATAGAGGCGGCTCACTTTGTTATTCAATAAAAACTGAAAAACATTTCGGATGTCCCGATTATTATTCCCACCATCATATGAAGTATAATAATATATTTTTCATATTGGTGTTTCTCCATTTTCCTCTTCTCTTCTGCTTTGGGCTTTAAATGCCGCCCCTGAGGCGACCGACTCACCTACCTGACCCCTAGCGCGGGCCCTGGTTATTTGCGCCACTGAGCAGCTGTTCGGTTTGAGCGTAGCGCTGTTGCCAACACTTTCGAGTCACCCACACTTTTCTCATAATTTCATTCATAATTCTTCAAAATGATCGGTAAGGTAAAATCAAATTGGGTGGAAAATGATCGTTGATTGTTGGGCTATCCACTCATGCTAAATACATCTTGTTCCCTGCATTTTTCAATCTGCAGTCACGAAAAATGTATGAGGAATTGGACTTCTCCCATGAGAGCCCATGTTAAAATACCGGATCCCAACAACCATTTACTCAAAGAATCATTCGGTAAGAAGTAAAAAAAAATCGTACATTAATCTATATTCATTGGGTTATTGAAAATCACAAAATTATGCTTTTTTACGTTTTTATTACTTTTTTCAACAACACAATAATTGTTTTCTCATATACAGCTTAAAAATAAAATAAAATATAATGAAGAACATTGAAAGGCAAAACTATAATTGAATTAATATATCAACAACTCGTGAATCCAGTTCACAAAATAAGTGAATTTGTCCAACTGCAATTTCAACAACTTCATTAATTTTTTTTTTTTCGAATTCATAAAAATAGTTTGTTCTGGATATGTTGCTCGCACAAGCATTTGAATGAGCTTCTCACCATATGTTACCTACCAGTTATCATGTTTTATTCTGGAAATGAGAGGTCTGCTGGTAGGCCATCTGAATCCTAACCGCTTTTAACATTACTTGCTTTTTGAATTCGGTGTCCCGCGCTTCCAATCGAGCTGTCTTCTCTTCTCTTCCGTGGTATATATAATATTACTTTTATCATTACATATGATGAATAAAAAAGCATAACATTTTCAATGCCCAAAAGGGAAGCTCCGATGACATTAATATGGTTTTCATTAGAAATTGCTATGATAACATGAAAGAACCGTTACCGAACCTAATTAATACATTTCCCAATGACATTAAAAACTATCATCCCAAAAACAAAAATTGCAAACCCAAACAAAAGTTCTATGGAAAAAATAAGTTTATGATCAAATAGTAGGCTTTGTGGAGGGAAATAAAATTGGTAACAATTTTCAGTCAGGTTTTCGAAGTAAGTACAGCTGTGAAATTCCAAATGAAATATTCCAAATAAAATTCATCCTTATATTTTTTTTTATGTTCCTTTGAAATTTTCAGGGCAGATACTTTACGACCTGATTAACAGTCCGTTAAAATAATCAGTGCTTAGGCTGTGCTTTCACTCTAACAAATGACAGGATGTGGTGTGCATTCTCAGCACCGATTATTTTAACGGACTCTTAATTAGGTCGTAAAGTACCCACCCTTATTCCCTTTCTCAATTTTGAACTGAACATATTAGTGTTTTGAGTATCTCAACGATGGCTCAATACAAGTTTATTTTTACAATTAATAATAAAGCGTATATTGAATTTAATGAATGTACAAGACACAAATACTTTCTTTCTCGCAGTATAGTTGTCATGTGTAGGGCTCGGCACCAAAATATCAATTAAAATTTCTTCATTCCATTCAGAGAAAGGCGTTCCGTCATGTTGGCGATTCTTCGCTCACGGACTCGCTCACTTCGTTGGAACATAGTAGAAGGGTCGGAGACTTGTCTTTCATTCCACGTTCGGCGCTTTCTGAATTATCGGCAATGTTTCACACTTAGCAGTATCAACACGGATTACCCGAATAGTGCAGAATTCTTCCCCCTTTGTTGTGTTCTTGGAGACCTGTCGAACCTCACTTGCTCGGGGATCTTTTCTGCTACATGCTACAGTCATTATCGAAAACTCATAGAAATAGCTGTATCAATACAGTAATCAAAAGCTGTATCCACAAAACGCAGTCGGTAGTTAGTAGTTGGTCGTCGGCAGTCGGTAGCCAGAGATAAGATCCATGCGTTTCCATGCAGTAGTATCCAATTGCCGACTGTTAACTACCGACTGCATAGATCTTATCTTCGGCTACCGACTGCCGACGACCAACTACAGACTGCCTATTGTGGATACAGCTTAACAGATAAATACCCAGGCAAACTATAGCATTACCTTCGCCAGTCGGATCCGCACCAGTATGAGAGTCGAAACGTAGAACCGTTCAACAACATTTTGCACACTTATTAATTCTCGAATAAATATTTTTTTATTATTATTTTTTATATATTATATTATTTCTAAACATTCATTTCAGCACCAAACCTGAACGGAGATGAAAGTCAATTGAATGTCTTTGTATTACTATGATTCGAAAGTCACATTTAAAATGAAAAATGAAAGTGATTTTTTTTGTCACTGAATTCGAAAAAAAAGTTTTGAATTTGTCTAATCAGTATGATTTTGGGTAAATTTCATGGTCAACCACTAAGGCAAAACTCCAATGAGTGCCTCTATAGAATCGGAATTTAAAAATCAAGTTCAATTAAAAAAGTTTACAAATTCATTGATTTAATGGAATTTTTACGTTCGTTTCAATAAATGTTTTTTTTTTCAATTGAAAATGACTTCCATCTCTGGGGGTTCATCATGAATTTCACCAAGTAATATACTAATTGTGAGGCGATTGACAAAATCGATACCTTGTTTTTACGACTCGACTGCATCGAGATACACCTGCTCACTCCCAAAAGGACTATTTTCTGCATTTGATGATATGTTGGATTGTTTAAACATGCCCTAATCCTTTTTTGTAGTTTCTTCCATCTTTTTCTTGTTCTCACCAATTCTGATATACAATAGTTTATTACTTTCTCCGATATAAGACTCAACACATTCACATGGTATCTGGCATAGGCAATTTTTGAAGTCATGATAAACTTGTTTCATAATATTTTAGACAGTGGCAGTTGGAACCACTACAACAAATTAATATTCGAAATTATTTTGAATTAATCTTCCTAGGGAGAAAATATGATTCAAACTACCAGAATTATTCTGATCATCTGTGCGATATGCCTTTTAATTTTTAAATCACCTATATTTGTAACTAACGTTATCGCACATTCATTCTATTCGGACATTATCTAATGAATACTATAAAAAGCTGAAAGGGTTTATAGTATTCCTTTGATAATGTCCGTATAGGAAGAGACTGCAGTAACGTTAGTTACAAATTTAAGTGGCCTAAAAAAACAGGAAGTTTTATTTTTCAATTTTCATGATGATCTACTACCACAGAGTATCTGCTACTTTCATCAACTTCTAATTTTTGTTTCAGTTTATGAAATTTATGAGAGAGGAGGGTGAAGGAACACAGGATGTAAAATTAACAGAAACGGAAGCTCAGGAATGGACGGATGAATATTTTAGAACGGAAGGAAAAAGTGAAGGAGCCGACAAAGTGAAATCTATAGCTGCGGATTGGGCTGAGGAACATTTGAGATCCAAAGGTAACTGCAAAAAACTGGTTGTTGGCTTTGTTGAATGTTGGGATATGTCCAAGCTGAATGAAATGGATAAAAATAATCGGTAGTTGAGGCTTTGATAAGTTTAAACTGTCTATTTTACAATAATGATAATATTCTGAAATCTTTATTGGAAACTCTTCTGAATCTGATTTGAATGTATTTTTATAGCATTACTAATTTTCAAATGGAAAGTATGATTTGAACCAGAATTCGAAAGTACTGTCTCTTTACACCCACACAGCAGGTCAATAGGCAGACATCCGCCTGAAAAAAATATATCTCTGGCAAATACCAGACTATAGCTGTCTTGATATACGATCGGAATTATTTTATAGGTAACCTGTTGACAACCTGCAGAAGGTTTTCAAAAGTATTGGTGGCCATTGTCAGTACTTGGGTAGATCAGTATGAATATATAATTAGGTAATTGATGTTGTAGCATTTTTTCTTTTCGTGAATTCAAGAGGACTATGTATCCTTTTAAGTTAATTCTGTCATATCCTATGTGGCTGTTTTTGATTGCATGTCCTCATTATTTACCATTTCTGTGAACATAATAAAATGTTTCAATCAAAGAAAAAATTACTATTATTATTATCATCAACTTGAAACCTATCTGCAGGTGAATCAGTGCATTAAATTCTTGCTTCGCTTTCATGATAAAAATATATCTACCTATTAAGACACTAGCTTCGGAATAAGGGTTTGAATTATTGTTTCAATGTTAATTGTCGAGTATGCTTGAAGGACTTCAATCATATTGTGGTGAAATTCAATAATAATATACATGGATATTGACATGTTGAAAAATGAACAAATATACAGAGAAACTTTTTTTTCCAGAGGAAGAATTCAATTTGAAATTTTGGGATCAATTACAAGAAGAAATTAAGAAAGCATCCAACTCGGATGCAGATCCAGCCCAGCCATGGATAGACGAATTCAATTCTTATTATAATGCTCCCCAAAAGGTGAATAAACGGGTCAGAGTTATCTTTAATCTTAAGTCTCTTGAGGTCAAGCTCGTTTTATCTGGTATCATAAAAAATTTGTTTCAATGAGAATTTATTATTATAAACAGGCACACTCCACATGGGATTTTGTAATCTTGAACTTAACTTTCAGTTGATGAAATGATACAAGAAAATTAGATGGCATTTGTACGAAGATAGTGGATTTCTAGAGGACAAAATCATTGATTCAATTATTGCATGTTTGAATGTGATGTTTACTCAAAATCTAGTTTTTCTGATAATCATTTTTATTCGTTTATGGTTTTTGGGAAGTGAAATATTCACGTTTTCATCCATTTTTTTATTCTACGTATTCACGGGAATAAAAAGTCAATTATGACTAACCTCTACATTATAAAGCCCCCCACAGACCTCGTGATTTCTTGTCGGTTATCGGTGAACGCGACAGGCCTTCGTGATAAAACCGGAGTCTGTGGGGCAAGAACTGTCACGTCGAATTGTCATGATGGATATCTGCCGACGCTTGATTTTCTTCGCGACGGTTCGTCGGTTGACGGGAAAAACCGAGGTGTGTGGGTATTTCGTTCCAACGTGACAGTTTAAATGCATTGTCCTTTCACATGACGTTTTCACTTAATAATAATCACATATTCTCGAATTGAAGTAAAGAAATGGATAATATTGAACACATCAATAAGGAGTTTCTTATACAATTAATCGAGGCCTACAGGGGATATCTTTGTTTGTGGCGCATAAAATCAAGTGAATATAAAGACAGAAACAAAAAAAGTAGAGCTTGAAGTCTCAAGTCGACAATAAATTTATGTGTGAAATTGTTCTTTTTTTGAGCAACCATTCCTTCGTCCAAGTCCGACGTCTTTTTTTTGTTTTGCTTTCACTCAAAACTGCGGCTGCCTCCACCATTGCCAGAAGTTGTGACTTGTTCATCACGAAAACTGCTACTAATCATGAGGTCTGGGACTTCATCGAGCGCGACGGTCGATCACGATGGCCTGTCGCGTTCACCGATAACCGACACACCATCACGAGGTCTGTGGGGGTCTTTTTAGACAAATATCCTGACAAAACCAACATACAATATGACTTTTTTTGTTTAACTTTTATTTTCTTGAAAGTATCTTATCTTCCCAACTGATTTCTACCATTTTGCAAAATATAAGGTGTTCTATAAATGAACGGTAAAATGTTTACTTATATAATAGAATATAGTTAAGGTCGTCAATGCTGCATAAGTTATTTCGTTGATGACGTACCATGACGTCACTTTTACTTTTCCTCCCTAGGGAGGAAAGATAGAGGTAGACGAAAAAAAATTCATTTCTCTCTTATACTTCTGGGATAGTGAGGGTTTACCTAGATTCATTAGCTCCTTGGTGTTGAGCTCTCAAACACACAACTTTTCCTATTCAGCCAAATATTTATTAATTTTTTCAGGATTATGAATTTAGTGAAGATAATCCAATGATAGACATACAAAACCCATTGGAAATGGGAAAACAATTTCTAGATGAGGGTGATTTTCCTAGCGCTGTATTATGTTTTGAAGCGGCAGCAAAGAAAGAACCTGAAAGTGTTGAAGCTTGGTTGTTACTTGGTACAACTCAAGCTGAAAATGAACAGGTGAGTTTATGATAAAGGTTTCATTTTCATTTGTTTATGTATCAAACGGAAATAAGGTATAAAGGAATAAAAACGAGATGGAGATAACATGACAGTTATAATAATAATAATAATAACAATTTATTCACAATAAATCTCATTATTACAATTTTAAAATGAATAATATGAAGCTGATATTAATTGGTAGAAAATTTACAGAACAGATCTCAGTTGACGAATTATTAACGAAAATTAGAATCAAAAAAATATTCTACATACAATTCAACTCATGATAAAATAAACATCATTAAGTGATGGGACACTAGGAGATAACTGTTTTTTTTTTTGCTTAATTTCTCAAATGAGCAGACAGAAAATTATGAATAGATTTTTTATATACAATTGGTTTATTTATAGGGCCTAGAAGACATAAGAAAAATGGTTTTAAGTGTCTTGTATGCCAATACGCCACAAGCATTATATAATAATAAATAATAATAAATCTATTATTAGGATTAATATTTACTAATTGTTAATAAAGTGTGATTCAAATTAACCCCATGACAAACCATTATCATTGCCGTATTTTAAAATAGTGGTTTGAATTTAATTTATTTATCATTGTTCTGATAGTGAAGCTATTATACCATAGAAAGCAAGTCATTTCATTACTTATAGTTTAAAAAAAGCATGAATGTTTAAAAATGTCTGCTCATGATAAAAAAGACTAGTTTTACTAGAAAAAATTTAGTAAGCCCAAGCTAAATTTTACACAAGTTAACAAATTGAGAAAAAATAAAAATGCCCTTTAAAGGTGAGCCTTACAAACTTTCAAAAGTTAAAATTAATTAATTCCTATCTACTGTCCCTTGATTGGCGCGGTGTCCATTGAACATAACAGGGTTTCCCTTTCGTATGAATATGTATATATATATATATATATATATATATATATATATATATATATATATATATATAAAACGGTTACCAATTATTTCAAATTGATTTAGCAGTGATTAGGCGAACATATTATTTCGCAACTATGTGTAACAGAAGTTTCACATGAAACGTGTAATGTTTGTCTATTTTCGTGGTTTCAAAATAGGATATAACCAGAAGCTTTGATCAGAGTGATTTTTTTAGGATCCTAATGCAATTTCGGCATTAAACAAGTGCCTCCAATTGGATCCAACTAATCTCAAGGCACTAATGGCTCTTGCAATCAGTTACACTAATGAAAGTTATTATAATCAAGCATGCCGGATGTTGTTGAATTGGCTGAAAAATAATACAAAATACCAAGACTTGGTGCCGTCGAATTTGACATTATCCGGGCAAGTTACAAGTTTGTTAGTTCTGTAAGTGAAGGTGCAGGGCTGCATGTCTGCACACAGCTTTTCTCAAATATTATGGGACAGTTGATGTTTCTGGAGAAGTACACTCCATGTTGATGATATTTGAATAAAGACAATTGAATGTTACACTCTTAGATGAATAATTATATGATAAAATTGAATGAAAAGTGAAAAGTAACTTCTAAATATTACGTGAAAAATTTAATATGTTTTTCATTTACCTAGTTTCAATAAATGTGAATACAAATTATTTTAAGGGGAAAAAATTATGGGATTCATTCTGTCGCATCTTATTTGTGAAAAGGTACTTTTTCTTTACTATTGTGGTGCTTTGTACATAGCCTCCTAATATTGTTCAATTTGATATTTGCTTGGCTTTTCTTTTGTTCGTTAAATATTCTTGTGACCGTTGCTAATATTCTTGTATATATTTTAATTTTCCAAACTGGCATTTCAGTGTGTCATCTAAAATTTCAGAAAACTTTGTTGTTCGTAAGTACGTGAGTAACATGAATTTTTCTACAATATTTGAAAATCCATCATATTTTTTATTCATCAGAATTTATTGAAAATATTTCATTCTAATTCAGCCGTGGGTTTCAAATATTGTGTCTAGTTTCAAGTGTATGTCTTACAATTCTTTTTCATGCAGAGATGATCATAGGATAGTCCAAGAATTATTTATTAAAGCTGCTCAGCGGCATCCACAAGACATTGACTACGAAGTACAATGTGGATTAGGCGTTTTATTCAATCTAACAGGGGAACACAACAAGGCAGCAGATTGTTTCTCAGCGGCTCTTTCAGTCAGACCAGATGTAAGTATGTTTATTGTCATATTGTATATTTTCTCAGTTGATTCTGAGGGAAGTATTAATTTTGGTTGGTTGTGAATATATTTTTTTTCTCGTGACTCTCAAGAGGTGTAGCAAAGTATGTGTCAATGTGCTGATGCACTATTTTCATGAATAAAAATTACTCTAATTAAAGAATAAGATGAGATCAGATTAAAGCAGTATCGCCAGTTTTCAAGTTAATGATATCGGCAATATGCTCCAGAATTTCGTTGCAAGTTCTGTTTGTAACATGAAAGTTGAATAAAAAGCCAGACAGAAATAAAGGAGACCTGGGAAGCTTATTTTAAGGATATAGGAAATTCTCTTGAAATCAACACGTTGTTCTGATTTGGCACCCGAATGGATGCCTGGTTGTAGTCTTGCCCTATCTGGTGAGGATCTCAACACCCTTCCTAGCTCTGGCGTGGAGTGAGATGAAGGTGGCATTGGGGTTTTTCTGGATTTCCCTACAGTTCAAATAGCGAATGCGCTACCTTAAAATCAGTAAGACGCCCCAGAGCGCTTCTGTACCCAGACAATTAGACGACCCTTGGCCACACAAGGCTATGCCTTCTGGGTACACTCGAATGGGTGTTTGATAAAAAAAAGTATAAATGAAATCAATGAATAATAGGCAGGATAGATCACTCTATTAAAAAATTATATTGATCAATTATTTTTTCATAGCTTGAAACTCGGTTACAGGGTGTTTTGGTGTCGCTGATTAGGAATACGCATTCAATATAGAATATACAGTATAGTGCACGGATATTTTAAATATATTTTAACCCCATTTAATTGTGTACTTTCAAAAATCTGTAGTAAAAATCAAATGCTAAAGGTGCGAAACATTTTGTATACTTCTTAGATTCAAATTGTATGTTGGCAGAATAGTTTTCTCGAAGTCGGTAGAAGGGTCATAATACAATATGAACATTGTCTGAAAAATACGTATCGGAAGGCCTATCTGGGAACTAGATATCATATTAACTTCTTCACTCTGATCATTAATACACTCTAGGAAGATCTAGACATATATCTCTAGCTCATGGACGACCATATAGAGAAGTTACTTAAAAACAAGGTGTGCATCCTAGTCGTATGTTCGATGAGATCACAAATATATTAGCCTTTCCTCTAGAAAAATCCTCACGGTAGAAAGTCAGACCTAATGAAAACCCACAGTATGCGCTAAAAAAAGAGCTATATAAATAATAAGGAACGATATCATAATTCGAGAATTGCTTACGAGGTGTCCACAAGATCACCATTACCTGATAATATAATAATAATATAATAATAACAATTTATTCACAATAAATATCAATAACAATGCAAAAAAACATAACAATATGTGAATAAATAATTGAACCTCACGAAGTTATGCACTTGTTGTGAGGAAACATTATATTAGATTTTTAGATAACTCAAGTGAATATGAGAATATAAACAAAAATCATAATTATCAAAGATAAATAGTAGTGTAAAAATGAATAGATACAATATAATCATGACACAGGCTATATTGGATATTTTCTTTCAATAATATTTTGGAAATATAGTCTAGGAGTTTCAGAAATCCATGTGTTCACTTTTTTCTTATAAGTGTATTTCGATTTGGTAATTTTGATTGAATTTGGTAATTTATCATAAATGAATGGAGCCAAATATAGAAAAAAATTTTGTGACTTTACTTTAGATATGTTATTTTTTACAGTTATATTACTATAATTAATGCAATTTTTATGAGAAAATATATAAGTGAGTATCTTGAAACTGAATAATTGCCTAATATCCATTATTTTACAGTCAGAATATAATTTATCAGAAGAATATCTTAGGTTTTTATTAAATATGATTTTCAAAAACCACTTTTGTAATATTTCCAAACGCTTACGATATATTTGGTCAACTCCCCCCCATGATAAAATACCATAATTTAATTGAGATTGGACTAGAGAAAAATAAATCATTTGCATGTGTTTTCTATCCAAAATATTCTGTAAAAATTTGAATTTAGGTAATAACGATCGTAACTTTTTTATGACATATTCAATTTGGAAGTTCCATTTCAAATGTCCGTCTACCACTTAGATTAACCATCTTCCCAAGATATATAACGTAGAGTGAGAAAACGTCCGCATAATGAGATGGAGAATGTTTACATTTCTTATTTTGTATACCACGAGAGATGATTGGTTGAATTCAAATTGACAAACATCGAAAGGGAGCGGAAATTTGCGAAGCGGTCCGAGTATTGATTTATTGATACAGTTATTGGGTGTTGTTGTGTGTTTAATGACTGTTCCAATTGATTTTCGAAGTTAGTTTTCATTTTCGTGTGCAAGAATACGTTAAAATGACTCACAAATGCCTGATCTGCCAAAAATCGGGCAAGAAGAGTGGTGGGATATCATAACATCGGTAAGTAAACACAAAACATAGGCGTTTCATACATAATATTTCTGGGTAAAAGTTTGTTATCAGGACCTTGGCGAGTTTTGAAATAAATGTAATTATGTCCTACCTACATATTTCAAACAACTGAAAACGAATCTGGGTCAAAACATGAACGCTCTTCCTTCAAAGGGGAGTTATAACCTTTCAGAGGTACGAAATGAGGCATAATCTACTTTATTTTTTACACAATATAACCAAACTTTCTCGGAACACACGTTTTCACTCGTTGGGTGTGCTCTACTTCTCATTTTACCCTCTTCGGTCATTTTTCTTATAAATATTCCCATCCCTGACGACAAAATTCAATTTGAAATTTCTGACAATTTTATTTAATAAAAATTAGCGTTTCTCCTGTCTATCAGCTTAAGTTGAAAACACAAAACTGACCGAGTTTTTCGTTAAGGATTTGTATATTTGCGGAAAAGATTATTGACGGGGGTGGAACGAGAGTGAAAGTCTGTTATTGCCACTTGTAAGACTTTTTAACAGTTAAAATGCGGTATAAGTACTTATTTAGAGCTGGACTCATTTCATAAGGCTGGGGTATAAGCT
This sequence comes from Zygogramma bicolorata, assembly GCA_032362365.1. Classification (NCBI taxonomy): domain Eukaryota; kingdom Metazoa; phylum Arthropoda; class Insecta; order Coleoptera; family Chrysomelidae; genus Zygogramma; species Zygogramma bicolorata. The sequence goes on along the minus strand of JAVJAQ010003800.1, from coordinate 7,120,688 downwards.
ACTTTTAACGAAATCAGGTGTAAAGTGGATCTGGTGCCTAAAATTATGTATTCTAGTCTCATTAACAGGCAAGAAAGGGTGGATTAAGCATCTTCTCATATACTTTACAGGTTATAACTTCCGAACCAAGGAAGAGTGCCAAGTTTTCACTTTCGATTTGTGTTCAGTTGATGTATGTGAACAGCAGTTGAAAAAAAAATCATCATATTACATAACAATTGGCCGAAATTCAGAGTGAACATTTTTTTACCAATAACTTATTCAATTAATTAGGGATTTGATTCTACTTCGGAGGAAAAAAAAGCCGTAAAAATGATTCCTCGAACTGATTTATCTATTATTTCAGAATTCCAAACGATGTAAGAAGAAAGGTGTGGCTCGAAGCACTTAGCATCAGTAATGAATACTGGAAAATGGCCATAGGTATGTCTGTTCCAACCATTTCCAAACAGTGACTTCACAAGGAAATCACGGGTACGAATTATGAAAGTTACTGCAGTTCCTAAAAAAATCAAGTACGTATTTGCTACTTAAATAGAAAAAGTCGAAGTCCCACCTGTTTTTGCACCAAAATAGCGATCGGAAACTTAGTTTTATTCATCAGGTGCTAGGTATTCCACCTTCCCCACTTCTTTTTACCGTTTTTCAATATAAGTAAAATTTGACAAAAAGTCAACATGCGATTTTTGGGTTATATCGAAAAAAAGGACGCGCATCGCGATATAACCTCCACATCTCATCAGTTATTTTATTGCGAGTTTTATATTGAAAGCAGTAAAAAGTGATCGAGCATGTGGGATGATGTGTACCTTGACCCAATGAATAAAATCGTGTACTTACGAACGTTTTATTGGTGGGAACAAAAGGCGGGATCTCCGAATTGTTATGCACAAGTATAAGAATGATTCAACAATTTTGGCTATTTATAAAAAAAATGGCGGCCATAGAACATATTTATTGTTTCGGCTAGAGTTGGATAATTACAGTTACTGAATATACATACATATTCTACTTCAAAATTGCTTTTTATTTCATGCACTTTCTGTATAAAAAATCTTGCAATTCATTAGTTGTAAGTTGTTAAATTAAATCAAATAATGTTATGTTAGGTATGCACTCTGTAAATGAAACGATATCATCTGCTGCAGTATTTCACTGCTTCAAACATATTCGAATACAAGTAGGTAGTTTGTAATATATAGTTTTCAAAACGGAACTTGAGTACCCTATATGAACTGGTCAGGATTCTAAGGCCGAATAGGAATCACTGGCGGCCGAACTATTGCAGACACTTAACTGGAATTTGTTTGTGTGGCAATATTTCAATATTTAGATATTATTTAAACATAGCTTTTTATGTATTATATCAGTCAGGATTCTTGAAACTGCAGCTAATCATAGGTGCGGTTGGAAGTTTCCGTTTATGATAATTCATTTCATACCTATAAGTTTCACCGTATTACCAAACTGAACTCACTCAAACTCGATTTATGTTTTACCAACAAAATCGACATCATTAGGAGAACTAGGCTGGCCAAACGGCCGTCAGTTTTTTTTTGTTCGGTGTTGGAGTGAGTTTCGAAAGAGTTCCTGCCCTTTTCCATTTCATATTACCAAGTTACATAATATTTTCATCATGCATAATCTTTTATGAATATCATCAAATTGGTATTCTTTTGTTTTTCAGATGCTGTGGGATAAAGTACCAAGCCGAAAAGTTTCAGATCATTGAAGGAAAAGCAGATGAGGAAACGAATCTAAACACCTAATATATGAATGGAGTGTTTATTTTCACTTTTTGTTTTGTCTCAATACTATGTTGAATTATATTTCATTTTACCATACGCTTTCTTCATTTCTAGAAGTTGGAAACTAATAAATAGAAAAATGTAAAGCAATATCTACGAAATCACTCGTAGTCGACCCGCCCTTAGCTTACCAAATTAGTATCTTCGGAAGAGGGGCATCAGTTTTTTCTTCTAAAAATGGCAACTTGGGTGTGCGTCTAGTGGGAGTGATATCAGATTGGTGTTTCGGTGATTGATAACTGTCAAAAATATGTTAAACTAGATATCACAATAAAGAAGTCTAATAGAGGATTCAAGGTGAATTCCTAATAACTAGTCCAAAATAATTTCACAAAGAAAACGAAATTCGATTATCCGATTATGCAATATTCGAATTTACATAGGAAATGTTGATGTGAGCACTCATAGATAAAAAACAAGATTTTAGCAAAGAAGTTCAAAACATCTATTGCACTGACAATCCCATAGGGGAAGACAATCAGACATCTATCAGTGATTGCACATGAATAATACATTTTAGAATGCCTTTGAGATCGACTCAGTTATTTTACGTTTCAATCAAATGTAGAGGACATTTGGCAGCAAATGCGAGCTGGACAAGTAATCTAGGAATTCGCATGTGAGCTCTGAGTCACAAAGTTACTTCCATAGGAACTGTTACTGCCTGGTGTTTGCTGGGTAAAATTGAATACATATTTCACAATAAGAATTCATCATGAAACGAAAAAACTGTGATCAATTGAATAAACAGGTTTGGAGATGGAGATAGACATTTTCATTTGTATTTATTGAATAATTAATTTTTGTCGAATTCTACCTCTTACCTCTAATGTACTTTAGAAAAAAGTAGCTCCCTACTTATTTATTCAATTCAGAAGTTTTCGTACTACATGTTCTTGTCTATTTCTATTCGAAAAAATTGACTTGTTTTATCCACAAATTTCTGGAAAATTATCAGGCAGATCAGTCATAATGAACTGATGCATTTAACATTTTCATGAGCATATTTTACCATTTTTATGATTCAGCCACATGTATATTTGATTTCCTGTATCATTTCTTTCTCCAAATGTCTTTGTTTCTATTTCAATTATGCTGTTAGTATTTGATGAGGTTTATTGTCGTTCCTCTGAGGGTTTGTTCCAGCACATGTTGTTACCACGAACCGATTCTAACCGTTCTCAATCAACGCTATAATTGGTTCACTTAATTTTACTGATCTAACCTGAAAAGCAAGTTGAAAAAAGAGTAATGGCTTTCGAACACATTAGCCAAAAAATTTTTTTTGTGGCAATTGAAATTTAAAAACATTTGCACCCAATTTTATTCGAAGTGTCCGCCGCCCATGGCTCTTGTTTACAAATACAGCATCGCGCCCCTCTACCGCAATTATGTTTATTCTCTGGACACACAATCTCCATGTTGTGGGTATTGCCGTTATCCATCTTGAGGGGATGGTTAATCTAAGGTCTACCATGACTCCTAAATATTTTATCCGATCTACGGCAGTACGCTGATTATGACTATTATTCTCTCGAATAACTTCTCATAATTCCTAACAGGTCCCTATTCTTGCAATACACTTTCGGCGAGATGCCTCGTAGATACATTACAAGAAGAGTCACTACTACAAGAAAATCATTATGCCCAAGCGGTTATAGGGGTCGCCTTGCCGAGAGTGTACTGCCGGAACTGGAGTCCAGTTATTCCACATTTTCATGGTGAGTTGTAAAACTCCATTTCAACAACGACCAAGATCCTCTCCAGTTCAAAACTACACTGGTATCTGTTTTCGCTCTGTAACAGTGATCTCCTATGAACATTATTTGTATTTCACTGAGAATACGTTTGAAAATTTTTATCCGCTTTTACTACTACTTTCAGGATGCTAGATTGTGGAATAGGTTAGGAGCAACTCTGGCCAATGGTTCTAGACCGGAAGAAGCAGTAGATGCGTACCATCACGCACTAAATTTATCACCAGGTTTTATTAGAGCTAGATATAATGTTGGCATTACCTGCATTAATTTGAATGCTTACAGGTGAGTTTCCCAAATAACGGTAGTTGATATGTTATAATATGAAAGAAGAATTTCTATCTGAATGTGGTATTGACTAAAAAAATGTCTGGTGATTTTTCTGTTTTTTATGAATTTCACATCCGCTTGTATATCATGAAACTTCTATGAATGTCTATTCCAGCCTCTCACACTACCATTCAACATTATCAGTGAACTGCATGTACCTGGTGAAACAGTCAATTCAACACTCGCTTGAAAGATTTTCAGTAACCTCAAATATGTTCATTTTTCAAACAACAACTAATAATAAATCGCTCATAAAAATATTGATTGATTGAAGATAGAATATTTTTTGAATAACTATTGAAAATATCGTCAAAATAATGAAAATGTCAACTTTTCAATCAATAATATCAATCAGCAATAAACAATAATGATTGAGACTGACAACAAAAGAATTGAACTGGCTGATACTTGTTTAAAACCCATATTCAGCGAAAAAGTATTACAGTTTACTCTACGATTCTCACTTGCAATGGGTTTAGAAAACCGCGACACGTGTTTCGCTATACAATAGCTTCCTCAAGCAGGATAAATAAATTACTATCCTACAATACATTACTTGAATCCCTGTAGGTCGGACGTCCTCTGTCAAAGGAACAAATAGACAACTAACCAGGGCCATGATTTCATGAATGGACTTCACTCTTCCATTGTATCTACTATGGAGATGGAATAAAATAGTGCAATTAACTAGGTATTTGGATTTGACTATAACAATAAATCACAAGAAGAAGGTCAGGCCCTTGAGTTGGTGTATCCAGTAGTCAATACTGAGTCGAATAATTATAGAACCTTGACATGGCATTTCGTACGAATAATGCGTTGGGGATGTATATTACAAAAAATAGACAAAAATGAATCTTCATAGAGATCAGGAGTTTATGAACTAGCATGCGGGTCATGTCCGATATTTTATATAGGTCAAACGGGAAGATCATTCAACACACGCATAACAGAGGGTCATGAGTTTAACCATGGTTTCATGAAACGACATTTTGAGCGAAAAGGTTGGAAACTCAACCTCCTTGAAATTTTGGATATTCATTTAACGATCAGATTGGAGTAAATAGCTTACCGTTGTTTGATATGTTCCCGGCCACTTGATTATTCTACCCCATTCCTACAAATAATCACGGTATTTAATTAACCAGTAATTTTTGTTCCAAACATCACTAGGACCAATGAATTACGGTTTGAATATCGTTGAATATGTTACAGACGACGTCGGACCTTTTATTATAGAGGACCTTTGACCTTCAGGGATTTAAATAGTATAATACTAATTTATTCATCCAGCTTGAGAAAGCTATTGTATAGCGAAACACACGTCGCGGTTTTGTAAACCCATTATAAGTAAGAATCGTACAAGAAAATGTAATATATTACTACAGCAAACCCAGCACAGTTGAAAATTAGTGAGCAAGTGAATCCACAAGGAAGCTGTATTGAAAAATTCAGGAAATCACATATCATATGAAAATTAAAATGGGAACAAATTCGTTATTATATCATCTCAGCCAATTATGAAAATTCTAAGAATGAATGATGAGAGTGAAATCAAAACTTGATCTCCTGGTGATGGTGGGAAAAATCAAAGCAAAACACCTCAGAGCAATAATCTAGATGGTGAATTTGATGTATTGGCATTCACAGAGGATTGGGTTCGGAATAATGATATGGTGAACGAAATTTCAGAAGTACTCTATAGCTTCTAGTTTCATAAGAATATCTTCAATACGCGGGGGAAGCTGCTTCTTTACATTAAGAATAAGCTTCAGTATGAAGAAATAGTATTAATAATAGAAAATAGCTTCGGATAATTATTAGAATGTTCTGCAGTGGACATAAAATACACCAAAGTTCTAATAGTAAACATTGATCGACTCCCTCCAGTGACTTCACATTTTTCATTGAGATTTTTTAAGATATACTTTCTTTTCAAACAAAATTAGGAAAATATCAATCATTCATTTGAAAAGAATTCAATATAAATTTAATAGCCAACAAGAGTTACTCTCACTTCCACTACATGTCTGGATAACATATTCATGGAATCTCCAACCTATGAAAGTCAGATGATTAGAAATGGATCATCAGTTCAATTCGGAATTGAAATGAAATTCCTTGTAAACATTTCTCAAAGAAGGGAAAACATCAAAACTGTCAACAGAATAATAACACACCAAAAACTGATCACATTCAGGGATGAAATACAGAGCATAAACTGGAATATCATGCTGAAGGAAACTGATCCTCAAGTTGCCTCCAAAATTTTCACGGATGGTCCGAATATAGTTTATCTCAAAATAACAATAGATTATAGGAGAAAAGCATAGGTTAATGATATAAGAGCTGGCAGTAAACTGAAAAGGCGTTTTATGAAGGCATGTTGAACGAAAAACTAGATGAAGAAGACTACAAAAACTATTACAGCGATTTTCAACCTTCTTATCACCGAGGCAAAAAAGAAATTCTGATTATATCATTAACTCCAACAACGCACTTGAAGCAACATAATGAATATGAAATACACGTTGATCATAATGCAGCCCCGAACACATACTGGGCTTGCATATATTCCATAAAAAAATATGTAATAATTTTCTTGAGAATTGAATGAAACGAACAGGATTTTCAGAATGCAAAAAAACTGTATACGAAGTATTTTTAATCTCGAGAAGAAAGACATTTTCATGATGATATATATATATATATATATATATATATATATATATATATATATATATATATGATTGTGCATATTTTGCTATTACAACCAGATCTTCCAAAAATTTATCAACGATGAAATTCAAATCTAATATAGGACGACAGTCAATTTATCACACAGGAATCATTTTTTATAATAAATTACCAGATGCAATGAAGAAATATGGAAAACTCCGTTTCAAAGCCAACTTGAAAAAACATTTAATGAAATAGATAATTGGCAATTTTTCATTTATTTTTTTATTGCCATTTTCACTTTCTACAATGAAACAGTCTGATTTTATTGCCTTTTTTTTCTTTTATGTATAATATTGTTAGAGTTAATATTTTTCCCTTCTATAAACTTTGTAGTTTCTTGGGAAATAAAAGTTATCATCATGTAAAAAAAAAATGCCCCCAACGAAACTTGTCCAAGTACAGCTCATCCAATCCATCCTCGCACAAACTCAGCTACTTTTCCAGTTGCACACTGGTAGTGCAGACCACACATATAATAGTTGTTTTTTCATCTTACTATACTGCACAGAGATTGCTGGGCATATTCATCATTAGTTCTGTGCCAAGATGATCTCCAAATAAAAGTTTTTAAAACAAATTCAAAAAATATTTGATAAAGCATTTTGGTGCGATTTCGATTTCTTTTCTTTTACAATCTACATCTTGTTCCGCTCTGTATTTTGTAATAAAAGTGTTATTTTTATTATGTCAAACCATTTGACCTGCAAAGAAAGATAAAAATAATGAGATATATTGTTTATTATGACGATCATCACTATGTCGTGTAGCTCGTCAAAACGTAAATTAGCAAATAGTCAATATTTTGTTAATTATGTCGGTTTCATAAACTGTCTCTACATTTTGACAAGTTAATATTTGATTTAAACAGATCATTATACTCTCTCGTTTTCGTTCATTTTTTTTTAAACACCGGTCTGGGTGATATTAATAGTCAATTTTGCTACCTCTATAGAAGTTTCATTCTGGATAGCCCGCTGTTTCCAATTATGAAAGTGATTTTGAAGTGTAATGAAATTCCAGGTGTGCTGTTCTCAACCAAATAATTCGTCTAAACCGGTGGCGTAAAAATTGGGGTTTTAACGGCAGATTTTACGAAAAAAGCATGAAGTGGCAATGTGAATTTAATGCGCTGATGCATCCTATTTGAAAGTTGCCTCCATAGAAAACTTGAATAGCAGTTTATTCTTCAGTATAAAAATTTTTAAATTAATTTCAATCTGAAATAAAATTCATTGCACTTGGGTTCCACGATTCAATTTGTAGCTGCAACTCAAGGAAATTATTTTTTGGCTTTCTTCTCCTAATCAAAAAATAGAAATAATAACTTTTAAGAAAATAAAAAGAAATCAACTCTCTCCACAGAAATACCCCAGTTCCCAATTACAAGTTTGGTCTATGAACCAGTCATTAGTTATTTCTCAGGTGAATTTATCAAAAGCTACAAATATGTGGTGGCACCATTTATTACAATTATTAAAAATGAGTAATGAAAACAGACAGATTGATGACGTGTCTTTTAGCGACAAGTTGCCACGACAAATTGCATCGTAGAATTCGGGTTGTCTTTCTAGACAATCTGCTAACGTTCGCAGAATATAAATATTTTCTCCCTTCTGTGGAGTTTTAGGTGGGATGTCATGTATATAGAAAGATAAAATGTGTTATCAGTTTGACTACATTCGTTTATTTACAGTCTCTAAAATATATCTCTTTGAGGACATTATTTTTGTTTCAGAGAAGCTGCAGAACATTTTTTGACAGCTCTAAACCAGCAGGCTAGGGGTAAAGACGTTACCGATTCAGGTTCGGTATCCCAAATGTCTGACACTATTTGGAGTACTTTGCGAATGTGCATTTCACTAATGAACAGAGGGGAACTCAAGTCTGCGGTAGATAGGAGGGACCTTAAGGAATTGAATAAAGCATTTTTTATCGATTAAAATATCAACAAAACAGTATCGTACTCAATTGGACAGATGGAGTTTTGAAATAAATAAAATTGTTATTTTTTTACAGACTGTATTGATAACAAACTTATTCGTTTTGAATAAATTATCAGTTGTTCCATTATTTGTTTCATACGAACTACTTTAGCGAATAATTTCATTTTCCTTGTAAAATTCTTTAAAACAACACCATTTAAAAATTTATTCAGGAACTTGTGCGAGTAAGGGAAACGCCAGTTACCAGTTATGAGTGAAATAGAACCATTTGATCTCCTTAGATGGACACCAAATCGCGAATTTGAGAAAAAGGTACAACTGATCGAGGCAAAAGAAATGATGTCGTATTGCGCAAATTCGGGATAAGCGGCCAGTTGAAACTTAAAAGCAATTGGACGAATTTCAATGCCGAGTTGCATTTGATAATAGTGTGCTACATTTCCGACCTTTTATAGAATACTGTTCTCATATGTAGAGTACCGGCGCCAAAACACATTGAGGCTGGATTTCATTAGGAAAAAAATCTTTGATACTTAGCTTACAAAAATCTCCAGATATATCTATGACCATCTCCTCTTTTGATATCCCATCAGTCTTTTCACCTTTGACAGTTCTATCATGGTAGTCTTCTCGTTCATTTGTTATGAGCTTATTAATGGAATCACTCTATTGAAAAGAGATAAGAACGTCATACGGAGTGGAATCATTAATTTGCTATTGAGATAAAGTGAATTTAATTTTGAATTTTTGACAGTTTGAAGTCATTTATATTGCACAAATAGTTGTTTGCACAAGGAATAGTCTGTTAGCATTCTATATTTCATATATTAATTATATGCTATTATACATATCACTTGATCAAAGTAGCCATGTTCCGTCACATTGTATTAATAGATTTCGAGATTTTTTTTGAGATTTTTGAGAAAGAGAGAGGCAAGACGGTCAACAATGCCAACATGAACACCCTATGAAAACTCGATTAGACGAGGTCAAGCTTAGTAGTTCTACCCAAAATTTTACTTGTAGGATAAGGATGAAGTATTGATTATTCCTTCTGTTAAAATCTAATTTATTGCCTAAAAAATACAAAATATAATCAATTATACATTCAGACAAGTCTAGGGAAAGTATAAGCCAAAACATATCCACATTCCTATAAAGTTGATTTTACAATATAAAAATTCATGTGTCCACAAACTTCCAAAGACAGGGAACTGTAATGAAACAAGGGCTGCCTTAACATTAGTAATCCATTAGAACTGTACATAAATACGAGTCTCTACCTGAGCCATAAAAGAATGTCTAGACATTTGATTCATCTGCCAAACACCAATTCATGCTAAAAAATAATTTCGAGAAACTACCTTTTATGGTATTAATTCAACTCCAAAAATGTTCAAATAATCTGTATGTTTTGCAGTGCGTTCATTCAGGTACTCGATTTTTTATCGATTTACACTCAAAAGTTCCTTTGTAGTATTTACTATCAACCAGTCGTCAAATGTCGATATAATTTTGTAGATATATGACTATCCCAAAGGCTACATCTTGAGTCAGTTGCTTTTGGTGTCGTCCTCCGAGGGTTTATGGGCTTTTTTGCGTTTCTGAGCAAATATTTCTCTTTCTAGGCGTGTTTGAAGGTGGGTATATAATTTGTTTGAATCTTCAATTGTACTCTGCAAAAGAAAGAATATATTTTGGTTATTCATTCGAAGAAGCACTTCAGCTTACACTAAAATGGCTGCAAATGCTATATGAGTGTATACAAGAGAAGGAAAAAATAACCCTTCCCTAACACTGTCATACATAGAACTGCATGTACTCCTTTAAATCTAATGGAACAATTCCATTGGGGGGGCAGATACGTTAGATTAGGAGGAAGTTTTATATCCACTTCTGAACTGTCATATTTCAACAACTCAAAAAGGGTTGACTATTATTTAACAAAGTATCATATATATCATAATACTACTACTACGTACAAATATCACAATTTTAAAAGCAATATACAGACACATCACATCTAAAAAAAATTAAAATATCAATACGACCTATCCTCCAAAGATTTCTGTAAAACATCTTTCAACAAGGAAAATTTTTCATTTCATTCTGGAACATTTTTTCAGATTCAATATCTTTTTAATCGAAAGTGGGAGTTTATTATAATAAATACATGCATACGTTTCAAGATATATATAATTACCACCAAACACTCTTCGCGATATTCAAATAAAAAATCGGTCTTGGTATTCATTTTTGAGCAACACATATTCTATTGAAATCTCTACCGTAACCCAAAGAGATAAATAAATATTCCATCGTAAACATTTTTTTTATAAGAATCCATTATTGTCAGCGAGATCAATTTCGTCAGGGTATTATTATTTTTTGTTAAAAATATGTCAATAACAGTATTCAATATCAATACATAATAACCTATTTGACCCTTGTTGGAGCATCATTCAGTGTGGACTCAGTAACAGTGCACTATCCTGTGAGAATAAAGTTTTGTAACAATTTTGAATTTGTTGATCGTTGACAAATACTACAACTAGTAAGTTCCCAATAGTGACAACTGAGAAAGACATGATATTGTCATATTTAACAACCACACAACATTGTCGGTAATTATCCTCATTGCTTCTATTAGCTGTTTTAAATAGAGAAATGATTGGCTCTCTCAAACTCTTTTGGAAAATACCCCAGTGGGGTTAAAATAGTGTCAATTATTTGCTCAACAACTACTATTGACAAATCATCCGGTTCACTGGAGTATATATACTTCATTGATCTAAGTGCATCATGAATTTCACCATCAATGATTGGCACGTTCTCCAATGGATGCACAATATTAATGTTTGTACTGGTGGTGTAAGGTAATGTTAAATTTTCACCTAGGTAGTTATTGATTGCAATTCCAACAGTACTGCCAAAATGATGAGCAAATAACTCTGCCATAGCAGGTGGATCTTTAATGACAGCTGACTCATAGAGTGAGATTGCATTTTCCGTAGCAGAATTTGTTTCACTTTTTCTTCTCAGTTCAGTTTATTATATTCAACGTTACTTTAGTGTCGGTACTGACGTCGTTTATATTCGAGGGGTGATAAATTATATTTTTTGCTTGATTTTTTTTGTGTTTCCTCTACCTAGTTTTGTATTCAGACATACTGGAAGGGTATTTTCTATATCTGGCTACATCGTCCGAAATCCACAGTTTTGTGGTTTGAGTCCAAATTGCACGAGCCCCGCCTGGCGCGAGCATTATCGGGTTACCATAACTACTTCTTGAAGTATGACTAATTATCTTCCCATAATTGGTCTCAATAACTGGTTTGGGCTCTCTGTCACTATTCAACGTCAAAACCGTTGAATAGAGCTCAATACTGATATAATCAATTTTACCCCTGAAGATGCTAACTTGGTTAGCGGAACGCGCACTGTGTTACATAACTTGACACCCTATAGATACATATCGTCCATTTAATTCTGTTCTATCTAGTTACTTTGCAAAAAAAAGGTTGTTATTATTATGAGAGTGAATGATAATAAAAAGAATCCTATTGTCAAGATTAGTTTTCTTGGTTTAAAATTAATTCAATTCCAAGTAGAAAAGTCAGGTCCTTCGAGTAGAATTTAAGAAAGCTCAGATCCAATTATAACAACCAGACTGGGTCTGAACTTATGGTCCTTCGAGCCGGATATTGGATTAGTTAGTTCGTCAACACCGTGACCAGGCATCCTCAAGCAGCGGAAATCAACCTTCATCTAAAACTGGATTATCAAGAAGAGATTCGAAATAAGAAGATAATTTGCAATTTGGAAATCCTTTTGAATCCCATTCCATATCCTTTCACGAATAAGTGTCTCAATTTCTTTAATAAAAAAAAACGTCTCTGTTCAAGTAACGTGGTAAGGCAATTTTACAAAAATTTCATAGATATTTCAATTCATTCATAACATCCATTCAACATACATTCTAGAACTCATCAATTCAATTCATAATCATGAATGAAGATTTGAGAACATTAATCAGTCAAAGGGGCATTCATAAGGCTCAATTGACAAGATTTGTGACATTTATTGACAATTCGAAAACCGACACATCAAAAATTTCTGAAATAAGTAAACGTTTATCGAAACTCGATCTTGTATGGAATTCTTTCAGTGAAGTTCAAACACGAATATTGGATCCAACACCAGAAAATTCTGCTGAACGAGAAAAATTTGAAGACAAATATTTTGAGTCAGTTACTCGGGCAGAGGAGTATGGTTCCAGAACAAGTGAACAAGTTGCAGTTTCTAAAAATGTAGCACTTCCTCAAATAAGGTTGCCTGAATTTTCAGGTTCGTATGAAAATTGGTTCAATTTTTATGATACATTTAAAACATTGGTTGACGATGATAAAACATTGAACAATATTCAAAAATATTATTATCTTCAAGCATCTCTCAGAGGTGAAGCAGCTGAGGTCATCAAATCACTCTTGGTTTCGGAAATGAATTATCCCACAGCTTTAGAATTACTAAAATCACGTTTCGAGAATAAAAAGGTTATAAGAAAGTCTCATCTCAAACATATTTTTGATTTGCCCTTGGTGGTAAGAAATTCACACACTACCTTGAGAGAATTTTCTGACAATTTTAAAAAGCATTTTCGATCGCTGAAAAATCTTGGTCTGCCAGTAGATAAATGGGATGCAATTCTTATTTATCTGCTCACTTTTAAATTAGATCATAATACAAGACAAGAGTCGAGTGAATCAGATATGCCTACTGTTGAAAGTTTTATAGAATTTCTAGCAAAAAAATGTCAATAACTAGAGTCAATGGATAGTAAACCACCTACGAATTCATATTTTAAAAATCCTATTGAATATAAAAGTTGCGTTCATTCGTCAATGAATGAGTCAGTAACGTGTCCATTCTGTCACAAAGATCATTATTTAGTTTCCTGTAAACCATTTCTTGGAATGTCGCCTCAGGATCGTTTCAATGAAGTTAAAGTTATAGGATTATGTACCAATTGTTTAAAGGCTGGACATTCAAATACAGAGTGTCGGGGTAAAATGTGTAAAATCTGTAACAAAAAGCATAATTCACTTTTACATTTTGAATTTTCAAAATATTCTCAATATAGTGCACTATCACATCTTGCTCCAAATATACAAACTCAATTGCATGAGTCACAGAATACAGCAACCCATAAATCTGATGATGAAAATGAATTTACTGTTGCCAATTCACCTATGCTTTCTTCAACCCATTCATTCAAAAACCCGGTAAGAATTCTTGCTGATCATGAAAATATTTCATTTACTCCAAATGTAATGAATTCAAATGAAGCAATTGAATCGCAATATAACAATCGAGTAATGTCAGCAAATTGCAATGAAGAATTCGACCGATTTATCATTTTATCTACCACAATTTTATTCATTTTGAACTCTAAAAATGAACCAATTCCATGCCGGGCATTATTAGATAATGGTTCGCAGTCAAATTTCATCACCAAAGAGTTATTTACAAAACTTGGTTTGAAATCAGAAACCAGTAATCTTCCTGTTGTTGGCATAAATTCTTCGCAAATTAATATATTGGAAAAAACGACAGCTCAAATCAAATCATGTCACAATAACTACGCAACCACTCTCCCTTTTATGGTAATAAACAAAATCACGAATAATGTTCCTCAAATATCAATTGATACTTCTGGATTGAACATTCCAAAAAACATCAAAATGGCAGATCCAAACTTTTGTGTACCAAGTAAAATTGGTTTATTGATTGGAGCTCATGAGTTCTTCAATTCTCTATGTGTTGGACAAATTAAATTGGGTCATAATAAACCTGTATTGCAAAAAACAGTTTTTGGGTGGATTATATCTGGGCCCATATTGGCTAATTTGCACAATAAAACTCAGTGTAATTTGATCACAAATAAGGATTTGCAAAATCAACTAGAGAAATTTTGGTTAGTAGAACAATTTCCACCACAAAGTCATTTTTTGGAGGAAGAGATTGAATGTGAAAATCATTTCATCGAGACCCATAAACGTGATAAAATAACAGGAAGATTTCGAGTTGAGTTACCATTTCGCAATAATTATATGCAACTGGGTGACTCCTTCACAATGGCTAGAAAAAGATTTCTTACAATTGAAAATAAATTATTAAAAAATTTCAATTTATACAAGCAATATTCCGAATTCATAGATGAATATTTACGTTTGAATCATATGTCACAAATTAATCCAGAATTATTAAAGGGTCAAAATCATATGTATTTGCCTCATCATTGTGTTACAAATAGTTCTTCATTAACCACCAAATTACGAGTAGGTTTTGATGCTTCAGCAAAAACATCATCTGGTCTCTCTCTAAATGATGTGCTTAAAGTCGGTCCAACCATACAGGAAGAACTTTTTTCAATTATTTTACGTTTTCGTAGACATCCTGTGGTTATAACGAGTGATATTTCCAAAATGTACAGACAAATAGAACTTGATCCAGCACAGCGTAAATTCCAGTTGATTTTATGGAGGTCAAATCCAAATGAGGAATTGAAACATTTTGCTTTGAATACTGTCACATATGGAACAGCATCAGCGTCTTTTTTGGCAACTCGTTGCTTGAAACAGCTTGCAATCGAGAATGAAAAACAATATCCTATTGCTTCACAAAATATTCTTGAAAATTTCTATGTTGACGACCTCATAACTGGGACAGATAGCATAGCTTCTGCAAAAATTTTAGTCAAAGAACTGAATATTATTTTCAAACAAGAATGTTTTCAGTTACATAAATGGAGATCAAATCATATGGAAATATTTTGTGAAGAAAATGGGCAAAATAAGTTGTTTCCAGAAAATTTAATCATCACTGATAATGAAGTTCATAAAATTTTAGGTATTGAGTGGAATTTTCAAGAAGACATATTTCAGTATAGGATTGAGTCTATTTCTGAAGTTTATAAAAACATTTCAAAGCGAAAGATAGTATCATTTATATCAAAAATTTATGATCCTTTAGGGCTCATTAGCCCAGTCATCATAACTGCCAAACTTCTGATTCAACGGCTTTGGAAACTTAATTTGAACTGGGACGAATCTATACCCACTGCATATTTCACTATATGGAATAATTCGTACTCTCAACTCAAATATCTTGAAGCAATTAGAATTCCACGTTACATTTTGCTTGATGGATTTGAGAAAATTCAAATCCATGCTTTCAGTGACAGTTCAGAATATGCCTATGGAACATGTGTTTATGTGAGAGCTATATCATTTTCCGGTCAGATTTATGTAAATTAGGTAACATCAAAATCACGAGTGGCACCGTTAAAATCTATTACTATACCTAAACTTGAGCTTTGTGCTACACTTCTCATGGCCCGATTAGTCAACAAGTATAAATTCGGAAGAAAATATTGCAGATATAATCTCGAGGGGAATTGAGCCTATCCATATAGTTAATTTAGAAAAATGGTGGCATGGACCCTCATGGTTACGAAAATCCGTTTTAACCATACCTACTTCTACATCAAAAAACGTAGAGGTTATTCCAGAATTAAAAGTAATTTCTTGTATATCGACATATAACATGGAATTGGACATTTTTGAAAGACATTCATCTTTCACAAAATTACTTCATGTTATGGCATACTGCCTGAGATTCATAAATAATACTTCTAGAAGAAATAATCCAAAACTACTAGGTAAACTCACAATTATTGAATTAGGTCATAGTGAATCTCGATTGGTTCAATTAGTTCAATTAAGTGAATTTTCTGCTGAATTCCGTGCTCTTGAAAATCAGAATGAAATTCCAAAAAGTAGTAGTTTTAATACCTTGAATCCATTTTTAGATAACGGTATTATTAGAGTGGGAGGTCGTCTGAGAAACTCTAATTTAAAATATGAGCATAAATTTCCCATTGTTCTTCCATCACATCACAAACTGACAATAATGATCATTGATCACGAACATAAAAAATTGTTTCATGCTGGTATGCAAGCAACATTAGCCAGTATTCGATCTAGATATTGGCCTCTGAAAGGAAGGCAAATTGTGAGAAAAGTTTTGCGAAAATGTCTCATATGTTTCAAAATGAGACCATCATTTATTTTTCCAAAAATGGGAGATTTACCAGAACCAAGAGTGACGCCAAGCCGTGCTTTTTCCTACTGTGGCATCGATTATGCAGGTCCTTTTTCTTTGAGAGATGGTAAACTACGGAATAGAAAGTTGGTAAAGTGCTATATTTGTATATTTGTCTGTTTTGCCAGCAAGGCGGTTCATTTGGAATTAGTGAGTGAACTCACTACAAATGGGTTTTTGAATTGTTTAAAGAGATTTATATCTCGACGAGGTCTGTGCACTCAAATTATGACAGACAATGATACAAATTTTGTTGGTGCTGATAATGAATTGAAAAAACTATATAACTTCTATAAAGATGATCAGATTCGTAATTATTTGATAGAAAATAAAATATCTTGGGTATTCATAGCAGCACGATCACCCCATTTTGGTGGATTGTGGGAAGCTTCTGTGAAAAGTTGTAAATACCACATCAAACTTATAACTTCAGGCTCCAATTTAACTTTCGAAGAATTTTATACTTTACTTACTTAAATTGAGGCAATTATGAATTCCCGCCCCTTATATCCTTTATCATCAGATCCAAATGATCTCGAACCCCTCACACCTGGCCATTTTTTAATTGGTGCTCCAATGAACGCTTTACCCCAAGAAAATGTAATGGATGAGAGGATCCCATGTCTCTCACGATTCAAGCGTATCCAGCAGATGACACAGCATTATTGGCGGCAGTGGTCAAAAAATTATCTGAACGACTTGCAACAGAGAAACAAATGGAAATTCAGTGTATGTTCTCCTGATCTCATCGGTTCGTTGGTGTTGCTGAAAGAAGAAAATACTCCACCCCAATACTGGCCCACAGGGAGAATCATCGATCTGCATCCCGGACATGATGGCACAGTGCGCGTTGTTAGCATTAGAACACATAGTGGTGTTGTGAAACGTGCATTGAACAAATTAGCATTTTTGCCTCTAGAAAAAGGCTCCTGATTGAGCACATTTTTATTTGTTCTTTTGAAAAATTACGTTTTTTCAAGGGTGGCGGTATGTTACATAACTTGACACCCTATAGATACATATCGTCCATTTAATTCTGTTCTATCTAGTTACTTTGCAAAAAAAAGGTTGTTATTATTATGAGAGTGAATGATAATAAAAAGAATCCTATTGTCAAGATTAGTTTTCTTGGTTTAAAATTAATTCAATTCCAAGTAGAAAATTCAGGTCCTTCTGAGTAGAATTTGAGAAAGCTCAGATCCAATTATAACAACCAGACTGGGTCTGAACACACTGAGTTCGAGTATTTCCAGTTGAGTGTTTAGGTAAATGTGCAATGCATTCATTGTGTCACTGCAATTCACTATTTCTACACAGTTTTGTACAGATTCATTCGAAGGCAGATAACTTCAATTCTAATAAAATGATAAAATTCACTTTTTCAAAAACTTAGCAACAATAGAGTTCAATTTCAAACTTGAGATTCAATTCTTATCAACTATCAATTCATAATATTCAGGGCCAGTTTTCCAATACAAGATAAATGAGTCATCTGTCAGACGGAAGAAATGAGAGGGCGCGCATGATTAATGTTTGGAAGTGATAAGGATGAAAACTGTTGGTTATTTTTATCTGATAGATATCTTGCATTGAAAACTCGGTCCTCAGTATTTTTCCAACTCAAGCAATCCTTGTTTCCCAGACGAATCAATTGAAAAATACAATTGATATGTGAACCCCAATTCTTTGAAAAACCTTGTACAAAATTCAAATTGCAAACTAAAACAAATATATGATTGGAATCATTACTGGTGTGAATTTAGCGTCCATTCCGAACGGCCAGTTTCCCCGGAAACGCCCGAAGGCGCTGACCAGTAGCGTACCAGTAGAAATTCAATTTATATCTTTATGGTATAATTACACTTTTACGTCCGAAATTTTCACTACGACGGAAGACCAAGGGTGGAAATTTCAACCCTTCTAATTTGCGTTTCAGTTTCGATTGCTTCACAGGGCTGCGTTTATATACCTAGAGCGAGCGACAGGGCGAGAGCGTCGATTTCCATGAGGTCACACCCAAAGTACATTCTTGACTTTATGAACGACTAGCCGACCCATGCCCACTTCGTTGGGAATTAATTATCATTGGAATAAAATTATATTTTGAATTTCTTAGTACCAAGTTTTATCAGGTTCGTCACAAGGCTCAGCCTTCTTGGCGCACTCGAAAGAGTGTTTGATAGAAGTCGAAAATCTTACAAACCCCCTTTTTACCCCTTTAGGCGATGAATTTCAATAAAATACGAAACATGTCTTCCACCAATTCTGTTGAAGAATGTTTGTGCAAAATTTGAAGTAGATTGGACACAGGAATCCCGTTGCATACAAATTTCTTTGAGTTTTATGATATATAATCACTGAACGAAAGAAAAATATCTTTTAATTCTAATACGACAATAAATATTTGAGACAAATTTAAATTTTATGCATATTCGCTGTTGTATAATACATAAAAAAAATCAGCATTTCTGGACAAATGTCTATTTCAGAGAGATTTGTTCTACTCTAGATTAAACGTATTAGGTTGAGTTTTGACTTGTGATAATATATTATTTTGTACAATTCAGTTAGACCTTTTTATGTTTGTTTACTTGCTGATATATTTCAAGGAGGGGGTTCCTGCCTGGGTTCTGTTAAAAAGAATGTCATTTCACTAGGATGGTTGACAAGAACAACATCGGATTCAATGTGGATGTAGGGTAGTTTTAATCATTTAATGGTGTCCTATTTCCCACAATATATTCACTTTCCCTAGAATGTAATGTACCAAGTGGGGCATTCAGTGCATTGGCCGATCTTTTAATAACATCAAAAACAATGGAACAGAACCAAGTTTCAAAAGAAATGCGATTAGGTTATTGAGAGCGCGCCTGGATATTTTCAGGCATCAACCTGAGAAAGGTTTTCCATTTGATAGATTTACTTTTTCACTTTGCTCTATCTAATATTTACTCATAATTTGATGGAAAGTCAGATATTACAGAAGTTATCATGACCATTTCTTATTCAAAGCTTATGATTTGTCTTCAGCACCGCTCCTCATGTGGAAGAGGCATTAAACTTAATTCAAAACTAGGACCTGTATCTGATACAGCAACAGATTACCATTGGAACCAGTACTCAATAAGAATTCATAACTCGCTTCAAAAACCTTATGAACTGAAACCAATTTTTAAGCTTCAGTGGAATGAAACTGAACTTTTTAATCCTGCATCAAGACACAAAATGTACTTACCATTATGAGAAAAACTTTTACTTCACCATTAGCATCTAAAGCAGTTATTCTTATGCTTTTCTCACTTGCTTTATCTATGACCATTTCAGCCCAAATCTACAAAAAAAAAAATATTAGAATGTTTCAAATGGAGACATAATTCTTCAGACCTTAGTATTGAGAACAACCCTCAAACTTCCTGTAGTTCTAAAAACAAGTCTACTTCCTACATGATCCTCATTTTCAAAATCATTTAACCTTAGGGTACCTCTTCCCCGCTCTTGCCAACTACTAGAAACTTTGTCAAAGTGAAATAATTTGCATGATATCTTCAAAATATTGTGTTCATCTTCTTCGCCAGTTATAACTTCTACTTCTTCATATTTCCTTTTATTGGCCCTAGATGTTTCTTCGTATTCCCTAGCTGACTCACTTAAAGATTTGACATCCTTTTCTTTAATGATACCATCAGATTTGATATCACTTTTAATAGCACTGCTGAAAAGCATATCTGATGTGCCATTTGAACCCAAACTAGTGGAAGCTTTTGGTTCTTCCTGCTTATTTTCACCAGCAAAAACCCGCTCTTGCAAATTTTCTCCAAACACAAAAGCAGTATTCGATGCATTGTTACTTGATGAAGGAGAATGCTTTGTGGGAGCTGCACTAACAGTTTGTTGTTGTACTTTATTTTCTGGAACAATCAGAGGAACAAATTGTGGAGTTTCACCATTAACTTGATTACTTTTATCACTGTTGTCAATTTTATCACTGTTGGTTTTATCACTATCATCAGTTTTTTTTGCAAATGGGTTGAGCTGACTTGGTTTAAGTATGAAAGGTTTATGACTGACTGCAGGTGCACTGTTATTCAAATTGAACTGAGGTGGTTTCAGGATACCCCTTGATATCCTTTGTGTCGATGCAAAGGGGTTAGGTGTACTCATCGTGGAAGACCGAAAAGGGCTGCACATTTTGAATTCTTCTTTGTTGACACTATTTGAGTTCTTTTCATTGTCATCGATTTCTACAACAAAAATATTTAGTATAGAGGGTAAAAATCGACTTATTCTTTTAACCATTTCCGTTAGGGCCTTCTGGGCTGTCTATCTTCATTATAATGGGTGGTTGCAATACTGCTGGTTTAACTACACCATCACTACTACCTGCAAAATAATTTATGATCAGAATTTTTCAATACAAATTGATTTAGATTTTTTTCTTGAAAGGCACATTTGTTTCGAAAAAAGGCAACAATTAAAAGAAAATGTTCAACATAAATATTTAATTGTTGATTTCAATACAAACATACTTTTATTAGACTCCGCCATCTTTTGCAGTGATTGGAATCCAGTGTTACCATTCTCGAACTCTCGACAGTAAGGCCGTGTACTTTTCCCGTGTAAATTTCCCTGTCTGGTTGACCAGACTGGTAACTCGAGATTGGTGGTCATTGTGGTAACCAGTACAATGGAACTGAGAACGGTAACAATATTTGGAAACGGAACGCGGCCTAAGATGCCAGAAACCCTGGTGATTCCACTGATTAGATTTTGTTTTGATTTTTGTGACGAAAAAACAATCGACGTTTTTGGAGATTTACCCAATTTTTTCGGTAGGGGGCGTTATGTCCTCATTTTTCAAATTTGATGTCAAGTTGATCATATCGTCATGTCACTTTGAAATGATGTGTACCACTATTATCCGTGATGTGTACCAACGGTAACAGTAGAGAGTTATCGGAAGCGCACTTTGGAAAGAGAAGTATTAACATCGCCCTTATTTTGACATCTAAGCATGCGCTCATGTATCTTTCCTTGACTTTATTTATACTCGTCTTATGTTGGTCTTATTTTTATTTTGCCCTTATTTCAATTATTCCGGCGAATTCGGTCACATACGTCACAAGTTGTGAAATTCACGTCATTCAGAAATGAAATAACTTTATTTTTCTTTGTTATCGTTTTATCACCTGCAAACAAATACAAATGAACCTATTGCAAACAACACAAGAACATTTAACATATTCAACATGTGTAATTTTAGCACTTTCCTGTAACCTTGTTGTATGTTATGTCTGGGTTTTTATTTTATTGGGTAATCCCAATATACCTGCAATACTCTGTGTATATTATCCTTTCAAAGCGGTAATTAGGTTATATTTCAGTATCTGAGAGTTTATTCTAATCGAAATTATCATTTGGGGTCCTTGTGAGGATTTTCGCGTGGATTCCGAAACTTTGAGCGTATTGACTCTTATTTGATACAATAGTTACTACCTTCATTAGGATCAGGATGTTTTTCTTCTCATTTCATATTGAACAAATTATTGTTTCGTTATGAATAAAATACATATATGATTTCATTTCATTGAAAACACCTGAGCTTTGCATCATTAGATGTCTTGTCCTCTGGATTAATTTTCCAGTTTTACAATAGTGTTTTACGATGCGGAAGGTACTGCACAAATATAATAATAATAATCGTCTTTATTGTTTTCAGTGATATTATACCAAATATGGATTGAATAGCGATTCTGGGGGGTGCGCAACAATCTGCGTGAACTACCCTCCACCATCACGGATGCGATGCAATGCGCGTTCTACTGTTTTGCTAACCTCGAATTTACATATCAGAGTTTTGCAGTGGAAAATGGAAAAGTGCTTATAATTGTATTGGAAATTGATGAAGAAGGTGGTATAGAAAATGCACATTGTGCTGATAGAAAGGAGGAATTTCGAGCGGAATTGGCTGAGAAACAAACATAAGCCTCAAACCCCGATTTTCTGTCTTTGGGGGCCGCATCTCCGAAACTAGTTGAGAGCCCCAAAAATTTCATTTGAATTTTTTGTTCAGGAGGCCAAAATACGTAGGTTCCACCAAAAATTTTCCATTTTAAAGGCGGAGCCCGATTAACGGAATTTTACCTAAATAAGTTTCCTGCACCACTTGTGGATATTTTTGAATAAGATGTGAATTTACGAATTCGAAGAATATTTGATTACATGTAAGTAAAAGTAGTAAACATAAACAAGAAACATTTGATATCATTGACGTATATATCGTCACCTTGACAGACAACTGTCAATAGACAACTTTAGTTCGTCAACTGCCACCGTTTCTGAGTTTCCCAGCTGCGAACTGTGTTGTTATTTAGGCTGGATTCAGACAGATCCGAAATTCGATCGTACGACGATCAGATAGCTTTTTGATTGGCCTAAATTTAAATTCAAACGAATTTAGACCAATGAGAAAGCTATCTGATCGTCGTACGATTGGATTTCGGATCTGTCTGAATCCAGCCTTAAGCTGTGCTTGAAGTATTCTATTTTGCTCATTTGTAGTCCCCTCTCTCTCCTAGGACCAGTCCATAGTTGTGGCACAGAAAACCCTATCTCAAGCTCAAGGGTGTTCGGTGTTCTGTGTTTGTAATGTCAATATGGTCATGTCCAAACGAAAAACGAACATTTTAAAGTGTCGTACCATCACATACAAAAGACGATATATTTATTCCGATATTTGCAAGTTGAAAGAACTTTCTCTATCAATTGAAATACGGGAAAAATCATAAAGTACCGTTATCACTACCCAGTCAGCATTGCACAATAAGCATCTGTGATGTAGCCAGGAATATTGCTATATCGCATAATGACATCAGATAGATATCACGAGGACCTACAAAAATGTCCAACCCAAGTTGATGTCAAACAAAATAAGGCTCATTGCAAGGTCACATGACTCTCAGATGTCCTTTAAAAAACTATTTCCCTGGCAATTCCAAGCCAGACACTAGGTATATGACATCCGACAAAAACGTTCATCATGGCGAAATAGTTTAGCCTTTTTTATTACCTATGGGATCATTGAATTCTCCATTCACATACTTGAAATGATTTGATATGTGGTAAAAATATAACTTGAAAAAATATTTAAAAGAAAAGGTATGTGAAATTTCGGTAAAATTCGGGAATATGGACACATCACCGATTTTGATAAAATTTGCACAGATTATGTAAAACACAATAAAATTACCATACCAATAGAAATTTTTGTGCGGAAACGTTTCTGAGATCGTTTTATCGGCATAGAAGTTTCATAATGATCACCAATGCTCCATAGTAGAACATGATTTATTATTTTTCACGTATATTCTGATCCGAATACTTCGTAGTCAACTATTACCGTCTATTCTTATTATAATAATTCATTAACTGAATGAGATTGAGATTCAAAAAATCGAGAAGGAATGCTAATATTGCCAATTCTAATCTCAATATTCTTTACTGACATATTTGACACAGAACGATTGAAATGACAGTCTCACAGAATTTTGTACATTATCACTATAGGCATATTAAATCGGATCTTTGAAGTGCGACGTTGCCAATTTAATACTTTGAAAAATGTATACTTCATTATATTTATGGAACCTACTTGAGAAATAGATGAAATTGAAAAGCCAACAATTGCTGTTTATTCAATTCAATATATGATGTCATTTGATTTTCTCAACATTGATATACTGATTAACACAAAGATATCAAGTATGATTGATGGAACTGAGGAGTCTGTCCACGTGGCGGATGATGAAGACAAATCAGATTTCGAAGGCTTCATATAAGCAGCAGCACATTTTCGAAACAATCGGCTATTTTTAGGGCCAACAATAGTATAACTTCAAAAGAATTTGTTTGCACATGAAGAATTTCATAGCTTTTTTCATTAGGTCGGTTGTGTTAGAAGATCTGAGAAAGGTTGGGCCAGATCAAAACTCAATAACGCAGACGGCAACTATTTTCCACATTGTTAACGCTAATAAATTACCGGATATTTTGAAACTTCCGTTGTTGAAAAGGTCAAAGTTATTGGGTAAGATGATTTCCCCTTCTTCACATATCATATTTTATACTTTTCTAACATAAGGTAATAACGTTTAAAGGACGCTCCGCTGGCTTTTCGAAAGTCCGCGCGCTCGGCCGTTTCCGAAATGTCGGCCGAGCGCGCTCGCTTCGCTCGCGTTTGGTAAGATAATTTTCCCTTATTCACCATCATATTTTTTACTCTTCTAACATAAGGTAATAACGCTTAAAGGACGCTCCGCTGGCTTTTCGAAAATCCGCGCGCTCGGCCGACATTTTGGAAATCCGCGCCCGGATATATATATATATATATATATATATATATATATATATATATATATATATATATATATATATATATTGTTCTAAAATTGTTTGTTCCGTTAACCAGATGACGAACGTCCACCCTCAGAAGTCGAAACTTGTGCGAGCAATGGATTAACGAGGCCTTATCTTTTATCGAGCCATTATCCAGCACGGTAGTCTGGCGGGGATGTGAACACAAGTCTTTCGCTTTAAAGGCAGATATGCTAACCTCTACACTTCTGAGACCATTTTGTTGTTTGTTCATTTCAGGAAACACGTTCTTTTCAATTTCAGCAAATAATTCGATTTGATAACAGTTTCCAGAACTGCAATTTTTCGACGTCTAATATTATGATTACTGTTTCTATCCGATCATATAAGCGTCAAACCTCGTAAAAAAAAGAATTTGCTATGACTTCCAACAAAAATATTGTTGGTACTCAATACGACAGAATTTAAAGAGAACTGACAACCTTGTATATTATTATTTCTGCGATTCTGCGTGTTTAACATTCTTACTTGTATCAGATTAGAATTTGAACTGAATTTCAAAGTTCAATTATGAATTGATGGTACTCCGAGAGTATTCTGTGTACTTTTGGTTTTCCAAAAGCTATCATATGCATCAAATTACATTTCACACAATGGGTTGCAGAACTTGCAGATCTACTTTGTGAAACTCTTCCTACCACCATTAGCATTTATTGGGAAAATAACTATCTTTCGGGCATTTTCACATGGAATATCTGGTTTATTATCTTCTTATATTTGCCCAAATTCATCAGTGAAAAAATCATCAGATTCTGTTAGTTATAACATATATATTCTTAGGGTAAGTACTTTTTCATTGATTCTCAAAAAATTGATAAAAAACATCATTTCCGCACAAAAAAAACTATCTCAATTTTTAATTTACGGTGTTTTATAGCACCTGTCAAAATTTAAACAAAATCGGAGTGGTGTCCATATTCCCGAATTTTTCCACAACGCAAATTTATTCATCAATTTTACAATTAACACGTTGAGCCCCGGCATGAAGATATATTTTTTGTGTCCACCGGACCGGAATTTTTTTTCGCGTTGAAAGCTCAAGTTTTACGCATTTGAGTGCCTTGTATAAATTTAACGTTGAAGTACGTCTGTTTTTTGCATTCCAAAGAAAGAGAAAAATGAGGCATTACATCGATACCACACGCGGGCTGAACTACAAAATTATTGCTACGGACAGCGTGACATAAATGTCATGCCTCATTGACATGTCCATTCTTGTATAAACCCCACTGAAGCTAGAGAATATTTGCGATTCATCGCTTCAGTTGTGCTGTCGGCAAGTATATATCTATTTGAGTGATCATGTCCTACGAAAAAGATCAAGAAATACTGCAAAAATTATATGAAGAAGTGATGTCAGATGAGGAAGTGAATGCACTTGATCCTTTTACTGACTGTAATTCATCTGATGAATATTTTCCCAGTAATAGTAGTGAATCTGATTTTTCAGCATTATGATAACTGATTATAATGATTCTAAGTCCTTCATAGATTAATCTGATCAAATGAAGGCTTATTCTCATTGCATGCGAAGAGGAAATAAATGGTATAGAAATTTAGCAACCGAGTTATTGTTTGGATCCGCAATGGTGAATGCCTATATTACTTACAAGGAAGTAACGCAAAACAGAACTTCTATCACCGAATTCAAGAAACAGGTTGCTCTAAAGATGTTAGGCAAATTCTCCACCGAAAATATAGAACATTCAAATGAGAGAAGCGATCAACATCGGCTCACTTTAGCTAAAAAAAAATCGATGTGTTGTTTGTTATGCCAGAACGAAGGAAGAACTTGGTAGAAAAGAGGCCCAAAATAAAAGCTCTCGGTCGAAGTACCAGTGCAATAATTGTAAAAAAAAATATTGTGTTCTATGTTTTTCTGAACATCACAAATCTTCTCCTCTTTAGTGGAACTAATAAAGATATTTCCATATCTCGATTCATTCCATGCAAAATATTCAATAGCATCTCTATTTTTCACATTATTCCCAGTCAGCAAACACTTTTGTATTCCTCAGCCCGGGGTCTTTCAGAGTACATACAGTTTACATTACTGCGTGGTATAGTATGTACGACACGCTGTCCAAAATAAATTTCAACGTTGAGGTATACACCTGATGCCACGCTGTCCCAAGGCTGTGAGACAGCGAGGCATAGGGTTGATGCCACCCGGGGCTCAACGTGTTAATCATATATTCAAATATTTTACAATGACAATTTACCTATGGACTTCGTCAAAATTTAGGCTCGCATCTGCTTAGGTGCAACTGTTTCAAGATACTGGTACCTTCACAGGTAGTACTCACGTAGTGGCGTTCAGAGCTCTTGCCGTAATTCGCGAAAAATAATCCATAAAAAAAATAAAAAAAGGAATTTCCTACTCTCAGTTTGATGAAATAGGTACTTGACGTAATACTGTATAACCTTCAAAAGAGTTTATATGCTCTAAATCCTAAAGTCACAGAGACGAGTTGGAATACAAACCTCTATAAAAAGCTTAACTCACTAAAGTGAATTGAATTTTGTTAAGGTTATTGCCCCAGTACATCTACCCAGGATAGTCTTTTATTTTTCTATACTACACAATATAATAAATTCTGATCTATAAAGAGCCTTGTGGCACTGCAATATATGATTTCACAAAATATATTATAATCAACCAGTTTGTACAGATATACACACACACATACTATTCTAATACAAAACAATATTATAGATCAACAGATAAACGGGCAAAGCTCAAGAGAAACAATAAATAAATAAATAAATATGGATACTTATAAATACAATTATTGGTGAGTCTAACAAAAATCTTCACATAAAAAAGCCTGCTTCATAATACTTGATCAAAAAATAAATTCTTTGATGTATATCTTGATCACAGCATTCTATGTGGATATGGGTATCTTTGGAGTTTCACTATTCGAAACTTAAAAAGGAAACTATTTTTCACATCTTTAAAATGAATCATTATGTTTTTAGAAATATGGATGCAGTTCATACCATCAGCACATGAACTGAAGTATAACAACTTCAACTTTGGCTGTGACAAATGGTATAAAATAACTTGCTGTTGATATCCTTTCGCTTCTTCAGCTGGCCCAAAATACTGGGTAATTAACCATATAGATCCATCATAATCAGTTCCTTGTATGCTCCAAAAAACTTCCCCTTCGCACTCTGTTCGCCATAAAGTATGTGAAAATAGTTTTCCCGTTCGAGATATTTTCGTACCATACTCTACTCTATAATTATCTTTGGCTTCCATCTCTTCTCTATATTCTTTTAATAAATCCATTATGATCCTATATTTGAGAACATTGGGTGATATTATTCTTGGATGGTTATTCTCTTCTCAACGTCATCCATAAACAAAGTATCCTATAAGAAAAAAATCTGAATCAGCCGACTTATTCAATCCTAATCAAGTTCATCCAATTTCAATTAAGACAATGCAGCAAGTGTCTTTCGAAATATTTTCATGCAACTTTTCATATCCCATATTTCTCATCTACTTATCAAATAAACTTTTAGATTCTTATTTATATGATCATCGTGGTGAATCGACCAATATACATATAAGATAAATAGATTATTTCTTCCATGCCCCTTGTCTTTTTTGTTCATCCACTTCAGAGAAATAGATGATTCGATGTACCAATTTCTAAGACTATATTTTTTTAAAAAGTGTGGTAAAATAGAGGTAGCTTAACTGTCCGTAGTTTTTTGAATTATCTCATTCCCAAATTGGCGAAAAGAAGCGAAAGTGGTTCATAACCCCAACATTCTGTTTATTGCTTATTAAGATAGAATTTACTACCTTTTGATCATAAAGTATTTCTATGCGTGTGATGTTCTGCAGCGAGAATTTTCAAAAATGTATTCAGTTTTGCTTTCCATTGAATTCATGAAGTATTTGAACAGTGTTAATCATTTTGATATTTTCTTATGAAATCTTGAATCATTAGTCCACTACTAGGACGATTACATATATGGCGAATCGTGGAATCATGATTCATTGCAAGTCACATTTTGACCTTGATTCAAAAAAAAGAAACAACAGTCTCAGAATAATTAAACTAGTATACAGAAGCGAATCGGTAACCTAACAAATCTGTCCCAAAAATATTTGAGCTTCATAGAAATAAAACGATGGCACTTTCATCTTTCATGAACACTAGCTAATCTGAGTAAGGTACTTCGTAGAACAATTGTTGATTGAGCTCTAGGGCTGCGAACGATTTGCTAAAATCCGTATTCTTGAAATTTGAACGCTAAACATATTCGCACTATTCGCAGAGCTGCGAATGGATTTCAATTTTCGATCGCAGGACAACACAACGAGTGGGCAAAGAATATTTACTTTACACGAAAAAGAAGCGAATCTCACGAATTTGACAAATACACCCTGAATGCGCATGTCTACCAGCGATGTCATTCGGCAGTAGGTCATTGGTCAATCATACCTAAAACCAACTACTGATGGTTCTTGTCTAGTAGTTTATTGGTTTATTGCTGGCAGTCGGCTGTCATGCTTATTCGAAAAAAAAAAAGTTTGGTGGTCATGAAATTTTGTAGTTGTGGAGACCACAGGATTAGCGGCACTGACGCTTCTTGTTCGTGTATACGTGGATATCAAAGAGTGAATATTCTTTGGAGTGGGTATGGGCTGTCGCTGAGGTTCTGCGAGTGATTTGTTTCGCTAAAAGTTTGTGATTGTGGGGTTGATGTAATGTTATTTTGGTGTTTTATCTCTCAAAGATTGAACATATCAAAAAAATTCTAAAATTGTATGGTCGAAATAATTAAGATGATGATGCCAAACTGAATGCAGGAAGACTTATGGCGGAATGTAACAGGTTAACTGTGGTTCAAGTGATCCGAGTTCAGTTGTCAAGCAACAAATGATTCTATTGGCTAATGCTTGGCAACTGACTTCGGTTCACTTGAGCCTCAGTTAACCTGTCGTGTTACAACCCGCCCTTAGATGTAACGCCCCAAAATGTATATCCCTCCATATCAAAACAAGCATACTATATTAAACAGAAGAATATTAGTGCCGACTAGTCTCAAAGAGCTACCATATTTTCCAGTTACAAAATCATGTCCTACACATTTTTTTTTCTATAACAGCAACATGCGTTTACCTAATAGATGACAATAGATGTAGTGTATTAACTCATAAAATGACTTTTTTTGGTAGAGTGATGTATCTTGTATTGTGAAAAATGATTTGCCTTTCTCTTCTTTTCGTAATCCTGATCTGGAAGCCGCAATAAACATGTTTTCGAGTATAAATAATTATTTCATTATGATTACAGCAATGCACTATAAACTATTCATCTGGATATTCTAAACGAACCGATGAACTCATCTTAGGCTGGATTCAGACAGATCCGAAATTCGTTCGTACGACGATCTGATAGCTATTTGATAGGTTTGAATAGAGGACTTCTGTTAAGGAATCAGGGTTGCCAATTCCGAATAAATCCCTAAAAATCACTAAAAACATACT
>JAVJAQ010003799.1:3968-20293 GCA_032362365.1 Zygogramma bicolorata | reverse complement strand
TTAGCTGGCACACACTTTTCAGGGTTGACGTTCGTAGGGAGTGGGGGTACGTGGCTAACGGAAAAAGCTTTTTCTGGAACAACATGAAAGAATATAGACAGCAACTGCTTATGTTGAGATTTCTCTTAGCCAGATTTATTCCATTCACTTCTCGACTCCAGATTTTCGCTTATATACTCGAGAAAATTGTGATTTTTTTTAATCCTAAAATGCGCCTGCGGACAAAGCTGTCTGAACGAGGGTCACGTCGTTGTTTCGGGGGATGCGTATCAAATTCTAACAAACGCAAATCGGTGGGCAATAATTTTTTTGCAGGTAGCGTAAGAGATTCTGGTTAGGCTAAGATGGTTATACTTTTAGCGGTTCTGGCTCGTTCATACACCACTCTGGCCCGTTTCACACTGGACCGATGATCAGTCGTGACCGATCATCAGTCGAAAAGCGGGCGTTTCCTTGATCGACCGATGATACCCGTCCTTGTGAGTGACAAAGACATCGTCAGTTCTGATAATCGGTCCTTCGTGAGACTGGGCCAAGTCACGTTTTAAAATTTTATGGGACGAATGTTTCTCTTCAAGTTTATGGAGGTTCGCCATATTCAATGAGGAAGCAAACTGTCAATTTGTTTTATATAGAGGGCGCAAAGTGTTTGTCATCAAAATATACATTAGTTATATGATTAGATTTGTGATTTTTCGTTATTATTCAGAAAAATGGGTCGTTGTGCTTCTTTTGGGTGCAAAGAAATGGGAGTTTACAATTTTCCTAATGATACTGTTATGAGAAGAAAGTGGGAAAAATTTTTGAGAATAGTGAAGTTCAAATGTACTGATCATTCATACTATTCACGTCTCGAAACATATTTCTTTCCGGTTATTTCATCTGGAGTTCTGGGTCTCTCTTGAGGAATATTCTCGAAATTAAAATTTCTATCATAAGCCTCTAATCTGAAAACAAAATTGAACTTTAAAATTTGCACGTTTTTGAGGTTAGAGTAATGTTCATTGATTATGAGTGAAAAAAACACAAAATATGTTTTTTTTTTCATAAATTTATATTCCTTGGGATCAAATTGGATGCAAAAAACTGTCTTTATAATGAGAGAGTTGTTCGAATATGCAAAATCATTAACCTTTCCACTAGATCAGCTTTCTTCCCTCGCAGGGTAGCACCTCTTCTCTTCAACTCCTCCTTTAACTGAGGGATACGCCAGGTAGAATACATCTTAAATTGCAAGCAATTCAAATAATAAAATTTGTAATAAATCAATAATTTACGAAAGAAACTTTGACAGCTAATCACCAATGTGACAAACACTCAGCGCACTCTGTCGGATGAGTTTCCCGTAATCATCCCCATTGAAAGCGTGCACATCAAAAACTTTGACGTTTTGTGGATGCCTATGAACCCTGAAAGCATCAAATTTTTTGGATTGTTTTGTGATAATTTTCAATTGATTTATACTTTGGATGATTATATTCATAAATTAGTGAAAAACTTCTATGAAAGGCAAGAAACATAATTCACACCGAATTTTAGGTTAGGATTCTTGAAATGTGGTTTTTTAACTACAAATCGGTGTGTTAAACATTCTCAACTCACAATAATCGATGATAGTCGGTCTACAAGAATATTATGTGGATGTTACAAAAAAAGTGTACAAAATGAGGTGACTAAATAGCCTGTGTCGACGATGCAAGTTCTTACTGCAATGAGGAAGATGACCCAAAGCTTTTAGTAGGTGGCAGCACGACTGCATGTGCCTAAAGAGTGATTTTGCAGGTTGTTTTATTTTTATTTTAATGAATATTTTCAAAAGATACTTAAGAATCATAAGGATGTTTTCTCCAACCGATAGGGGAGAAGGGGGCACCTTTCAACAAATTTATAATTATTGTCTGTATTTTCCCATTGAATCACAAGAACGCAATCGTTTATTGTACTTTAATTCCACTGTGTATGGTGGTTAAATGTGAGTGATTGTATTTCACATTCGGAATAAAATCTTAATTTTTATATTGAAAAAATTGTGGTGGTACCGAATGTTCAAATATGCCCCACAACGGGGCACCTCTGAACATGGTAAGGGGAACATTTGAACATAAAAAAAAAGATTCCAGAACTTGTACTTTATTCAGTCAAGTGATCTACATAAACGATCCACGTCTTAAGGACTATCTTATGTTATACAGAGAATGGTTAAACTTGAAAGAAAGTAGAGATGAGGTCCTTTCGGTACCGTTGGCGTTGGCGGGAGGTTTTAATTTGCGAACAATATCCTCAAATTCCACAATGCTGACGTCGTCGACAGAAGGAAAATGATATTGTAGTCCTTTCCTTCTCAAGAACTGGACTTCTAATGTACCATATCCCATTTTTTCTTTTATTTGACCGACATAAGTAATGCACCACAGTCTTTTTTGTAGAAAACTTTACCAGTACATAGTCGTTTTCGGATAAATTTTTAAATTCCACTACATCATCTGAATCACTGTTTGTATCTTCTTCTGACAAAGGACCGTCAGAGTCATCGTGGATGGAGAATGTTCCACTTTCACTAGAAGTTTCTTCTCCATTTACACCTTTTTTTGTAATTTGTTTCCTTTTCTTTTCTAAGAGTGGCTCGTTTTCCTTAGAATCAACTGCACCAAAAACTTTTTTTATAACCTTTATCTTTTTCTGTTTGTCAATGTTTTTCTCTCTTATCTCTTGTTCTAACGCTTCCTTTTCAGGCGTTTCTGTCAGAATTTTCGAGCGACCTCTTTTTGGTCCACGAGAGTTCTTAGTTCTGAGTGGTGCTTTAGGGAAAGGGCGTACAGTATCTGGTGAAATGACTGACGGCAAATTACAAATTTCTGAAAGTGGATTATTAGGTATGGTCGACGCAGACAAACCTACTCCGGTTCCGCAAGAAGAACTTGAAGAAGATTCAATTAGATGAGACAACAAACCACTGGTAGATATTTTAGCGAATCTGAAGGGTACATTGAGAGTGGAGTTCTCAGTGACACCAGATGAAGTGGATGGAATTTCTTCAGTCTGTTGAATTATCGAAGAGTTTGTTAACTGCTTGGATGACATAGGAACATGGGTATCAAGAGGTCTATCAGTGACCGCTGATGCATCAAAATCTTCATCTGTAAACACATTTCTATTCAAAGGATGAATTCCCGTTTTTCGAAAGCCAGCAACAATATTGTTCATTGTGAAAGAATTCTGAAATGCTTTGCCTGCGAGCTCAGCAATATTATGGATTGTAATGGTTTTTCCAGGATGGGAAATCATCCAGTCATTTGAGGCTACTTTATATTTTCCTTTAAAGGGTCCTAATACAGAGACATCAAGCGGCTGCAAGCGATGCGAGCAATGTGGGGGAAACGTAACTATTACTATTCCATTATCCCTTGCAAATAAAATTGCTTCCAATGAACAATGGCTTTCATGGTTGTCCATAACAATAAGAATTGGATCTTGTTTACTGCATTTTGTATGATTTACTATATGCTCCAAAACTTTTAGGAATAGTTGTGCAGTCATCCATCCACTACTTGGACTATTTACTAAACCAACGCTTCCATGTGGTGCACCGTTCAAGAATGTGTCATGAAATCTAGCTCTAGGAAAGATGAAAACGGGCGGAATAGTATTGCCCGATGCACTAATAATACCAACCATCGTAACCAGGGTTCCGCGCTCCCCAGAAACTGCTTGTCCCACCTGCTTTGCACCCTTCTTAGCAATTACGTTAGGAGCCTGCACGACAGTCATCACGCCAGTTTCATCCAGGTTATAAATTCTACTTGGTAAAAATGGAAACTTCTGAAGGGCTCGACTGTAGTTGTCATAAAATGTAGCAACATTTGCTTTATGGAAACTGGTAGCTCTTGAGAGACTTGTATTCTCTGGCTTTCGTAATGAAAGCTCCGTGTGCCTCTTCATAAAACCTTGAACCCAGTCAAGTCCTGATGCCTTATTTTCATTCCATGAATTTGGAATCTTTCTGTTGAGTTTCAATGCATAATCGTAGGCCAATGTTCGCAGCATTTGATAGGTTAAACCATAGTTCATGCGAGCACATGCCAATGTATATTCGACAAGAAGTTTTTCTTGTTCATTACTGAATATTTGTCGAAAGGTATGCTTTGACGAAAACGTTTCAGCATCCTTTTTTTGTGCAGCATTGTCATCGAGCTTCTTTAATCTATAAAAAAGGGCAGTGTGAGTTACTCCATAAACTTGGGCAGCCTTTCTCAATGACAATTCCTTCCTTTTGACACTTTCAATAGCCCTTTGCATGTCCTCCTCGGGAAATTCTGGTATAGCTCGTTTTTTTATGTAATTTCTCACCATTATGGGAATCCTAGAATAAATTTTTCACAATTATTTCAGAATTCGGTAACTATAAAACTAAAAACATATTGTATTATTCCACACTGGACAATTTGGGGCACAATTGAACACCGTTCAAATGTGCCCCGCTCAAGCTGTTCAGATGTGCCCCAAGTAATAAAAATTTTCTAAAGTAGAAATAAAAAAAAAGTGAGTTATATTACCTTTCAAAAACCACCTCCCTGGTACTTCTTAACAGATGGTTAAACGATAAAATTTTGAAACACTTAGAATTGCCTGTACTTTTTGCTCTATTCACAAAATTATACTCGTCCAGTTTTACAATTTGTCACCACAAAACTACACATCCACGTGTTTCTCTAACAAATAACCAACTGCGCTTCAACTCGTCTGTGGCGCATTAAGCACTTCCCGAACAACGTTGCCAAGTCGAAATAAAGTAGGATATATTTATGAACGAGCGATAATTTCAATTGTTCAAATGTGCCCCCGTTGAAAAGTGCCCCCTCCTCCCCTAGATATGGATGTTTGTCTCTACCAGAACTGAAAAGTTTGTTGAGGGACGTGGTGGATCCCTCAAAGGAAAAAAAAAAGATCTGAGGGAGAGGTAAAAAATTCAAACTGATTACAGAGGTGTTTCGTTAAAAATCATCATAATAACCATCTACTAGCCCTGCTACGTTCTTTTGTAAGTGACTGGAGCATAATCTAGATGTTCAGAAGCCTGAAAGCTCTTTCTTTTCAGGGCTACTTCCCACTGCTTTTTCAGTTTTGTTTCTTTTGGAAATAAATGCATACCTACATTTTTACATCCGAATGCACTACATAAGACCATTTTATGTCGATTTAAAATCTTTATATTCTTAATGATTGCAAAGAAGGGACGTTCAATGTTTTGAATTGTTGTCATTTGACTTGAGAGGCTGTCAAAGGTACATGCAGTGGTGGCGCTCCTAGTGGTAGAATTTTGCAGCCGTCATCTCGTGGTGACTTATCGCTGCGAGAAATGTCACCAATCTGTCAGTTTTTATTGACAATATTAAAAATATTATTCTGATCTGTCCCGTAGAGTTCAACCAGCGTTTGCAATGTAAGAGCAAAAAATGTGTTCATTTACGATATCACATTAGAAACCTCTAAAATTATCAGTGTTTCTCTACTATATAATGCATGTATTATACGTTCTATTCAAGTAATATGAAATCTATTAGAAAAAAAACTGAATTTGAAGAAATGGAATAATGGGATGAATAAATTCAATTTGTGGAATTTTTGAAAAAAAATTAATATCTGAAAGAAGTATCGGAAAAAAGAGCTGATAAATTTCAATCAGTGTGAGTTGAGACAAAATTTGTGGATAGAATGAAGTTAAAGGAACTAGTTTTTTGCTTGTATTATATGTCATTCAATGAAGTTTAAATCATGCACAAAAAGGAAGAAAGCAGCTACCCTGCCTATATGGTACGACGGACCCTTCATCAAATAGATATCATTCATAGAAAATATTCACACAATTGAGCAAAAATAGTGGCCTAACTGTAAAAAAATCTCACTCACCAAGATAATATTTCATGAAATCATCTCTTGAGCTCCCCAGTGCGTTGTCCACTTTGTGTTTATTCGTTTATTGCCTTGTCTGCTGTCATTTGTGAAGAGTTATATAATCTTCGATGAATTCTTGAAGTGAACTTTTTTCCCATGAAACGGTGTGAGCTAGTGTGGTGTATGTAACAACTTTCCAGATCGAAATGAAAAGTTCGATCTACGCCCCAGCCGTTTATGGATGTAATTTCTTGGTATGGATCATAAACAATTTTGGTTATTGTTTGAAGTGAGACTGTTAATGATTTTTTTCTAATGCCAAGTGAATTATCAACAATTATACCCCGACTTAGCTACTAAGGAATCTGAGATATAACACTATATTTTCCTCAATTTGTGTGGGAAAATGTGAACTTATAACTTGAAATAATGCTCCACATCAATGAAATCTGTGCTGATTCTTGGTGATGGGCCTCAATACTCAATCTCCGCGAAATGTTACAATGTTCGAGATCTCTGTCTTACTCGCATTTTGACCTATGTTTTCAAAATCTCACCACCTACAATCCAGTCCGTACTGAAATTGGAATAGCGGAATATAGGTTGGTTATATTCACAATAACCCAGAACTCAGTTTCTCAACCAGTATTCTGCAGTTCCAAGGTTTTCTACTTTTTTATTTCTCGTCCCCTGTCCAATCTCCAAAGCATCCTTACATGCACAAACTTGACCTATTGATATTTCGTTTGAAAAAAATGTTCATTTGTGACTTGTGTAGTGTTCGTTGTAGATTTTCTGATAAAATATTGTGATATAAAGAAATCTGTGGTATGGGTGTTGTTTTCGGTGTTTAGTAGATCTTCATCAACTTTCACTATGAATATTTTTTGGTGGATCGGCCATGGCTTTGGAATTGTTGAATAACCCTGTTACTGGTTGGATATGTCTTTTCTGATTCCTGAAGTAATGTATTTCGAATTCTTTAAGATTCTATTATAAACGATGTCAAAATCAACACTAGTTATAGATATTGATGAACAAGTCAGCCAGTGTTGAATATTGACTACGTACCAAAAATTACAATTCCATTAATTTTCCAAAATAGGCTTGAAAATGAGGCAGACTATCTTCCGAAACGTCGCCTAGGGGAAGTATACACATTTTAATAAATTCATGAAAATACGTAACAGACAGATTAGTCACTCAATTTTGCATCTTTTTAATATTGCATTTATAGCAAATATAAAGTGAACCTTGTCAATTTTTGAAGTTATGACCTTGCGAAAAACTTTTTTTATAAATAATAAAAGAAATTCGTCACGGTCTTTGTGATAGTTACTTAAGGGAATCAGTATAAGATCTCCCAACTGGTTGGGACTGTATACATTATTAAAATAGTAATCTCATTTTTTTCTTCACTATTTTACATGAACCATTAACTAATCAAAAGAGAATACAATAAGAGTGAATCCTAAACAATATATACACCATCCCTAGATTTTTTTTCAGATTTACATTGAATATAAAACCGGTTTTTTCACTACAGAGTTTTCAATTCGGATCAGCTGGAGTGAGGTGTACGCACTGCGCCAACTCATTGATTGGTGATAGAATTGAAATCTTTGCTGGTCACTTTATTTCGACTCGAATTTTCGTTTACGATTAACTGCCATAAATGTTATTAATATGGATATTCGCTAAGACGTGATAAGGATAAAATTGTAGACTGAGGTTGGAAAAATATACAGGGCCGTCGAGGCAAACCAGCGTTTTGGGAATGTTTAAATGCAAGAAACGTTGATGTATATATATTTTGAAATCGGAAATGCGACAGTTTCGTTTGAAAAATTGTTAAATTTGATGCATGCGCCACTTTTATCTACCAAAAACTCTCTTTTTTCTATTTTGAGGCCAGTATCGCGGTGCTGTGAAAATTCAATCAGAAAACGATGTACCAAACAGCTTCAACTTTTTTTCCCAGTATGTGACACCAAAAAGTTTGTTTCAGATGCTGGCCAATTCTACTCAGGTTTGAGGTTCACATTGAATCCAAATCTAGAGCATCCGATTTTTGTTACATGCAATATAATGTATATTTTCGAAGAGTTGTTTGTGTGCAATTTGTTTATACTGTTGTAGAATTTATTATACTCGAATGATTTTTATATGATTTATTAATTGATAGGATTATCGGAATCAGTGTGATAGAAGTATACATTGTAAATATTTTAGCTTGTAGCCATGTAATGGATTGCTAATTGTTAGTTACGATGCTGTGCATCTGAGCTGTCTAGTCTACTTAGTTTCGGATACTGTTTGTTTCAAATATTTTAGAGCATAGCTATGTTACTTGAATTGCAATAAACATGATATGAGTTTATCTGTTTTTGATTTTGAACTACAAAGGAATTCGGTGAAACAGCACTCAACAATCATAAAGGTTTGTATCAATGGTGGTCATTTTTAAATACTATTGATATATTGAAATCAGCAAGAGATCATCGAGATCAATTGCAAAAAACTCCAAAGGTATGCTCTTTCAACCTTGCTTTTCAAAATAGCAAAAAATTGTATGTTGGTATTTTTTTATATTTTATTGAATATTGAAGGTTGAACGTCTTTTACGTTTCATGTTTGCCAGTTCAC
Organism: Zygogramma bicolorata; assembly: GCA_032362365.1. Taxonomy (NCBI): domain Eukaryota; kingdom Metazoa; phylum Arthropoda; class Insecta; order Coleoptera; family Chrysomelidae; genus Zygogramma; species Zygogramma bicolorata. Next base: position 11,755 of record JAVJAQ010003799.1, on the reverse strand, counting down.
AATCTTTGAGTAGCAAGTCAAATAGCAATTATGCCCTTGAATCTGGCAATTGATAGATTCAGTCCATCCCACGATCTCTATATTAGTCATGAATTGCATCTGAGAAAGGTCCCATCCAACACGTCTGTGACATGACGTCCCTGCGATGTCACAATTATGTAACATTGCGATATTACTTTTGATACATCACTACGATGTATACATGGGATGTAACTGTTGCATGTCTGTGATATATTATGTTTGTGACGTTCACTGGACACCATCGTTATTGATACATATTGTGTATGAATGTAACTAATGAGTACTGATTTAGTTTTCAAAAAAATGTAATGAATTTAGTCTGTACTGAATGATATTAGTAAATATAAGTTATCTCTACTAAACGAAAGTAATAGATGGCCTTGAAATAGACATTTTTTTATAGAAAAAGGTACTTCAAAGTTGAAACTTTTTGTAGGGATCAATTACCTCGCCACCAAACTGATATTATTTGCACACGACACTCGTTTCGCTAACAAAGTTAGCATCTTCAGGAGAAAACTATCAGTTTGGTGTTAGATTTATTCATCTCTTCAAAAAAATTCAACAGTTTCAAACCAACGGTTCCAATATCGTCTATTATCCAAGGTGAAGTTCCTGCTAAGAGATTTTTATAAAAAAATGGAATATGTCTGAATTGGTCGAAAATCAAAGCCTTCGTCAAAAATTATCAAAGTTATTATTTTGTTTCTTATTCCCCAAGGTTGTTTGACGATATGTGTCATAGATGTCATCAAAATATAATTTATTCTCACTGAAATAAAATTTGTGCTTTTCACTAGTGAAAATGAAGTGTTTTTCAATGACTTTATCATATTTCCATCAAGTATCGGCCAGTTCCATATGACGTTTTGCGTACAAGTTTTATCAAGAAGCGGTTCTATCACCCTTTCCTCGATTTGCAAACGCAAAACAACCACTGTCGTGATAAAGTGGAACGAAAGCACCAAGGGCGTAGCCAGGCATGGGCAGGGGGGCTGCTGCTCCCCCCTAGCTGCATGGGCATAAGCCCTTGGTCGTAGAGTTCCCAACCCAAAGAATGAATAATAACCATGAAGAAATGAACTCTGATAACAATTTTTAACGCTGTCAGTGACAGGAATCAACCTTTCAATAGCGGTAGCCACCTATCTCTAGAGCGGGCTGTAGATGGCGTACCCGATACCCATCTCTAAACAATGGAATGCGGGGATCCTAGACAAAAGACGGATGGCAGGGATGAACCTGCCTAGGCTAGACAACGAGTAGGTACACGGCAACACGGGTAGTAAATTCAGCAGTTACTGTTATCTTCTTTATGGTTCCAGTTCCGTGTTCAACAGAGTACATTCATCTATGAATACGTTTCTTTGATAGTCTCGAAACTCAAACGTATCTCTATTGTGAACAAAAAGAGAGAAATATAAAAAAGCCGTGTATTTTCATTGTGCACACAAACTGAACTTAGTCATAAATGATTTGAATCAATTTCCAGAAATTCGGAATAGTATAAGCACTATAAAGGATATTCTAAACTTTTTCCGAGAATCATTTCTTCGGAGAAAGTACGTGCCAAATATTCCAGCTTTATGTGAGACATGCTGGTCACAAAAATACAAGTGTGTTGCTATCTTTGAAGAAAATTCTGAAAATATCGTCGAGGGTCTTTCAAATATTTCTAAAGAAGGGAATGCGGCAGCGAGGAAAAATGCTTACCAGTTGCATTGCGCTGCTACTAAAACCGAATTTGTTATATGCATTGGGTTGATAGCCAAATACTCAGGAACATTGGAACCTGTTGACAATGCGAATATTTTTGACATGTATACATGCATGAATCGTATATAAAGAATAACGTCTGTTATAAAAGACCACGGCAGCAACGCGGACAATGGAATCCAAAATATTTTCAATATTTCTACCAGAACTGCAGCTGCCATTGGCACTGATTTACAAGTCCCTTGAATTGTATCTGGCCAACAACATCGTTAAAATCACCCTGCCGAGTCTCCATCAGATTTTTGGAAGCGACCCATTTCCATACCTTATTTAGATTCCCTGTTATCCGCACTGGACCAGCGTTTCGCCAACGAAAATTTGCCTGCTTTTAGTTTGATGTTGCTACATTCCAGTTCTATGTTGAATATGCAATTTTTTTATTTCAAAGAGAAATTACAAAGCTTTTGCCAACGTAATACCATTTGGAATGTTTCGATAATGAAGCTGAACTGTGGTTAAACTTTGGAAGGACAAGGCATGACAAAAGAAGAGCTTTAAGAATTGTATTTTACAAAAGTTTTAAAAGAGGCGGAAATATTCTTTTCTGCTACAAAAAAGGAATATCAATTTGCTTGGCAAAGCCGTGTACTGCCAGTAATATAGGGAGGTCCTTCTCTACACTTCGCCGTGTCAAAACATGGCTGAGATCAACTATTTTGGAGAACCGTTTGAACGGTTTGTGTATGCTGAGTTGTACACAGAAAAATGGTTCGAGAAAATACGGATGTCATTGACAGTGGAGTTTTGAAACGGTTTTGCGAAGAACCTCTTTGGTTATTATTAGTACAATAAAAATTGTAAATAAATATATATATATATATACATTTTCATTTGATAAACGTTTGTATCATAATACTCATTACTTATTATTGGTTTTTCCTTTCCTGTCCCCTCCTGAACAAAATCCTGGCTACGCCCTTGGAACGCCCCAAAAATCGAAAGAGATTTTGGTGGAGCACCCACATTTAATTTAAAAAAATTGCTCCAACGTGGACTGTCGTCTTTAACAAAATCGAAACATCGACCCATAGTTGCTGCGATAAAACAAGCATTCTCTGCTATTCATTGATTGGTTCGGCTGGAATTGCTTACGTTCCTTCAGTCCAATTACATAAAGGAGCAAATTTAAAATAATAGATAACATAACATGTAGGTATCTAATTAGTTCAGCATATTTTCATAGATAAATTTTGTCTTATTTTAGTAGATATTTTTATATCTGCAGCGATACGAGAGCTCCGGAAATTTTAACAGTTTCTTTCACAAACTGGTCCGTTTGTTATGACTTCCAAGAAGAGATGTCATAACAAAAGAGTGGTAGTACCCAAGTTGCATATACACGTATTGGATCAATATGGGTCCCATATTTATCAAGCGACATAACATAGCCATAAAAAATTTTGAAGCATACATTCAATTGTCAAAAGCGAAATTCAACGAATTCTTGCTCCAAATTATCTGTGAAATTGAATTAAAAATCATATTATGGGTCTCCTTTCTTAACTGCCGTCTTATGGTTTTCCTCCTCAGTTGTGTGCTTTGTTGCATATATATATATATATATATATATATATATATATATATATATATATATATATATATATATATATATATGATGAGTTGTTTTTTCGGGTTTCAGTAGCAGTCAGTAGATTGTTCTTCTCTTTGTTACTTTGTCAAGCTTTCGAAAACTGTTATTTTCTTCTTCAGGACAACTACAAAATGATACATTATGATTACAAACTAACAAATACGGATGTACAAGTACTTACTTAACGTGAGAAATGAAAATTTTATGAGGGAATCATAAAAAGTCACTTTGTGTTACTGGTATGTTAGAATTTGAAAATCTTTCACAATGGGAACGATATTCTTCTTTTTTGATGAACGATACGATTGATCTCTAGATTTGTTTTGATCAAAAGTGAGAATATAACTGTAAATCATCCATATTTGTTAGTTTGTAATCATAATGTATCATACTGTAGTTGTCCTGAAAGAAAATAATTTTCAAAAGCTTGACGAAGTAACAAAGAGTTTTCTTCGAAGAACAATCTACTGACTGCATCCCCAATACACTATATATATATATATATATATATATATATATATATATATATATATATATATATATATATATATAATGTTGTTGTTGAGTTCGGGTTGAACCGCGTCTGGAATTTTGTTCTCGATGTTTCGGCTCCGATTTTGGAGCCATTTTCAAGAGGTAAATGTGACTTCACGCTGAGGTCTCAATCTGCCTACTCCTCAGGTGTTGTCACAGGGGGCAAGGGTTTGTGACTTATTATATATATATATATATATATATATATATTATATATATATTGACCTATTTGTACTGTTTAATAAATATAGCTGTATAGTGAAAGCCGCATTGAAATATATTCCATTTATTGAAAATTGGTTTTAATTATTTTACCTTGCTTCTTTTCACCAGTTACATTTCATAATTGTTAAAAAAAAATTCATGACACAAAAACAAGTTTCCATTATACAGATTGATTCTTACGATTTCTAATAACCTCAAGAATGTAGCCATTATATTAATCAGTGTAGTTTCATTTTTCTTATCCACCTCTAAGACGCAATACCAAGTGAAGGGTTGATTCCTTCTGGATATTGTAGTCAGAAAGAGTGCGACCATCTTCCAACTGTTTGCCTGCAAAGATCAAACGCTGCTGGTCTGGGGGAATCCCTTCCTTGTCTTGGATCTTGGCCTTGACGTTCTCAATGGTATCAGAAGGCTCCACCTCCAGAGTGATGGTCTTGCCAGTCAGAGTTTTGACAAAGATCTGCATTCCACCTCTAAGTCGGAGCACTAAGTGAAGTGTAGACTCCTTCTGGATATTGTAGTCAGAAAGAGTACGACCATCTTCCAACTGTTTGCCGGCAAAGATCAAACGCTGCTGGTCTGGGGGAATCCCTTCCTTGTCTTGGATCTTGGCTTTTACGTTCTCAATAGTATCAGAAGGCTCTACTTCCAGAGTGATGGTCTTGCCAGTTAGAGTTTTGACAAAGATCTGCATTCCACCTCTGAGTCGGAGCACCAAGTGAAGTGTAGACTCCTTCTGGATATTGTAGTCAGAAAGAGTACGACCATCTTCCAACTGTTTTCCGGCAAAGATCAAACGCTGCTGGTCTGGGGGAATCCCTTCCTTGTCTTGGATCTTGGCTTTTACGTTCTCAATAGTATCAGAAGGCTCTACTTCCAGGGTGATAGTCTTGCCAGTCAGAGTTTTGACAAAGATCTGCATTCCACCTCTAAGTCGGAGCACCAAGTGAAGTGTAGACTCCTTCTGGATATTGTAGTCAGAAAGAGTACGGCCATCTTCCAACTGTTTGCCGGCAAAGATCAAACGCTGCTGGTCTGGGGGAATCCCTTCCTTGTCTTGGATCTTGGCTTTTACGTTCTCAATAGTATCAGAAGGCTCTACTTCCAGAGTGATGGTCTTGCCAGTTAGAGTTTTGACAAAGATCTGCATTCCACCTCTGAGTCGGAGCACCAAGTGAAGTGTAGACTCCTTCTGGATATTGTAGTCAGAAAGAGTACGACCATCTTCCAACTGTTTTCCGGCAAAGATCAAACGCTGCTGGTCTGGGGGAATCCCTTCCTTGTCTTGGATCTTGGCTTTTACGTTCTCAATAGTATCAGAAGGCTCTACTTCCAGGGTGATAGTCTTGCCAGTCAGAGTTTTGACAAAGATCTGCATTCCACCTCTAAGTCGGAGCACCAAGTGAAGTGTAGACTCCTTCTGGATATTGTAGTCAGAAAGAGTACGGCCATCTTCCAACTGTTTGCCGGCAAAGATCAAACGCTGCTGGTCTGGGGGAATCCCTTCCTTGTCTTGGATCTTGGCTTTTACGTTCTCAATAGTATCAGAAGGCTCTACTTCCAGAGTGATGGTCTTGCCAGTCAGAGTTTTGACAAAGATCTGCATTCCACCTCTAAGTCGGAGCACCAAGTGAAGTGTAGACTCCTTCTGGATATTGTAGTCAGAAAGAGTACGGCCATCTTCCAACTGTTTGCCGGCAAAGATCAGACGCTGCTGGTCTGGGGGAATCCCTTCCTTGTCTTGGATCTTGGCCTTCACGTTCTCAATGGTATCAGAAGGCTCTACTTCCAGAGTGATGGTCTTGCCAGTCAGAGTTTTGACAAAGATCTGCATTCCACCTCTAAGTCGGAGCACCAAGTGAAGTGTAGACTCCTTCTGGATATTGTAGTCAGAAAGAGTACGACCATCTTCCAACTGTTTGCCGGCAAAGATCAAACGCTGCTGATCTGGGGGAATCCCTTCCTTGTCTTGGATCTTGGCCTTCACGTTCTCAATAGTATCAGAAGGCTCTACTTCCAGAGTGATAGTCTTGCCAGTCAAAGTTTTGACAAAAATCTGCATTCCACCTCTAAGTCGGAGCACCAAGTGAAGTGTAGACTCCTTCTGGATATTGTAGTCAGAAAGAGTACGACCATCTTCCAACTGTTTGCCGGCAAAGATCAAACGCTGCTGGTCTGGGGGAATCCCTTCCTTGTCTTGGATCTTGGCCTTGACGTTCTCAATGGTATCAGAAGGCTCTACCTCCAGAGTGATAGTCTTGCCAGTCAGAGTTTTGACAAAGATCTGCATTCCACCTCTAAGTCGGAGCACCAAGTGAAGTGTAGACTCCTTCTGGATATTGTAGTCAGAAAGAGTACGACCATCTTCCAATTGTTTGCCTGCAAAGATCAAACGCTGCTGGTCTGGGGGAATCCCTTCCTTGTCTTGGATCTTGGCCTTGACGTTCTCAATGGTATCAGAAGGCTCTACCTCTAGAGTGATAGTCTTGCCAGTCAGAGTTTTGACAAAGATCTGCATTCTGTAACAGACAAAAGCAAAATTTCACCATCGGTGACCATTTCATATTGACATAAGGTTTGTTCGGGTTTTTAGTTATTGCTATTTAGGATCGTCCGAAATCACGAAGTCAGATATGGAGAGAGAAGATTTACACGAGGCTATGTTCAGAAACCACAAGGACGGCTATTCCCTGACTATTCGAAACAGTCCGGACGGCAAATTAGAACAGACCTATACCTTTGTTGTAAAAGTGAAAATTTTAACAGCCATGGTAAATTATGTGAGTGGAACGTTTCATTTCTATGGTAGAATCTCTAATGTTGAGTTTTCCTTTAAGTAGAATTAAAATAAGACACATTTTTGTTTGCTTTTAGACTTTATTCAACGTCGATATTGCTGTAATGTTGCCTCAGTTTCTTTCCCAAAAGTAACCAATCAACTTCGGATCATATTTCAACAATATCTCACGTTCACATTTTTGGCAGTTGTCAGAATGATTGATTGGCGGGACTACATAGACCACAGCGTAAATAATGGTGGATTCATGCAGCAATCGGAAGTCGTAAGACATAAGTCGGAAGAAGTTGAGTCAATGACTTTCAATGAGAGCTTTCATGCAGGTATTGTAAGTCGGAATTCTTAAGAAAAGTTGGCCAACTTTCAACTCTTACGAGTTACGACTTCACATTTTTTAAATGCGCATACGGTATCCATTTTGGATTAGATTCTCAAATATAGTGTGTCCGTGTGCGGTTGACCTATGACATAAACAAAAAAATCGACCAATTAGGAAAGCTATTCTTACGATTAGACAATTCTTAAGATTGCTGCATGAATGGTTTATATTTTTTAACGAATTAAGATTTTCGATTTGCAAGTTTCGATTTCCAACTACCGAGCTACGATTGCGACACATGCTCACTACGGTAGAAGGTTTCATGTTGTTTCCCATTTAATCAGATCAGATGACGCTTGCCATGAAAAGAGTAACAGAATTCTTCCAAATTTCCCAAGAAATGTTCAGTACAGCCCATACTATTTGTTTAAAATACCAGCCGAATGCCCCATATCTATGTCCCTTTCATTTGATTTCTTTTTTATGAATATGGCATTAGATTAAAAATCAAATCAAAATGA
>JAVJAQ010003798.1:0-19564 GCA_032362365.1 Zygogramma bicolorata | reverse complement strand
ATTGCGTTGACTCTATTGAAATATGTTATAGGTTGAACCTTGAAATATGGAAAATATGACTAATGAAATATAGTATGAGAGCTAGCAACGTCGGGAAAACAAGAATTATGGGTAGGCCAGTTTTCAGATATGCTATCTCTCTCACTCTCCCGGACGTCATACGGGCGATCTGGCAGACGGTAGTGGTTGCGTTCATCAGTGCGCATCGTACCTGTGCAGGTGAAAAATCAAGTTTTCAAATAATTTTAAGAAGTTTTTTTTTGTTCTATTATTTTTGTTGACTTTTTTGCAACATGAATTTATTATTGCCAGGCACTTTCATAGTTGTTTAAACTGCTAAGCGCTAATTTTGTTCTAAAAAATAATAATTTTTCAAAATACTTTAGTATGGTTGTAATTTATACAGGATGTTCTTCAAGTATCTAAAAATCTAAAATTAATTTGCCAAGCAACTATCCGACTGTTAAAGCATCAGTCAGACCGATCTGACAGTGAAAAGTGATGTGGTATTATTTTGCTTAGTCTAGAAATAATTGTTGAATACCCTACAGTGAAAGGATTGAAAATTATTGAATGAATAAATGAGTTAATACGGTACCAAAATAATAATTTATTGTTATACTAAATTAATATAATGGTCAACCTTAAGTATCAAAATAGACAAAAATGTTCATTTTCACTAGCCATTGTAACTTAATTTCATCGAAAACACTAAAAATAAGCAACAAATACACCAATGTGACTAAACTGACGCCATCTTGACTAGAAACAGCTGCTGTCGACTATCTCGCTTGCGCAACTAACACGTGATTGTCTCTCCTATTCTAACATGTCCAATAACTCCTTACATTTAGATCGGTCTGACTGATGCTTCAACAGTCGAATAGTTGCTTGGCAAATTAATTTTAGATTTTTGGCCACTCGTGGTGCACTTCTTGATTTAGTCTGAATTTTGTTCGGGGGCTGGAAATATGTCGATTGTAATTTGAAAAGTAATTTTTCTGCATGTTTCAACAGAAAAAAATGAAGGGCTGCATATGCAGCAAGGAACATTGTCAACCACATATTGGTGATGCAACAAAAATAATTTCGATATGTTACTGGGAAAGATTCACACAACTGCTGCACGTGCTCCACTATACAATAGCTTTTTCAGACATGCTGTACTACTAAAACTGACCACAGAAGTTATTCGTGAAGATTAAACAACAAGGAGAGATGACAATAAAAACTGTAACAATACATCATGAATCTCAAACAGATAAAATCACGAAAACACAACTGGAGATAGTAAAAAGGCATACACAAAATCCATCTTTGGCGGTGGCATACACAAAATTCATCTTTGGCGGTGAAAAATAAACTTAAAATATCTAGACTTCCAGAAATGCGGAAAAGTGCTTGTAAACTACATTATTGATTCAACTCACTATATCTCATTATACTTACGAGATTCAACCGGATCGATACGGTTAGCTCATGCAGCTGATAAAATTAGGTAACCCAACATGGTCCCAAGCCTACAATAACTTATAATGAATTGCTTATGCTATCCCTCATTTATGTATCCCGATTTTTCACAATATTCCAGTTTAATCTCATCTACCCTCTTCAGTACCCTGGATATTCGCCAAGAGCATTTCATTTTCGACCACGGGCCATTATACCAGAATAAATTCATCGATTTTAAAGCTCCACTGTTTTTGTTAGTTTCGTGTTAAATTCTGGGAGAGGTCCATGAATGAATTAATGTCGTTCATTGATTCTAGTTTTTTTTTTTTTTAATATTACTCGATTATTATGATGGGTAATCGCACGTTAAATAGTAAGGCCTCGTTGATCCATTACTCGCACAAGTTTCGAATTCTGAGGGTTGACGTTCGTCAGCTGGTTAACGTAAACGAACAATTTTAGAACAATTATTCTGTTCATTATCGTTCTGCTCATAACTCCAATTTGACATATTTAGTAGAGATTCATAACATTCTCTACGTTAGCCATATTTTTTTGTGGTCTCAACGAAATAGTATATTATGCAACGATCGTGTAATGATGGTTATTAATACATGAGAATAACCTGGGATACGAAACGAGCCGAAGGTGAGTTTCGTATGGTTTATGCGAGTGTATTAATAACCATTACATGAGAGTTGCATGCGCTATTTTATCTACACCCAATAGAAAATGAAGAACTGAAAATATTATATTTATATTTGTATTGCACACAATAATACGCATTCCTTTGAAATACACTACAAAATTATGAATAATGGTATAACCACGGAAAATACAACAATGGGAAATGAAAAGAAAAAAAATGAACAAAAATCTCTGCCGAGTTCAGGATTTGAAACTGGACGTTTCTGATCACCGCCCTCGCGGTTGACCACTCGGCCATCAGAGCTCATTCGATTTAGTCGAAAATAAAAACATATATCTTATATTTGTCAAATGAAAAATAGAATCCTTTCGATTGAATTTTTTTTCCTTGTCTAAGACATCTGTGGAGGAGTCGCTGGTAATTCTTCTATATCACTGCTATAAGACATTTTCATTCGATTATCGAAAATTGACTAAATTCTTCCGAAATTCAAAACCTACTGATTTGACAAACGTCAAAATGCAAAGCTTGCAATAAGAGCAACAAATACACCAATGTGACTAAACTGACGCCATCTTGACTAGAAACAGCTGCTGTCGACTATCTCGCTTGCGCAACTAACACGTGATTGTCTCTCCTATTCTAACATGTCCAATAACTCCTTACATTTAGATCGGTCTGACTGATGCTTCAACAGTCGAATAGTTGCTTGGCAAATTAATTTTAGATTTTTAGAAACTTAACACATTCGCGGACAGCCCCAAATCACAATGGGCCACTCGTGGTGCACTTCTTGATTTAGTCTGAATTTTGTTCGGGGGCTGGAAATATATCGATTGTAATTTGAAAAGTAATTTTTCTGCATGTTTCAACAGAAAAAAATGAAGGGCTGCATTTGCAGACCTGTCCATGCACATCACTGGGACATATGACCGCATAAGCAGCCTGTGATAATCACCTCATCATTATTCAATTTTTCGAAATAGTAAAACTAAGAAAACTTAATATTTATTACTGGATATAAATACAACTTAGAAAATATGTTTGTACATTGAAATGAATAAAATATTCTCACTTTGATAATGATCTTTTTTAATTTTTTATGGTAATTCTCGAAGCAAGTGCCTACACATAGCGGAGGTTTCTCATCACATGTTGGACATCTCCAAGATGTTTGAGATCTTTTTTATATTCAGAGCATTCCCTGCAACGAAGAAAATGACTTTTTCGTTTGCATCCTTCCAGAACTGGTATTTTTTCAATCAAGTGCTGCTCGGAAATTTCATTTTTATGTATATTGTGCATTTTTTGTATATTTATGAGTTTTCTGCCATCTTTCAAGTCTGCAGGAACATGAAGAAGTTGACAAATGATTTGCTCTCTGAATTGTTGTAGACTGATTTTTTGATGTTTTGGATTTCTCGAAATAGTATGAAACTATTCACCAAATTTATGTCGATAAGGTGAAAAATTACCTTTTTGTACCAACGAAGTGTTTTTCTTGGACTTGAATAGTATGACACAAGTTGATCATTACGATCAACTCCCCCCATAAACTCGTTATATTCAGCTATAGCTTTTGATTTTAGTTTCATCCGTCCATATCTATTGTGAACAGTAACCATTTCTGGATGATTTTTCGTTGTAATGGCTAAAACTTCGCGTTTGTTTTTCCATTTTTCCACATAAGTATGAACTTTTATAATGTGCTCGAGAACATCTTGTATAAATTACAACCATACTGAAGTAGGTATTTTGAAAAAAAAATTTTTTCCAATTCAAAATCAGCGCTTGGCATAGTTTGAACAACTATGAAAATGCCTGGCTAAAATAAATTCATGTTGCAAAAAAGTCAACAAAAATAATAAAACAAAAAAAATGCTTCTTAAAATTATTTGAAAAATTGATTTTTTACCTGCACATGTACGATGCGCACTGATGAACGCAACCACTACAGCTTGCCAGATCGCCCGTATGACGTCCGGGAGAGTGAGAGAGATAACACATCTGAAAACTGACCTACCTAAAATTCTCTCTCGAAAACGTTTCTAGCTCTTAGACTAATACGAATAATGAAATGAGGCACTCAAACCCACATAAAGGAACAATTGTATCACTTTTTAGTTTTATGTATTGAAATGGGTTGAAAAATAAACGTATATTATTATTATATCAATGATTTACTGGAAAAAACAACCTATTCCGTGCATAGTTCTGCGGACGACAGTGTTTTTCATACTAGTTTTTCTTCTAGAGTCCCCACATCAGCACGAGAAACAGACATTCAGACAGGCATTTTCGTCAATAGTGTTAATGATGACTTAGGGAAAATAATAGAATGGGGTAGGATCAACTTAGTGGAATTCAGTGCAGGAAAAACCAAAGCATGTCTTTTCTCAAAGAAGCCGATCATCTTCGACTAATATTCAGATGCCAGTAGTAACTTTTCCAACAAAGTCTATTATTAGTATAACTACTGCTCTTCGGGCTTGAAGGCCGTCGTACTTTGGAATTTCTTCCTGACGTTTCGCAGGAAGAAATTCCAAAGTACGACGGCCTTCAAGCCCGAAGAGCAGTAGTTATACTAATAACCTCGGCCGCGAAAGCCTCAACCATTTTGTCAAAGTCTATTATCTCGATGCTAGGAATTACGATCAGTAATAATTTCCATGGGACAACCATGTAAGATTTTAGTACTCTCCCAGACTAGATGAGACAGACATTAGAATTCCAATATTGAAAATGTGTTCAGAACACCTTCTGTTTTATATGCAGATTCACACTAAAGGAAAGCCCTTTAATGTTCAAAGAACATCGCGTGAATGAAGGACAGGAGACGCGAGTAAACATTCACTCTGAAGTTTGTAAGCCTCAGGAAAAAACCTCTCTCGGCAAGGAGTTCCAAAGATCAGCTGTCCTATTGAAAAAATCTCTGAGCAAAAGAGAATCGACATGTCTCCAAGCTCACAACGAAGGGGTGGAAATTCTGTACTCTTAGGGTCATCCGTGTAGATATTGCCAAGGGTAAAACGAGTTGTAACAATTCAGAAGAGCACCGACCGTGAAAATATCCATAGAAGAGAGACAAGCCTACGACCTTTCTACGATGCTCCAATGAAGTGAGCGAGTCTGTGAGCGAAAAATCACCAACAGACAATATCGTTCGTTCGTTTCCGTTAACCAGCTGACGAACGTCAACCCTCAAAAGTCGAAACTTTTGCGAGCAATGGATCAACGAGGTCTTACTTTCAAACGTGCGATTACCCAGGACGGTGGCCCGGCGGGGAATCGAACCCCGGTCTTCCGCTTGAAAGGCAAATGTGCTGACCTTTAGACTATCGATATAAATCATATTATTCAATTTAACCAGATACAGTTATCTCATAATAGTGACAAGCCAAAAAACTATCAAATTGCTATTGTTGCAGTTTGGATTTGTTGAGGCAATATCAAATCATTGTTCTTATCGAATTATACTGTGTATTGAGTATTATCAATTCCCTCACTTCTGATATATCTTTATCGGTTCAACGTGATTTAGATGTTCAGCAAGTATGCTGTGATACTGAGGCAGTTTTCTTCCGAAATTCATGCGAAGTTGAAAACGACCCAAACATTCATGTCGAATTGATTGAAACGATTCCATGTTGAACTGGTGAAATCGTTGGATTGTTACATATTGAGCACGCACAGGGCCAAGCCTTTAATTAGCGTAATGACGAAAATTTTAAGATCTAACCTATGAGAATAAATTCGGTTCTCTTGAGTCTTCGTACGATTTACTCGTAGAGGGTTTTATGAAACATATATATAATTTCACTCAAACATTTTCCAGACTTCCTCAATTAAGACTTGAGTGAACTTGAATTCTCCTATGATTTCATCAACTTTGTGAACTCATCACACAAAAGACTTGCCAGATATAAGTTTGATGAAGGAGCAAACGGCATTCATCCACTTGCCGGGCAGAACTTTCTTCCAACAAAGTTCCTACTTTCAACTCAATCTGGCTTCTCACTGGGTTGTGTCAGACACACGCCGAACAAGAAATGGTATACTTGGAGGAATGTTCTCCAAGAATTTAACGTGAATACAAATGAAAATCAGTCAAAGACATAAACTGTCACGAAATATATTTCATAAAGTTATTCGAAGATGTGCTTGATTCTGACCTACTTCCTGGCTGGAAAACACTTTGCCGACATCTTGGCACTTTCCCTACTCCATCTTCTTTTATTCGAAAAGTCATTGTGCTCACTGGAATTCAGTAGGTGCTGAGATCCCTGCAAACGTGTACACATAAACACAGTCGTACGAAACGAGCTATCCCTGTCATGATATAACAATCATTACACACTTATTCAATTTCTATTCAGAAAACAAAAAACTTCTTCAATAAGTAACATATTAGTTGACAGAAAATGGCGTAAAATTAATTATTGAAGAAACAGCTCTCGGCAAGTATTTGAATGAAATGTAAATAGTGTGCCTGATAGAATTGAAAGCAATTTTTCAGGCCCAGATGTTTCAAGTTGATGCATTTTAATGAGAAATTGGATAGTATCAATACTACTACTAATACAAGTCGCGTTTCAATTTGGGACCGAATCCACCAAAGACAAAAAACAAATAGTTCAAACTCCAAGTGGCGCTAAAGCTCAACTTAATTTTTCGGTAAATTTGGACATTAATTGTCAATGTTTCAGCGATTATTTTTCTCAATGCGGTTAACCGATGTTAACCGATGAAAAAGTTTCATCACCCAAAGACGATTGGGGATACCAGTAATCGAAACGTCGTGAGTACACTAAACCTGAAACTGGTTTCAACATTTTTTCATAACATTTTATTTGATTTCTTCATTTACATTTTTTCGACTAGTATTTCATATTCGATACCTCAATTGTCTTGTCACAATATTTTTTCATTTATTTCGTTATTTAAAAGTATTTTGACTCATATTTCATATTTGATATCTCGATTTTTTGTAACAACATTATATTTCTTTGATCAATTCTTAATTTCGTTATTGACCAAAAATTTTATTTCGATTTGATTTTCTCACTTGATGTGTATTTTTATCCTTTCGTTCTCAGCAACGGGTTTCAATGGAGTTAATAATATAGACAATGGAAGTCCGGACCAATACCATTCAAAAAGTTCAAGGCTAGACTGCTTTCAAAGAATTTAATAGCGATTGCTTGCACTAGTTCTTCAAGTGCCAATTGCCTCTTTAATGAAGCTTTGAACTAAGCTAGAAACTAAGAAACAAGGAATCTGACTGGCAAATCCATAGCAACAAAACCTAGCTAAGATAGACCACAATCAAAGGCAAGCGGTGCATTTGGCCATGAACTGGTCAAACTGATCAAAATAAACCTAGAGTTTAGCTCATTCTCCAGATACTATATTGTTCCTGTGTTCGATTCTGATGTTTCCTGAGTCGACAGTTTTTCAGGAAATAATCTCAACATGTATCCTTCCTTCACCAAGCTCAATAGACCAAAATGCGTGAATTTCCATAATATTCAAAATTCTGTTTTTAAGCAAACACTTTTTTGTATAATAATTTTCGTCCTCGTGCGATATGGCCACTATATCCACTCTTCTTGTACAAACTACTACTGCGCATTCATTTCCTTCCTTTATCGAACTCTCGTACGTTTCAATTTCATCACAGGCACATCGGGATGAGACATTCAGAAAACCTCCCATGAACGTCCAAGTTCCAACAACATATTTGCTGTTTGTAGAACGAATACCCATTACCCCCGGGGTTCGTGAGAGAGCAGCGCTCGCAGCCCTTTCCATATTAGTGTAGGTTGAGTGAGAAGAAGGTTCCACTCCAATCAGGTAAATGGTTTCATCCAATATTGACAGTTTCAACAGATGTGATTTAGGGAACAAACAGGGTGTCCCAGGTTTGTATTACCCGTTTCGTGTCTTTGGCAAATTTCGAAGAAGATTGTGTAAAAAATCGATCATCTCATTCAAGTAGTGTTTCAATCTGTGGAATCATTCGCAAAAAATGTTTAGTGTTAAAATATCACCATGCTGATTATTGAGGAGATTGACGTGGAAATGTGTAATCTTGTAACTTGGGAGCTTGTAGTTTCCACAATGTACTATTCTGCTTTTTCACCACTCTGCTATGGCATGGTATTCTCAGGAGGCGACTAAAGTCTCTCTCTCCAATTGCATGATACTCGAATCTGCCTTATCTATTCATCAACACTTGCCTTTGTGAGTCATTCAAAAGTATTTTCTTATTCATTACATCATCATTACGAGTATTTTGCCTACTACCTACACAGTAGATTTCTGGACTGGAACTTGTAAAGTCAACTCCTCCTCTGGCTTATACCTCAAAGTGTGTTTGATTACATCCGACCAGTGCCAGTGCGGGGTTCTCTACAGAAGAAAATGCTGCATACACTTCTAGTGATACAAATGCTGGAATTGATTTTGAATTATTGGGACGGGCACACTTGCGGACCGGTTTTGGGCTATTTGGCCCCTCGTCAGTACAAGGTAGTCCCCATCATCAATACAAAGTTGATGACTTTCAATGAATGAAAATCAAATTTTTCCCAGAGTAACATATTTCAGGAATTTTCCGAGACAAAATTTCATGATCAGTTTTAAAATCCACGGATGCCGCATCTATTCATCTAAAAGGTGATACATCACAGATCCCCTCCCCTATAGGAAAAAAAATTATCACATTTTTGTATAAACGAGTCTTTCCATCGGTTTCACTAACCGTTTCGGTCGAACTCTCTGAATATCGATACTTTTATTTTCACAAGTATCATCATAAGTGCTAGCAGTTTAGGTGGAGCAATTCAAAAAATGAACTCAGCGTTGAAAGACGTAAATGATTCATTCTTGACGAACAAACTCAAATTGAATGTTTTAAAAACAAAGGAATGATCTTAACAACGAAACACAAATATAATGTTCTGAATATCAACAATATAGATTTGATGATATATAAAGAAAAAATTGAAATAGTATCAACAGTTAAGTATCTGGGTTTTCAATTGGATAATTTCCTATCTTTTGATGAACATTTTGAGTATATTTTCAAAAAAATATATTTTTCTATAATAGAACAAAATCTCTCAATGGTGATTAAAATAACAGTATACAACTGAATTATCCTACCTCATTTTGATAACTGTGCATCTGTATCATTGTCATGGTACCTAAATAAATTGAACCAAATACAAAAGCTGCAAAATCGTGGAACGAGAATCATTTGAAAGCCAATTGTTGTTATGTCCAATACAATGGTTTACTGTCTTTGAAAGAATTTACTACCTCACTATGGTTTTTATCTTCAGAATTCTAAATAATCTCACCCTCTGATTTTCAAACATATTTGATATTTCGAAGAGATGTCTATCTGTACCTCACCAGAGGTTGGTATGTTTGTCATTTTGTTTTCCAACGCGCTTCTCCAAATCCGTTGTTTCAACTGAACTTGTAGTAGGAGGTTACGAATTATCGAAACTTGTCTGCAACTTTCTCTGAAACCCAATTTGAGCAGGACTCACCATAGCAGTACAATGAGGTGTGTTGAGAAAATCGAATGAAAAGTCAGATAACATTTCGTTCTAAAACACAATCTTCATCAAAATTATTTCTGATTGCATTTTCAAAAGTTTCAACCGCATACTTCGCCGCACCATTCGAAGAGGGTTGGTAAACAGCCGAAACTCATTTGAACAAAATGTCTTTGCATTACGATGCAATTTGGTCAAGCGAATCTTGTCGATAGAGAATTTCTGTAAGTGTCTCAGAACTGATTGAAATAATAGGAGTAAGCATCTATCACTACCAAAGGTTCATAAATCATTCCAATAAGAATTTAATTCAATCTAGACTAAACTTTTTCTGGTTATGGCCATGTATTCAAAAAGAATTTTTTGGGGTTTTTTCGGTGCGCCAAACAATTTGCACTAGTTTTGAAAACAATCTCAATATCATTGTCGAGTCGAGGCCACCAAAAGTAGGGTCTGCCCGGACTCTTCATTTTGACAATCACCGTATGGAATTTGTGTAACATTTTCAATATGTTTCCACATGTATATTAGGAATGATATTTCAGTTACTCCACAACGAACAATTAGTTTCAATACTGAGTTCATTTTTTATC
This sequence comes from Zygogramma bicolorata, assembly GCA_032362365.1. Lineage (NCBI taxonomy): Eukaryota > Metazoa > Arthropoda > Insecta > Coleoptera > Chrysomelidae > Zygogramma > Zygogramma bicolorata. The sequence continues at coordinate 9,302 of JAVJAQ010003798.1, read as the reverse complement.
CTATGAAATGATTCAAGAGGATTTTCTACATTTTTGGGCCACTCTGTTTTTACAAAATGTGTAACTTTTTTCATCAATTCGTCCTCGATTGTGGCTTCTCGAACTTCCTTGATGGCATTAATATTTACGTCTTCCAGATAATATCACGCCTGTCGACAGTCATATGCCTGAAATGAATTTTTCACCAACAAAATATAAGTAATATTCCAATGGACCTGAAGATGAATGAGGCTTGCGGATGTGATGGAATCCCAGCAATTATTCTGACAGTATGTGCCCCCGAATTGACACCAGTACTTTGCGAATTATTCAACCTTTCATATTCCTTGGGATGTTTTTCCTATGTCCTAGAGAACAGCAAGATTTCAGCCAGTTCTTGAAAATGGAAAGAAAACTTCAGCTTGTAATTAAAGATCCATTGCATTGCATTCTATCATTTCCAAAATCATTGAAAAAGCAATCAATATGAAGCTAATAAAATATATAGATAAATCAGGAATAATTAATAATCGATGTTGTCGAACCCTTTTCGAAATAACCAAAAAAAAAGCCTAGTAAAAATTCGGGTGCAGGGAAACAGTAAAAAATAGCCTTACAGTGTTCTTATGTGGACTGTAGACTGCCGTGATCTTCTTGGCTGCTTGGAGGGGTAGGCCTACCAGTTTCACCTCACCGTGTAGAATGTTTCAAAGGAAGCAATATTCACAAATAAGTGAATAAAAAGCCGTGATTACCGGAATCAACAATTAATGTGGACCTTTCGATTCGACTCACTCGACACCCGTTTTGGTATTGGCTCGAATACCGTTCCACTGCGCTATACGCGTTCAACAAAAACGTTCAAACAAAACAAAAAACCCGTATACCCAAAAACATTTGTTTCTGCCTTTTAAAGAGCTATTAACTAAGGAAAATAAATAGTATGGAAAATATCAAGTATTTACACCGAAAATTAATCATATTTCAACATTATTATGAGATTATGATTCCCAATTATAAAATTCACAAACTGAAGTATAATATTTAAATTAAAGACGGAACAATCGACAATACGGATTTTGCCATCAAAGATCATCTAGTGACTCACTGACTCATGTTTCTTATATTTGGCAGCGTTCAATATGGAGAAACGATAGCTGATGCACTCGATATTTCGGAAGCCTTTGATCGAGTTTGGCATCGGGGTCTCCTTTCTTAAGTGCCGTGCCGTCTTACGGTTTGCCTCCTCAGTTGTGTGCTTTGTTTGCAAGTTTTTTGTCTGATAGGTCTCTGTATGTGGTTGTTGCTGGAGTAGCATCTGATATTGTCCCAATGAATGCAGGAGTTCCGCAGAGTTCTGTTCTGGCGCCCACTTTGTTTCTGCTCCATATCAAGGATTTAGTCTAAAAAACATCTTGTTCAGTACATAGTTTTGCAGACGACAGTACTCTCACTACTAGTTTCTCTTCCAGAGTCCCCATACAAGCTCGAGAAACAAGAATTCGAAGAAACATTGACGATGACTTGGTAAAAATAATAGAATGGGGTAACATGAACTTGGTGGAATACAATGCTGGGAAACTCAGGCATGTCTCTTCTCAAAGAAAGCCGATCTATCATTTTCTAGTATTCCGATGTCAGGAGTAACTATTCCTACAAAGTCAAGTATCTCGATGCTAGGAACTACGATCAGTAATAATCTCGCATGGGATAACCATGTGAGGTCGATCGCCAAAGCTCATTCCCAGAAACTTGGATTTTTATTTCAGGCGAAGAAATATTTCACTTCTCGTCAGCTTATAATGATCTACCACCACCAAAACATTCACTGAAGCTTCTTGATTCTATTCAAAGAAAGGCAATTCGTCTTATTGGTGATTCTTTGCTCACAGACTCGCTTACTACATTGGAGCATCGTAGAAGGCTCGGAGACTTGTCTCTCTTCTATAGATATTTTCACGGACAATACTCTTCGGAATTCCCACCCATTTGTTGTGAACTTGGAGACCTGTCGAACCTCTCTTGCTCAGGGTTCTTTTTTCAGTAGAAGAGCTGAGCTTTGGAACTCTTTGCCGAGAGAGGTTTTTCCTGAGGCTTACAAACATCACAAATTCAAAGTGAATGTTAATTCGTATCTCCCATCCCTTGATTCACGTGGTGTTCTTTGTACATTACAGGGCTTTCCTTTTGTGTGAATCTGCATATATAAAAATTCTAGGCTGAACAATTACAACTCTTTACATTCCAAATAATTTTTTAGAGTTTATATTCAATGCGAATTTATTTTTCTTTTGCAAGCTGTTCTGGCCAAACGAATGCAAGGAATTGAGGTTGCTGGACAACGATTTGGTATTTTAAAAATTTGCTTCAATTCCGAAATAAATACAATTGCTCGTTAGCTTTGCTGGATCGAACGTAGAAATCTTATATCACAGCATCTTCCTGTGTATATGATTATAAAACTGCAGAATCAACACTTCCTGCTTATAGTAAACAACTCGGTTCGTAGAATCATGGTATTTATAGTCATTATATAATTCCTCCATCGTCAAGATGAAAATGATACGTCTTTGTTATTTTCAGAACAATAATTTGTCTCTAACGGGATTTCATTTTGTCGTGTTGAAAATAAGTTCGTAGATGATCTTATCCTTGAATTGAATATCTGACATCTCAAAATGAACAGTAACAATAAAACAATGAATATTATGCATAATGAATATAAAATACAATGCATGTTTTCTTCCGGTCGTCGTAGATTATGTAAATGCGACTCCTCAGATATCTTCTGGAGGTCACTAAGGGGTTGATTTTTTTCTAACGTATACAGGGGTGGATTTCCTTTTGGGTATCTCGAGAGTGTCTAGGTGTGTTAGTTGAAGTGGTGTTTCTTCAATAGAGGAAATTTTCATTTTGCAATGATAGGTTCTGGAATCAATTTTTTGGGTTTTCTCTTTCCTAGAAATACTTAATAATAATAATAATAATAATAATAATAATAATAATAATAATAATGTTTATTTCCGAAAAGTTCACAAGTAAGTCATTTTATAAAACAATGAGAAAATAAACATGATAATCACTGAAGCTCATAGAGCTTGTGCGTGATTTTCAATACAAACAAATATATAAAATATGTATAATAGACTTAAATAGATAAAAAAGTACAATTACTAAAATGTTAAAAGTAGAAATGATAATGATCAATTTTATGCTCTCATTTCATTAAAGCTTATTTCAAAATTTCATAGTTTATATTGTCATAGCCGTTTTGTATATTGTCATATCCGTTTTGTTTTTCTCTTGTCCGGTGTTAGTCTCAAATCGTTGGGTGAAGTCTTAGTCTGTGGGTTATTCTATATTATAATCATGTATTTGTTATTTCAAGAATTTAAGGTCAATTAGATCATTGATTATCTTTCTGTCGGTGATGTTCAACCATATTTTGACATTGAATTTGAAGGATGTGTATGATTTTATTTTCTTTATGTTATCCGGAAGTAGATTGTATACTTTTGGAGCCAAATACTCTACCGAACGTTGACCAATAGTTTTTCCACAGGTCGGTTCATTTTTATATTTCATTCTTGTTCGAGTATTGTATGAGTGTTCAATGTCTTCCAATCTTATTTTATATTTGTGTATATTCATCAGCATTTTTTGACAAAAGATTTGTCTGATGTCAAAGATATCACCTTCCAAGAATAATGAATCACTGGAGTAATTCAAATTTTTCTTGTAAATGATTCTCAAAATCCACTTCTGTATAACATTCAAGTTATGTAAATTATTGGAGGATACACCTCCCCATCCTAAAATTCCATAAGCTAATTGGGATTGTACTAATGCAAAGTACAATGTTTTCAAGTTACCTACGCTCAGGAAGTCAGTGATATATCTGAACTTTGTGAGCAAACCTCTAAGCTTATTCTTAACATAATCAACGTGAAGGTCCCATCTCAGGTGTCTATCAATGATTATACCTACATACTTCAATCGATCTTTTTCCAAAATAAGTGTTTCATTATCCACCATGAGAGGTCCGAGATTTGGTAGATGATTGGAATATGATGTGAAGGGTAAGTAGTGGGTCTTTTCACTATTCATTGTTAATTTATTGAACTTAAACCAATCACATATAAACTTAAAACCTTGTTCAGCTTTATCCTTCACATCGGTCCAGGTTTTTCCCTCGTATAATATTGCCATATCGTCAGCAAAACCAATGATTTTGCCTGCAGATCGAAATGTCATGAGACTGTTCGTATACATTATGAACAATAGAGGTCCAAGTACTGTCCCCTGGGGGACTCCAAAGGTTACCACCCTTGAACAACTTCTTATGCCTTCGATTTCTACAACTTGTTTCCGATCTGACAAATAACTTTTCATTAGTTGGTAAGCAGGTCCTCTTATTCCATAGGTTTCTAGTTTTTGTAATAGACGTTTGTGGCACACCGTATCGAATGCCTTCGATAGGTCGACAAAGATACATATAAGAGGTATTTTTCCATATATTGCTTTGTATATATCAGTGGTTAACCTATATATAGCATCTTCTGTGCTACGACCTTCTCTAAAACCAAACTGGTTTTCAGAAAGTAAACCGTATTTGTTCAAAAACTTGCATATTCTTGTTTTCATGAGTTTCTCGAGTATTTTCGAAAAAACTGACAATAGAGAAATCGGTCGATAGTTTTCAATTTTGTTTCGGTTTCCATTCTTGTATAATGGTTCGATGATTCCTAGCTTTAGACAGTCCGGGAACTCGCCCCGTTCAAAACAAGTATTGAAAATATAGGTCAAGGGAAGACTCACCTGTTCCCTCAATTTTTTTACTGTTTCGGATCGGATATTATCCCAACCAGGTGATTTGTTTGTTTTTAGATCATCGATTATACGCATAACCTCTTCTACACTTGTCGGTTCCAGATATATACTATTGTTCACATTGTTAAAGTTTTCATGAAAGTTTGTTGGTGCCTTAATTTTTATCGCATATTTTTGGCCTAAGTTAGGTACTATAGTGAATATTGAATTGGTCTACTATTTCGTCTTTGTCCTTTATAATTCTGTCGTTGACCTCTATAGATTCAATTATGGACGTGGATTTTTGTTTGGGACATATTTCATTGAGAGCGTTCCACAAGCCGTTCGAGGTGTTAGGACTTCGTTCAATAGTTTTATTCATAAATTTTTTTTTCGAAATTTGGATGTCTTTGTTGAGTTTTTTTTTCTGAAAATTGTACTTTGTTTTCAGTGTTGTATTGTTTGGATCTTTCCTCAACTGTTTATAAGTCTCGTTTTTTTCTTTTGACGCTTTTACAATTTCTGGCGTTATCCAAGGATTTTAGATTTTTTTTTATTTTGATTTTTACGGTGTTTGTATGTTTCTGAATATATCGCGACAATGTATGAGAAGGAAAAGTTTTGAGTTCTTATATTTTTCAACATCAAAATTGCAAAAGGAGGCAGACCGAATTCCGAAACGTCGTATATGCATTTTTTTTAATAAGTTCATTGATTGAATCTCCAAATTTATTAAAACGTAACGAAAGAGTCACTCTTTGCATCTTTTCAATTTGCAGTTACGTATTGGGGCAAATATACCAAAGAACAGATTTTTTAAGAACTCAAAACTTTTCACTTTTTATTTCTAGGGGAGAAAAAACAAAAAAAGGGATTCCTGATCAAATTTACCTCCTCAACAAATATTCAAACGATATATGTTATTATAGGGGATGTATATTAGTTGGGGTTGAGTAATTTCTTCTATCCATTCTCAAATCAGTTTTTCAGTATGGATTTGGTTATTGGTTCATCGATGTTTTGTATTTTCAATTCTGTTTTTTGGCATTTGTTAGTGAGTTGTCCAATAGGAATTTCAGGAATACAGTCGTTATTTGAAATATGGTTTTCGACGTATTATATACAGCTATCTTGAAATCTGTCTGATACAGGTTTCGTCAACATATGGTGATATGTTGAGTTCAGCACTCTGTAAGATTTTTATGGAAAGCAGTAAATAAGTTATCAACCAAAGGTAACAAAACAATTTCTGTATACTATCAGAAAGTTGGTGGAATCAGAACAAAACTAAATGAACTGCAGCATTCGATCTTTGGGTCCAGCTATAATATTATATATATATATATATATATATATATATATATATATATATATATATATATATATATATATACCTTACTAGGTTATGATATATTTTGGATCGATAGGGACGACACAAAAAGCAATAAAACAGGCAGAGGTGGTATTTTGCTCGCTATTAAATCTGAATTGAATGCTAGAGTGATTGATTTGTCACAGAATGTGGTAGAGCAATTATTTGTTATTCACGATATGAATAATCGTAAAATAATAATTGGGGGGGTTTATATACCACCATCATCAACAAACAATATTTATGAACAACACACTCATGATGTTGTATATGTTCTTGAAAATAATAAGGGATGCGAAATCATTCTATTCGGGGATTATAATATACCAGGTGCAGTTTGGTTGAATGATGATTTGGGTCTAGATTTTAAATTGTCCAGCAAACTCTCCTGCTACTGTGTTACAAAATTTTTTTGGATATTACAACCTTCATCAATTGAACAACATTGCTGACAGTAGAAATGTTATACTAGATCTGATTTTTTCATCAATAATAGACCTTTGTATTTACGAACCCTCAGATTAACTGTTTTCAAATAGTTGTGCATCGCACCGCAATCACTTGCAACCTAAGATTTGACCCAGAAATAAAACTTCAGTATGAAGAGTACTACTACGATTTCAAAAACGCTGATAATTTCGGCATGAATAATTTTTTGGCTAGTGTTGATTGAAATAACATATTGGGAAGTTCTATTATTGATGAGGCTGTTCAAAGCCTATACATGGTGACTTATTCTGCTATTGACTTGTATGTACCAATTAAAAGATTGAAAACCTCAAATTCCGTGTGGTATAACTTTCAACTGAAAAAACTATCAATAGAAAAGAAGAAATCTCATAAGAAACATAAAATTACAGGGAATATTGAACACTATCATCAATTTGCTGAGCTCCGAAATGGATGTACAGAACTGCAAAAGCAAAGCCATCAGACTTATATTGATAAAATTGAAGATGCAATTCCAAACAATTCCCAAAGTTTCTGGAAGTATATAAACAATAAACAATAAGAGAAAATCATATAGCTTACCCTCGACCATGTGTCTGGAAGATATAACTTGCAATACCAATAATGATATTGTTAATCTTTTCGCAAATTACTTTTCCTCTACCTAAACCGACGAAAAAGTTTCTCAAATTCAACAAAATGAATCTCCAAACAGTTTACACATTTCAAATTACTATTTCCAAATAACAGAAATAATCAATCAACTCATGATGGCCCCTAAAACATATTCATCGGTTCCAGATAGAATTCCTTTACATTACTCAAAGAATTGCACTTTCACGTTAGCAAAACCCTTGCAAATAATTTTCAATATTTCATTATCCACGAGAGAATTCCCAGAGTTTTGGAAGCAAAGTCTTATCACACCAATACATAAATCTGGATCTAGAGAAAACATATAAAAATATCGGCCAGTGAGTAAACAATCCGTAATTCTCAAACTATTTGATTGTTTGATAACTAAAAAACTTTCATTTGACACAAAAACATATTTAATGAACACCAACATGGTTTTTCATCTGGTAGATAAACCACTACAAATTTGCTGATCTATCAACAAGTCATGAACTCCTCAGCTCCTTGCTTAGGGCATTCACGGTGATATTTGGAAGTGAATAAGAAGTTATTAGTGTTATGAATTGTATTCTCTTTGAGGTTTTATAGTCAGATAAATCAATGTGGACTGTATTTTTATTTTTGAAGTGTGAACAAAATTGATTGTCAAAATAATATTAATTGTCAAAGTCTCGGCTCACAGCACAAGTGATCAGAATGCTGGCTTCAGTTCGTTAGATGTTGCCAGCAGTAATGTTTTTTCTCTAACATACCGCCCGCCTTGAACAGATGAAGTTCAACAGAATAACACACAAAAAAAATATGCAAATTCTCATAAACTCGAATGTCAGTGTATCGATTTCAAATCCAGTACACTTTAGGCTGGTAACACACAAATTTTTGTCACCGGTCTTCGGAAAATTCCATCACGAGTTTGTACATCCACAACACGGGTAACTCCGTCAGGACCAGGATGAAGTTCGTTTATTCTAGCTAGCTGCCAGTTGTTGACAAATTCATTGTCGCCTTGGACCAATACTAACGCTCCTGCCTTCAACAGCTCGGGAAACTTTGTCTTCCACTTGCATCTAATCTGCAACTCCGAAAGATACTCCTTTTGCCACCGATTCCAGAAGTGTTGAACTACGAGTTGGAGACGCTGGTATCGTTTTAATCGATTCTCGGGAACTTCTACATAGGATCTCTCGGGCATGGTGCTGAATGATCGTCCAATTAGGAAGTGTCCAGGAGTCAATGGGTTAAGGTCGGTAGGGTCAGAACTTAAGGGAGAGATAGGACGGGAGTTCAGTACACTCTCTATTTGCGCAATGATGGTCAGAAAATCCTCATACGTATACGAATTTTCCCCTACAACTCTTTTCAAATGAAACTTTGCTGATTTAATTGCGGCTTCCCAAATTCCTCCAAAATTAGGACTTCGCGGTGGGATAAAATGCCATTGAATTCTATCAGTCGATAATTGGTCAGAAATATCAGCATTACAATTTTTGAGTAGTTGATATAATTCCTCTAATTGCTTATTAGCTCCTTTAAAATTGGAGCCATTGTCGGAAAAAATATTAGCCGGTTTTCCACGACGACTGACAAATCTTTTTAGTGTAGCAAGGAAGGCTTCCGAGGAGAGCTCTGTCACCAGATCCAAATGTACCGCCCTGGTACTCAAGCAAATGAATAAACATAGATACGCTTTAATTTTTTTAGCATTTCGAGTTTTTCTATCCTTAATCATAAATGGGCCACCATAATCCACGCCCACATTCAAAAATGGAGCATAAGAATTAACTCTACTTTTTGGCAGATCACCCATCAGGTAAGTGTAACCTTTCGGTTTAGATTTTATACAAATAATACAATTTTTTATGATTTTTTTACAGGTATTCCGCGCGCCCATGGGCCAAAATCTGTCGCGTATGCTGGAAAGAAGCTGTTGCAGACCACCATGTTTCAATCTAATATGTTCCTGTTTTATTATGAGATTTGTAATTTCATGTGATTTGGGTAATATAATTGGAAAACGTGTATCAAAGTTTAGATCTGCATTTTTTAACCTTCCCCC